>OZ034971.1:44730303-45009803 GCA_964030785.1 Siderastrea siderea | reverse complement strand
ATTGGTGTGTGACCGCAAACACCTCGGTAACGTAATTCCCGAGGTGATTTTTTAGCGTGGTGTTATTTCCTTGGGAATGCTATTTACCTCGGTATGTGTAACCACAACTATTATATCAGACAGCCAACCCTTCTGGTTCCCAAGTTGTCACCAAGGAGATGAAAGCCTTTGAGTCCTTTGTTTTCCCGTGAATGAAAGCATGGCTCTGAGGTCAGGGTTACATATTGTCTTGACTGAGAATTGCTGTGAAAAGATTTGACGGCGGTGAACAAATTTTCTGCTGACGACAAATGTCCTTGAATATGTGCTGAAAATGTGTTTCAGTCAGAAAACAGCGAGTGCCCAACTCAGCAATTATCACTTGCCTGGTTAGCCAGCACAAAAGCTCGAAAACATGTACGAACAAAGGGCCTGAAACTAAACTTCCGGCAATCTTTGATTACCTATTTACAAGAGCAAATTCACACGACAAATTTTCTATGACAAATGACGTAATCAGAGACATTTGTAGCAAAACAAATTGACAAAAGTTTCTCATCTACACGAGCAAATAAGGTTTGCCATAGAAAATTTGCCGGTGTGCATGCGGCTTTGGGCTCTACAACGTCACAGGCAGGCATCTCAATATACAAAATAACTGCATGGAATCAATTCAATTATAAGCCCTTTGGTGGTTTGTGCACGACGTTACATCAATGAATTTGACAGTGATATGTTTTTAAAATGACCATCAAGGTATGCAGATTAACAAGAAAATTTCAAGCACTACATAACAACGATTATTAGTATCAAGAAGCATTTTGATGTCCCTGCTGACAAATTGATTCACTCGCTAAAATTCCTCGTGTCAAAAATAACAGAGGCTAGGCTGTCGCGTGTCTCGATAAACAGAAGTGTCCACTTTTATCCTGCAATTAAAGTATTATTTACCCGGGGGGGGGGGGGACTCCCATATGAAAGTGGCGGGGATGCTCGTCGTCTCGCTTAGGGTTGTAAATTGCAGATTTTGGTCTCACTTAGGGTGTTGAGGACGGAAAGCCAATATTTTTACCCACACAAGTATCGCTTAGGGTTCAGTGTGTGAAGAAATATCTATATTATACTGTGTTAGTGGTCTAGAGCAGCACAGAAATTGCCGTTGTCAAAATTTACTCATAGAAGACAGCATTCGATTGCAACATCTTTAGCGCAATTAACCGTCTCTATAGCTCTTATTTAGTTGTTAATTTGGCGTCGACGACGACGACGCCGATTACATGTCGAACGCAATTAACTTGAATTTCTCAGATTTATGGGAGCTCGCACTATCGTTCTATGATAGCATTTTTGGATTGAATGAAATCTCATAGAGATAGTTAAGAAAAAAGGCTTAAACGTTTTGGGAGGGGGGAAGAGGAAGGATTCCAGGTTTATTGCCCCTTAAAAGTGAGAAACACAGAGAAATTACATTTGCTGGTGTAAGAGAGCGTTTGCCATTCGTCGCCCCACTTCTACAAAGCTTTAAGTTTAGCTGGAGCTGTAGTTCCTAATAGTGAGATATATCGTGGTATCCTCTACAAAAGGTCTAACATTCCACTTAACTGATACCAATAAACCGGTTGGTGACAAGAAAAAGTGCAGAACAAATATACATTTTGCGTCAATATTTATTACATTTACGGTTGGCATTACATTTAACATTATTGCAATTACAATATAATAATAACTAGGTTTTCGTGGCACTTTTAAAACAAATCTTCAAGGCGCTTACAATAATATTATTATTAAAACTAATTATATACAGTATTTACTACTAAAAAGAAATGTTTTTAAGCGAGACTTAAAAATAGACGTAGATTTGGAGGATTTAATAAAATTGGGTAAGCAGTTTCAGATTGTCGGAGCATAATGTGAAAAAAGAGCGTTGTCCATAAATTGCTGTTTTGGCAAATTCCTGGGTGGGTAAAAAAGGAATACCATGATTTTTCAGTGAAGCAAATTTACAATGTTTGAGTTAATAGCCGTTTTCGCGGATCAGTGACTTTTTATTTGCATCTCAATATACTTGAATGTGGACGTGAGGCGCTCGCAGGCTAGAAACTGCCAAATCATCAGAAATTGCCAAAGTCCATGTCCGATTGTACTAAATGTAAAATCTTGTTTACCATTGTTGATCAATGATCAAAACAAGCTACTACAGGTACAAATTATTGCTGTGACTAAGTTTTATGATTTGCCAAATTTCATTGCTCAACTCTAGCAAAAAAGCAATGGCTTAGCCGTGACAAAAAAAAGCACCCATACATGCTGCTGAAATATTTTTTAATGTCTTGTCTCGCCTGATACGCTAAAATAAAATAATATCAGTTAAGCATCTACAATGTACACCATATCATCCATTTTAGCTATAAATCAGTTCAAATATATAACCAAAAATAATACTTTCCTAGAAGCAAAATGTATTCACACAGTCAAATTGAAACATTTTTGTCCATGATACCACATTTCTTTTTTTTTTCCCTCAAATCACTGTCCATGCCACAAAAATTCATTTTTTCTGAGTGAAATATATTTAAGACTTCTTACATGTATAAGATGACCACCACTATGAAGGGACCTTTTTTTGAGACTTTGGATGGTCATTAACTAGAGGTTCAAATGTACCAAGTTAGCTTGTAGCAGTTTTTAGCGCAATAGAAGAATAAATCAAGCCCAAGACACCTAAAACTATCCCAAACAACACTAAGAATATCTCAAAAGCTTTGCAATACCATCTTAGCTGATGCCATTTGAGATGCAAATGAAAGAGACAGGGGAAAACTAAAGTTATGCAAACCCCGAACACACTTCCGAATATGCCCATAAGGAGGCCAAAATGGGGAACAGCTAGGGCAATGCCCAACGTGGAAAAGACCAGGACAACTCTGGTCACTAAAACCCAAAGAAAATGGTAATACTTATCTCTGTGACACCTTGGGAACCTCGATAATATCAGTATATCTAAGGTGTTACTCACAACAAACATCTTTAGAGGGTACGAAAAGTATACCTTTATCATCACTAGGATTGTTGCAACCTTACCTACGATGGAGGCACGTGCACTGAGATTTAAGATTACAATTGGCTGAGTGGCACTCCCGAAAGTGAGGCAACAGAACAGACCAACCATAAATTTCATGACTGTCCCGATTGAAAATGCCCAATGGGAAACCTTGTTGTAGTTTTTGGGTTCCTGCATGGAACCTTCAATTCCAGGAAACACAGTGTGCCCACAGTAAGAATATACAATGATACCCAAACTAATTGGAAATTTGTTAAAATCAAAAGAGGGGATATTGCTCAATTTCCATGTCTTGGAGTACCGTAATGAAAACCCTATCAGGACAAAAACAACGGTGAAAACGGCCAGAACTGCCAGCATACTTAGCCAGGCCAGAATGGACAGTTTCTTAATGAAAACAGTCAGTAGTAGGGCGATGGTGCACAGCAAGCACCACTCCTGAAGGGATAGCACCACCAGGTCACTCATAATATCTCTCAAACTGCTTCCTAGCACCATCACCATTAGGACACAAGCGCAGTACGACAGACCAACCGTCGTAAAATCAACAAGGCGTCCTCCTATTGGTCCCCACACGTCGGCTCCAATTTCGGCATAACTCGCTCTCACTCGCTTCCGCAGTCGGCTCTTCGGGGAGATTTCGTAGAGACAGTCGACCAAGAGGATGGAGGTCACGGCATTAAAGAATCCAATGAGAAGCGTAAGAAATGCAGCGGCGAAGCCTCCCAAGGCGATCGCATAAGGCATGGCTATCACGTTGCTACCAGAAATCGTCATATTTATCATGTTCCACAGAGCAAGAATGGCCCGTGCTTTACCGTCTTCGGATAGTCTCTCTAACAAGGAAACCGTTCTGCTTTTAGATTTCGAGTTTTCCCGGTCGTGAATCGACACTGCCACTGATCGTTGATTCAGTGACTGCGAGAGCGACACGACACTCGAATACAACGAGAACTGGAACGAAGGAATAAACAGGGATGCTTGACTTGTCGTGAACGTGGTGGTGACGCTCTTGCTCTTGTGGGTGAAGAAACTCGAGCCACTTTTCTCGAACCCTAACTCGGTCGAGCGAAGCAGAGGTGTGCCTTCGTTTGGTTCGTATTCGTCATCGTCTTCTTCTAATAGTTCTAGTTCCTCTTCGATCTTAAACATCATGAACAACTTTCAGTCACAGATCACAGAAAACGTCAAAATATGGTAACAACATCAGTAACACATCTGCCAAACGGCTCGTGTCCCCCTTTTTTGTTCTTACCACGTTTTGACGTCATCTGTGGAAAGACGTACCGCAACATTGGATCTCTTTGTTTTATATAATAAGAAAAGGGATTAAAGTTGCAATGATGACGTCATCTATGCGTCTTTTCTTTAATAGATCAAGCTAAAAACCAATAAAATTGTGCGTAGAACACAGCATATTATATAACAGTTCTTGTTAATACAATAAAATACAATACAATAGTAGAATCTTGTTCCTCTTCGATCTTTTAAAACATCATGAACAAATTTTAGTAGTACGTGCTCGAGCTCATGCCCTCAGCAGAACACTTCACTGTAACCGGAAATGGTAACTAAATCTCCAAGCACGTGAAGACTTCAACCCAGACCGCAAGGAAAAAAATTCCCGCAAGTGTTTTTAAACGTTCGAATGGATGAGAGACGACTTAGGTTAATAGGCATACTAATGTGGCTTCAAATTACAGTGGAACGAACCCCTATATAACGAAGACCCCGGTAAAACGAAGGATATTTTTCAGCCCAGTAATACCATGCACCATTTCACGATTTCATGCCGATTTCATTGTCAATCAGAAGACATTGTATCATTCCATGAAAAATAAAGTAATGCGCGAAGCATGATCTCTCTGGAGTCATTTAGGTTCATTGTAAACAAAGCAAACAAAAAAAAAAAAAGAAAAAAAAAGGATAAGATGCTTCGTGTGTCACGCCAGGAGGGCTTTTAGCCTCCCACGCACTCTTTTTTAGGGGAAATACGACTCCCCTAAAAACGACTACGTGGGAGACAAGAGGGCAACACTCTACAAAAATATTTCCGCTTCCTGTCCATTTTTTCGTAAACAAACTTTTTCATCCTGTTGCCGTTTTTTGTGGCGAGTATTGATAACTTGTAAAATATAAGTATAGACTACAACCTGTCGACAGGGTGCCGGATCTGGTGGGCCTATTCTCGATTTCGACCAGGCTGTTACGTAGGTATAAGATATGTGCGTGAGGGTCACAAGCTTATGACCTAAGTCACAAGATTACTTTAAGCCAATCAAATGTACACTAGTTTCTGTACCAGTTAGGCAAGTTACCCGAGATATCCATTCAGTGCAAGCCATTTGCACGAGCAGCATCTAGCCAACAGCAACTTTTATCTAGCCTTAGTAAACACGACGAAGAAAAAAAGAGGAATTGTGTAAGTGCTAGGGTAACCCGCTTGCTAGGGTAACCCGCTTAATAGGGTAACCCTCCCTCCTTGTAAACAGGCCCTAAAGCGCTCGTTATACTTCCGATGTAAATAAGCAGGCAAAGGTGTCTCAGAAACAACATATCTTGAGTAATCAACATTTTGACAGAATTGTTCAAATACATATGATATATATGATATATTTCTGTCACTTGTACGTGACAGTTTTTTTGTGTATCGTGCTTTGTCTCGTTATTATCCTGATTTAACGGAAATCAGCCACTTGACCCACAAACTAGTAGCTCAAATAATCAAGAGATTATTGCGACAAGCATCTTATTTTTTTTCGTAATGGTATCAATGGTGATGGGATGATACAACGTGTTGTGATTGACAAACACATCGGCGAATCGTGCGACTAATATTACTGGGCTGAAAAATAGCCTTCGTTATTCCCGGGTGTTCGTTGTAGAGGGGTTCGTTACATCCGGGTTCCCCTCCTGTAATTTGAAGCCACACTAGTATGCCTCAGCCAGGGGCGGGGGAGAACACTTGACTGCGCCTGGGACTTTTTTTGTGGTCGGATGATCCACCGAAAATTGAGGTCACATCCGGTCCGAAAACGGCCTACTTCTAACGCGGGCGGGAAAATCAAAATTGACGGCAACAGTTTCGTTCAGTTAGTGAGTAAAATGCCCATATTTTTTCATCGGCGATAAATTTTCCAGTTATTTTTTCGTGACAATGAAATGAAATATGTACCCTTTCCTTCCGTGTGATTAGGTAAGAAAATATTTTAAATAAAGGTTTATAAACTGCGTTGTTATGAAGCGTTCTTTGGTATGAAAAATGTCGGCTTTCTCTCTCTCGAATTTCAAAGGATTCGGAAAATCAGTCAAAATGATGACTTCAAGGTGAGTGATTCTTTATTTAAATAGCCTATGTTGTAGAAAAAGACTCCTTTTAACAGAACATCGCAACGACGGCGTTTCTAACGAGTGGGAACCCCATTAACACTCTTTGTTTTTTAGAGAGACTGTTCACCACAAGAATCTGAAATAATACTGTATGTGGCGCTTTGTCGCTGTTGACCGCCTAGACTTCCCTTTATCTGTTTTGTTTTCTTTTTTCTGTATTATTATATTCTCACTTACTTAATTGTGCACACTACTAGTATAAATAGCTTGGTAATTTCATAATTAAACTGCTACATAAAAGCTGTCTTTAATTGAAGCCAGATGTTGCCTGTAGTCAATATGTCAGCTTATTCATCGCACAATCCTTATTTGTAATCATCCACTGACACTGTGGTTGTGGACAGAAGATTTATAAATCAAGGAATGAACCAGTAACCTTATACCACAAGGCCAAGTTCAAGCAACCGAGCCTGATCATAAAGGTCATGAATATTTTTCACAACAGATTAGCCTGACAGATTATCAAGACTAACAATTAAGAGTAGCCCCAACCTACTGTATACATAACTTTCCTGGGAATTACAAATACGTGTAATTAATTAATAACAAACAAGTTATCTTGTCAGTAACATGTTGCCATCAGTGGCTAACAACTAAACTCTTCAGTTCAAACTGGTTTCTACATGGTAATGTCATTATGGTCACCTACACGTAATGGATGATGACAAACATCTCCCCCTATACTTTGAGTGCTCGTTACATGTATAATGTGTAGTAACAGAAAATATCTTTACTCCCCCCACAGAAGGTCTTTCTGTTTTGTCCCCCCCCCTCAAGAGATTTCAGCTTAGCTTCATACTTTGCTTCTAAAATTTTGGCCTTTATGACCCCCTTCCCCCTAGGAATTTCCAATGACCTTCCTTGGGGTGGGTATCGATTTATGCAATAACTGTAACACAACACTAGACGAGTATTGTTGCTGGTTAACAAATGTTTGAGAACGCAGCTGACAAATTTTCAACATCATTATGCATCCGTGGTTATTATTATGGACGGCTGTTGACAGTATCTCATCATATTGTACAAGTTGTTGTGGTAGCACAACACTGTTTCTGTTGCTGAGTAACAAATTTTATGGACGACAACCAATATACAGGTATTCATGTCCTAAATGTAACTACTACTATAATAATGGCTAACAGTGTTAACCAACACAGTTCAAAAGAATTACATATGTCAGGACTCAGAAACCAACATCTCTTCCTCTGTTGTATGCTACAGGTCATGTCTCCTTACATGACAGGCCCCGCCACTTTATGAGAAGGAAAGCAATAAATCTTTGTGTCCAGCATGCTAATCAAAGTGAAAAATCCCGTCTGCAACCAAAGTACTCATCTCAGCAACAAAACTTTGAGAGGGCTCAGGAATCTCACGAGAATAGTCCCAAATCACTTGTTGAAAGCAACTTGAGGAGTGTTCACAACTATCTAGGTCAAAATAATGAAACAGTTAAAAAACAAATATCACTCATTTTTTATTCATTACAAGAACCACTAGATAATATATTATATCTACATTATTATTATAAGCAAAATATGTGATAGGTATGTGATAGTACATGATAATCTACATGATATTAACATTGTTGCATACTTGGGCCTACTCAATTTTATTTTTGTTATGTATTTTTATTCATGAATCTGAGCATGCAACTATGTAACTGTATGCAAATAAGCTAAGGATTTGATACAAATTCCATGAATGCAATAGATTTTATTAACCCTTTCACTCCTGCAGTCAATTGGAGTGATGTGATGGAGTGCTAACTTTTGAGTCTGTGGACAAAATCCTATGGTGTGTCCATTCAAATGAAATCTCTTTGGCAGTACTTTTGCAGGGTACTGTTTGTTTTGGGGGATTTAAAAAAATAAAAAGAAATTTAGCATTTTCTTGAATTTTATTTTGGCCACTACTAGGAGTGAAAGGGTTAAGTAAACCTATGTGATAGGACATGACAAATATCTACCTGACAACAAAGTAGATACATACTTGGGCTTAGTTTTGGCTACTCAATTTTATTTTTGTTATACATTTTTATTTACAAATCTGAACGTGTATGTACCTATATGTAAATAAGCTAAAGATTTGATACTAATTACATGAATGCGATAGATTTTACTAGGGGTTGGTATGTTTTCTACTTGAAGAGACTTGGTAGAAGTCACTGTGTTGTAACTAAATCAAATAACTACAGCAGGCAAAGTAGCCTCAGGTGCAAAAAGTCAATCAAAATAATCATTGTTTTTAGAAAGCAAAAATGGATAGAAGGTCTTTAAGGCAGATCTCGCACAAGTTGTTATCTGTAAAAAATAATTAAAGTTATTTTAATAAAAGTAGAATTCTAAAGTATTCATCACTTACATGTATATCACTGTGGATTTTACACATTAAAAGAATTGTAACACTGAGCAATTTTTCTTCCAACTTGAGACAACAAATCGGGACTACTGATAGTTGAAAGAGAAAATTAATGTCCTATTGTAACAAGACCTTTAGGACAATGTCACATGACAAAGTTGACACCATTTAGAATATGAAAATATTCATGACAGCTAGGGTGCACATGTACTGCTAACACTTGAGTGACCAGCGACATGTCCATGTAGATCACATGTGGATGACAAATACCACTGCCTATCCTTGCAGTTGAAAGTACATGTACAAACATAGTAACCAATGACAAATAAAGACATTGTACAGTACCATTCAAAAGTAAGTTGACAGTTTGTTGTGAGTCTCAATTCTTGAATTGCTACTCATTACTCAATTCCTGCATGAATTGAGTATTGAAAATTAGTATCAAGACTAACACAACACTATTCCAATTCGCACAAATCCAAAATCGAGTTAATCAGTTTGAGTTAATTATGTATAGAGCTGAAATGTTTTGAAATGTGGGGAAAGATAATCTTTTTTCGTCTTGGTTTTGTTTGTTTTGATGTTTTCTTGAGAGACAAGGCAAATACTCGAAACTGAACAAAGGCTGTTCCGGTTTGGTGATTTGTGCAGGAATCAAGTATTGTGAATCAAAAATCAATTATCGAGTCTCGATTCTCGATACTTGATTCATGTGAGGATCAAGTATTGAGTGTCAACTTACTTTTGACTGGTGCTGTATAATTTTTAGAAAAGTGACCAACATGTTGATGCCTTTGTAGCGGAACTCCTTTGCGGCCGAAGGCCGCAAGAGTGGAGCCCCATACTCATACTAAGAGGCATGCTGGCAATTTTTTATGGTCATTGGCAGGCGGAATGACTCGCGGGCGCGTCCGTACGTACGTCGCATTTCATGACATTCTTACATGTAGCAATTTTCACGCAGCTTCTAGCCAATGGCGTGCGAGGAATCGCGTAAGTCTTTTGACGCGTGTTGAACAAGCGACTCGTGTAGCGGTAAAATAACTCTTGAAAACAGTGGATAATTTTACAGTAAAATGGTATCCAGCGGCCATAACATGATGAAAAACAGGATTCTACATTCAAGGATGTAAGGTTAGAGCAAAACCAAGCTTATAAGTCGAGCAGAAAAGTACTAATTTGCGAACAAATAATTCTGACCTAAAGCATGACCTTTGTATTTTAAAACGAATGAAGCGTATCCGTTTACCAAACAGAATTTAATAGAAGAACATAGCTTTCCAATTGACAGTTGTGAAACAGAATCAAAGTTATTCACAATAAACAGATTGAATTTACGACAAAATGTGTCAAATGTGTGCAACACTGTGCAATAATGTGTAAACAAAACCAAAAGAGAACTTCTTGTAGTTTCGAAGCCTACACGCGTCTCCAGTTACAAAATACAAAGCGACAAGTAAAATAACAGCAATCAAAACAAACGAAAAATGCCGATAAACGATTGAATGAATTTGCCCAGCGAACTTAAAGTGAAAGCACAAATAGATAAACTAGTTTTGCTTGAATCACGAAACAGAATTATAACTCTAAATTCATACTGAAATGATACGCTTAATAAAACTATACAGTAATTAACTAGGTCAAGTACCTAGGTTAATAACAGTAAACAAGAAATTCTGAAGAATTTATAGGCGGCCGGTGGTAACCAGGTTGATATGGAGTTCCGCTTTTAGGCTTGGCTAAATCTATATATTATTTAAGTAACAATGCGTGTAAGAACTAGGCAATCCTCTATTGTTCTGCGGCATTTCGCTTTCCCCACATAAGATTGTTTAGATTTTCTTACTGAGAATACATCAGCCTATGGACAACACGTTTTTGAAATAAAATGTACTGAAACTTTATTTTAAAGCGATATTTCTTTTGTGTTACAAGATTTTATCCAATCATGAGACTCCAAAACAATGGCCAAGAAAGGCTTCTAAGTTTCCATGTTTCCCACATAGAAATTTTGCTGCATTAAAACTCAGAATAGTTTTCACTAAAAGGGAATCAATAAGTAAACTAGAGAGAAATAAATGCGCTACCTGATGAAGTGATAGTAGATTTTCATGTTTTAGCCAATGAGGTGGACCGTTTCAACAATATCACAATTAACACCTTTCTGCATTCCTTGCCGTTGGGTTGCCTAGTTCTTACTAGGACCATTACTTAACTACAAAAACATCAACATTACAAGCAATGTAACACTGGAATTAATTAAACATTCCAAACAAGCCTGATCAATAAAGGACTATTTCCTTTTCTTGTAGTAATATAAAGGGAATACATGTATATTAAAAGGGCAAGATAGCTAGATAATCCCGCAATTATGTCGACAATTCGTATTGGTTAATCCCAATCTTGAACATACAGTGGAATCCCGATTTTTTGAACCTCCTGGGGAAAAGGAAATTGGTTTGAATTTTCTGGGGGTTTGAGAATTTGGGGTAAAATTGCAGTGTTTGACTGGGAAAGGGAAGCCAGTTTTCAGAAACCGAGAGCTTGAGAAATCAGGATTCTACTTTATGTTATTACAACGCTGGTTTGTTCGTCTCACCATCCCTACTTCCCCTTCCCCCCCCTCCCCCCTCCCTGGGAATCGCTCAATCAGATTTTTTCCTCATTAATTATGCAGTTCTCTTTATTCAGACTTCTTTTGAAACATCTAAACACAAAAAATACATTCCCATAGAAAAACCAATTGTGTTTACCCATCATCGTAAAACGGAAACTTCGAAAACACAAGACTACTAACCTTGAGTCTGCTTGAGTACACAGATGTCTACCACATCAGGAGTGCTTCTAAACTTGTCCGCAGTTGGTTTCCATACTGCTTCCAGCACTTTTCTGCGAGTGTTAATTACCTTCCCAGTGTTAATACAACATACTGTACTACCGACGTTTTCTTCATTGTATTATACTCGGGATAGGCTATTTTAATTGACGATTCCTTTGAATCAAGGGTCACGGGAGGCAAAAGTTTGAGCGGCTTCGTTAGAGACGATATCAGGTATCATGTGCAGAGTAGTTTCGATAGAGTAGGACTTCCAGCACTTTACGTCGAGTGTTAATTACCTTCCCAATGTTAACAATCCAAACTGTTACTGCTGGCGTTTTCTTCATTATATTTCACGCAGCATAGGCTATTTAAATTGACGATTACACTGAATCAGGAGTCACGAGAAGCAAAAGTTTGATCCGCACCTGTATTGAAAATAGCGACATACTCGCCATGACATTACACGAAGCTGCCTGGAAAATGCCATCAAAATTGTACTAAACATTTCTGTTTTGCCAATATATCGGCTGAAATAGATGATCCAGTAACTTAAAGCAGACCTGCCAACTCTCACGGTTTCACCGTGAGACTCGCGGTTTGGGGTATCAACTGACGGTCTCACGATTTGGCCTCCAAATCTCACGTTGAATCAGAAAATCTTGAAATTGCCAAACAATTCAGATAGTATGAAGCAATATTGAAAAATCCGTGTTGAAAATGGCCAAATTTGTCACATCTAATGTTTGAGGGAAACCTAGGTACAATTCCAGCCTCATTCCCGTGAAACATAGGTGTGCTTAGGTCTGTGGAAGGCTACAGCTGTAAACAGTAAAACTCAACCTGGCGCCTCGCGTCGACAGCGAAACAGAAACTGACTCTTCAAAATATGTGGCAAAAGAATACAATAGGTGCACAGATAAGGTAAAGAATACCTTGAAACAAGAAATCTACCATTTTTATTTTCATTTAACACATATTTTGGATATCTCCAGGTTTGAGGTCCCAATCTCCAGGTTTTTCTGGGCTTTTTTTCATCAGCTCCAGATTTGCATGTTTTGGAGGTTGGCAGGTCTGTAACTTTGTAACATCTCTGGTATTCAAGATAAGCAATTGCGTGTCAGTGGTGGTCACAAGAAAGAAGAAACCATAAACTCCCGAGCCTCCATCTTGCAACTCGCTGAGCAAGCTGCTCGCCGATTTTTAAAACCGGATGTGACGTCATTTTCGGTGGATCATCAGGTCACGAAAATTGGCGAAGTTTGCTTCCCCCCCCCCCTGGCCTCAGCATACCGTTTATTAATATTGGCAACCAAAAGTAATAAACGGTACACACCCTTATTCCTCGGCCATCTTAACTTCAATAAGAACAAGAAAAACCAATGGGCATTTTAACCGGATGTTCTGACCCACCCCACCCCCTGGTTAACAAATGTTAGCGCGATCCCGTATTTATACGAACTATCGTGACGAAAAGTGTGACTGTGTGACACAGTATTTTGACTATAGCGTTACTGGATGACGTGATGTTGTAACTTTGATGACTCAGCTTACGGTATCTTTGCTATCGCTTTTTATTTATTCTCCTGGAAAAAGCAAATTTAACTTAAACGTTGAACGTCGGTATAAATTCGCCCACTACTGAAAATGCTTACACAGGACAAGAAAATATCTACTGTTGTGCTTAGACCGTGAATACAAACATTGAGGATAGCAGTAAAATCAAAATAAAATGGTTGGTAAACACGAGCTGATCATCAGTCTTGGGAAAACGACATCGCCACTTCAATTCGCGGTCAAACACGTTCAGTCATATCTTATGACGTGATGTTTAAATCCGGATTGCTATTAAACCTTTGCAAAAGTAAACAAGTTGACACGGAATTCGTAACGATTTAGTTAAATTGAAAGTCGAAAGGATCTTTTTTAAAAACAAACAAAAGGTTTGGAAACGAAAAAAAAAAGGTAATACGAAGCAAACTAAAGATGTGCTAGAATTGCAAAATTCAGAGTGGTGCTTTCTCTTCTCTGTGATGCAACGATTCCGCTGTCATAAAGTTATTCAATGTGCGAGGGTCACGACGCGACGAGTCCTTCCTTATCACGCGGTGAAATATTTATTTGCTTTAGGCAAAGTTGAATGTATTAGCAAGAATTGAGTCCAACTTAGTTGCGCATGTGTTGTATGTAAGATACGCTACCTAAACTGCTGCCACATTGTTAGCAGCAATTTATCTGTAACGAGCGTAGACATACCAGTAGTAATACCTTTGTTACGCATGCGTTGTATGTAAGACAAGAACCGCGATATTAACCACGATGAACCGCTACTTAGGCCGCTACCACGATTTGTCTGTGTGAATAAAAAAGTATGGAACGTTGGCACAGTAGAAGCAACGTTGTTAGTGCGATGTGACACACTTCAGTTTTGTATACCTTGCGTGACGAAACCATGACGTAACGTCTGCATGATGCGCACTTGTCTTCTTAAAGGCCCACCTTCACCCAAACGGCCTTGCGACCGTTTGTTATTGTTTTCAAATGGTTGTATTGTTTTTCTCGCGATCTGATTGGTTGCCAGAATATTCCTGCGAGGGAGAAAATTGTCACATAAATTCAAAACAAATCGGAGGAGCCATGTCGCATCGATTTATTTTGCGAAGCTGCCTCAATCTACGGCCTCAATTCAAATCTTTAGGCTTTTATGAAAGGCATTTACTCCCCCAAAGTGTTGGAATTATCTGATGTTCGCCATGTGAAAGTTTCAATGACAAAGAAAGCGAGAAGTCAGTTTGTTATGTTCGCATTTCTAATGCACCGATCAATTCGAAACTTCAACATCCCCCCCCCGGGCATACCCCGGGCATTTGACTGTGCAACCTGCCCGGGAAGGGGGGAATTTGAACGTTGCGTTGAAAGGGTGGGGGATTTGAACCGGATTTATCTCTTGTTCTGACGTAATACGCCCGTGAGTTTTTTCGGTTTTTACAGGGTTTGACGGATTTACAAGATAGAACGTCGCTTTGGTTAGTGAATAACTCTTTCAAATGCGTCTTTAAAAGAAGTTTGAAGGTATCATTACGGCAAATCTCTCTCTGAAAAACGTGTAAAGTGTTTGATTGAAGGCGTAATTGGCTTGGTGGAGAGGTATTTCAGTACTAATTGGTGGGGCATTTGAACGGCCTGTTTGCCCCGAGGGGAGGGAATTTGAACAAGCCAATCTTCAAAAGTTCAAATGCCCGGGGGGTTGCCCGGGGGGGGGATGTTGAACTTTCGAATTGATCGGCGCATAAGCGCAAGCAAGCCATCTCGGCAGAAGACTCAAACAGTTACTTGGACATTCGATTGTTTTAGTTTGCAGATTGCATTCTCATTGTCTTGTAAGGAGGTAACAGTGATTTTAAAGGCCCCTCCTAGTCATTATAGAGGTTGCTCTGAAGGGAAATAAACAGCGTATACGACTAAATAGCAACTCACTGATTATCGCTCGCAAAATAGCACTTGTCCGGTGACTCCCGCATTACAATTTTAACCTTTAAAAGCCAGCTGTACGTGTGTACTAATCGATCAAATCTCCCTGAACCTTTGGTTAACTGAGAAACTAATTATTTTAATTCAATCGTACGATGATAGATACAGAGGAAGAAAAAGAAAACAGTCCTGCAAAACCATTCATTTATTACACACTCGCGAGCCGCTCTGTTTACATCGCGCGAATAAAATCAAATCAAACGAATCAAACTTACTTGCCAAGGTCCCGCATCCAGTACAATCAGGAATTCAAACAACATCACTACAAGAGATTCATAAAATATCTGTTTCTGTTCTTCATGACACAAGCTCCTCTGAGACGAATACTGACAATATTTTCCGTCGGCATAACCGTGCAGTATCTTCAACTGCGAGGTATCATTTGGCAGGAAACATATTGGACGAAGTAATGCACCTATCAATTTAAAGCCGGCGGGGGGGGAGGCAGGGCATGGGGTGGGGATTTGACATTTTTCAAAAATTTGCCGTCAAATTCCCTGCCCACGGGCAAACCATTCCAGTCAAATGCACAAAAATTTCCCCACCCCGGGAGGCATATTGCTGTCAATCATTCCCTGGCTGGATGCAAGAAAGACGCAAGGAAAACAGGAAAACTCATAATTTTCACTTCTCAACGTTACTACATCTCCAAAGGTACTATTTTATAAAAATTCAATCTGCGTTTAATACACTGTGTATATCGAATTAAAAAATCAACAGATTCTTTAAGAAACAGTTCGTGTTTTCTGCAAAGGCTGCAGAAAGCACAACATCTGAAAAGAGCAGTCATTGCAGCAACTGGCCCGTACACTGATCATTTGCATTGGCCAAAAAATCGACTTGGTTTCTCTTTATCCCTGTTTACCTCGATACTGCAATGTCTAAAAACGTTCAAATCAACAACAACAACAAAAAACTCTAAATTAATCGAAAATATGGAGATAAAACGGTCAAATTCTTTGATTATCTGATTCTCGATCTCGTGGACATGCATTATGATTTTAAGGACGTAGAGCGGATGCGTGACGTGGGAAAAGTAATTTCAGTCTCAGTCTCTTTCGTTCAAGTTGGCCTTCAAAAAGATCCACGTTGGGCGGAGACAAATTCAAATATCCCCTCCCCCGGGAAGGCAAGATCAGTCAAAAGCCCCACCCCAGGGCCAACAATAACAATCAAATCCCCACCCCATGCCCTGCCTCCCCCCCCGCCGGCTTTAAATTGATAGGTGCATAAGAGCAAAAAAAATACGTTTGGCCGTCTCAGTCACAAAATAGTTCCAGGAAACAACAGCCTGATAATTGAAGAATAAATTCCTGCATGCTTGTGGACAATTTTCGACAACATGGTTCCGGAGGAAACGGATTTTGAAAGAAACTCCGCTCAGAAACAATTTCGTTTTACACGAAATTCATAAAACAGCAAGCGCGGCGCGCAAGGCCTTTTGGGAGAATAAGGGTGTGTACCGTTTATTGAGCTATTTTGTCCACAAAATAGCCTCATAGTCGGCATGCAGCCTCAAGTTTCTGGGAAGGTTGGTTCTTTGGTTGGTTGGTTGCTTGGTTGGTTGGTTTTTGGGTGGACCATGTTCGGCATTCCCGACGACTGTCGAATTTTACCGAAAGGCTAGTTGTCGGGGCCGGAACAAAAATGCAGATGACAACGCACGGAAAATTCTGCTACTAAAGCGACACTACGGAAGTGTCCGGATTTCATTCGCTTGATGTTGGATATTTATATATCAAATAGAAATGGCTGGCTTTCTTGTGGTAGACTTCCTTAGAAAACGAATCGTCAGCACAAACCTGGTTTACACGTGAGCGGAAGCGAGTTCTAGTAAATAATCCTTTGTACGCATGCGCACAACTTACGTTTTGAGTTATATGGTTCAACTTTAGAGTGTAAGAAATAACATGACTTCTGTGCAGGGATGTCCCATAGTAAATGATGGTAAATAGATGGCAAATAGTTTGAAGGTATAAAAAGGGCAGAATCGTGAATTTCGAACTAAAACGAATTATTGTGCGCACCTTTTGGTAGGTTTTGAAATTAATGCCCATGCCACTTGATCACTAGGTCTGTCAAAGGCACAAGGTCGACAAGGAAAAAGATTGTATGGGTGGCATAAACGTTGCTCGTACGTGCGACCTGCTAAGCGCAAAGTCAGAGGTGACTTATCAGAGAAATGGGTTTCTGGTTAGGCTGCGTGGCGGTAGCGGGATTGTTTGTACAAAGTTTGAGCGGAAAGATCAGCAGACAATCAAATCAAATCAAATCAAATCAAAGCAATTATCACCTCCGATACGAAGACAAAAACGCAACAGCTCTACGCAAGATTCGTTTCGCAGTTTTATAGACACAAACATCGGTTATTATTTTTCAGATTACGAAAAACGCATAAATTTACTCATTCCCCGCTTCCTTTTAAGTTTCTCCCTTTTGTTACACAACTCTAGCTGTCGCGAAAGCCAATAAAAGCGCCGAAAACGAACTTATGACAGTCTCATGAAAGTCTCGTGACTCGCCATTGAACTTTGTCTCATCACATGTTTGTACGTGACAAAACACCACTTGTTTACCCAAAACAGTAATCTGATCTCACACTCAATCAACATAACACGTTCTTTGCACGTGAAACGACCCACACTAAACATTATCAGATGACTGCCTGGCCCTGCGATAAAATCCCCCCCCCCCCCGGGCCTATTAAAGCACAATTTGGCCATGAGTTGATCACGTGTACTCCACGTGATAAAATTCACGTTGTTTACCACAGAGGCCAACCACTCCATTATTCTCGAATTCGCTCATTTAAAATTCCAACGATTCCTTTGCCCATTACCACCTCTCTACATAACAAAACATCCCTTAATATTATTTTCACCCAATTTTGTATCTTACTTTCACACGCTCATCAAAACAAAATTTATTCGCTAAACACAACCACTGATTTTTGTGTGGCTTCAGTGAAGCTGAGACCACTACCGTGTGGCACCAATATTTTTGCGGGAGTTTAATTTTGTGAATGGTGATTTTTTTTTGTGTGTGTGTTTTGCAGGACTAATTTTTTGCGATTGGGGAAACTGTTTATTCTTGCTTGGAATTAATTTTTGCGATTTTCCGTAAGCCACCTTCTATTTGGAATTATAACATTCTCGTTTTTGAGTATAAACAATCGAATGCAGGTGAACAACATGGAGATGTATAACACGTTAAATCAGTAAATCAATGGAGTACCTTCTAAAGCTTTTAACAGCTTAATACTTGTAATGTACCGACTGCAATTTCATCGTTTTATTTCTGAATGTTTTGCTTCTAATTTCGTTTTATTTTTGAACGAAAGAGACGGTTTAAGTAAATGGACACTAACATAATATTACATGACATGTAAAAGGCGATGTTTGTATATAATTTCGACAATGGAGTAAATTTTTGCGGGAATTATTTTTTCCGCGGGAACTTTTTTTGCGAATCGTGAAAAAACCGCGAAAGTCATAAAAATATGAATCCCGAAAAAATTAGTGCCACAGTCAACCACACGGTATGTCAGTACGTGCGATGTTTCTGGCGTTTTTTATCATTTTGCTACGTGACTAGTCACGCAAGACTTGCACAAGTCACACAATGGCATGATCTTTTCTAACAAGGCACGCTTATTACTCGATTTTAGCCGTGTGTTCCAAAATGTAAGTCCGAGTGAAATAATGTGGATAATAAAACAGAGCTTATCTACATATTTGTCTGGATACGGGAGTTGCCACGTTCGTCAAGCATGATGTCACGCAAGAAGAAGACGTACGTGACTTTCAAGATCGGCTATTCTCTTCTGGTTCAAACATTACAGAATTAATTTTTGTGACAAGTTACGCTTCCTACTAGATCCAAAATATTTGTCCATGGAAAAATATTCTTTCCATTTGAAAGCCACAAAATTAAATTTCAATCCATTGAGCTGCCGAGAAACATCTGAGAATGAGCTTCAGAAAGGACTGTTTTGTATTATTTTGTTTGTCCCATATTCACACTGTTGTCAGTTATTTTACAGATTTTATCTCACTTTCTTCTTGTTTTGTCGTAATTTGAAGCCACACTTGTACGCATTAGCGTACCATCTATTGATCAATGACGCATACGAATTCGAAACCACTAATATAAACTCAAACATTGATCTTTGATCACCCCCAAATCTGTAAGAAGCCCTGGGAACGAGGTTGCACAATATCGGACACAGCTCCACTTATAAGGTAAACTCTGTCTAAAAACCAATACTTTTCGAATGCTCAACGCTACTCAAATAACCAACATCACAGTAGTGTACCTTGGTACACGCACGTTCATTCAATAACCATTTCCGTACCTCTCATTGACAGCTACAAAATAGCTCACGCACGCTTTGCGTGCCTATGTTTACTTTTGGTCGCCAATATTAATAAAATATTATATCGGAAATAGGAACAATGTCATGGTATTAGTCAATGGCTTCTATTCAAGTAATAATCCGGGAAAATTTCTCTCAGACTCAAAAGCCCCTACAGACAAAAAGCACCACAGGAAAGTATTGGTCTGAAGCTTGACAATAATAGCACTCTCATCCCATATCCACAGACTAAAACCTTTGAGCCACCTCACGCAGCTATATACATTACCTGCCTTTTGCTTCGTTTGCTTTTGTTTCATAGGGACTCCATTACTCACAGATGAAAACAAAGTACAGCCCAAAAGCTACTACTACTACTACTACTACTACCACTACCACTACCACTACCACTACCACTACCACTACCACTACCACTACCACTACCACTACCATTACCACTACCACTACCACTACCACTATTACTACTACTACTACTACTATTATTATTTTTAGGCAGTTGCGAACACTATGTTTTTCATGACAATTGTGCATGTCCTATGTCATGAGGACCAAGACAAGGAGTAAAAAATGTTGAGTTTCCCTAAGTATTTTCAGTTTTACCACTTCCTGGATGCATCCAAGCATGTTAAGGTAACTGTTTATTGCGGCAAATGAGTTGGCGATTTTCACATGCTGCTAGACTTATTATGGACACACCTAAATACTCACACTGGCAGCTCTCTATGAACTTCACTGCCCCGCCTTTATGGAACAGCCTGCCAGCTGACCTGCGTGTTCCCACGACACTTGGTGTTTTTAAAAGTAAACTTAAGACGTTTTATTTAGGTCAGCATTTCAATGTATTTTCTATTTATTAATAATCTTAATATATTTTTCTTATGTTGTTTTTAGTTTTTATCAAATTGTAGCTGGTATTTTTGTACATATGTAATATAGCATATATACATTTCTTCATAATTTTATTTTCATTATTTCTGTAAAGCGCTATTGATCAGTGTATGTAAATAGCGATATATAAGTTATTAAATTATTATTATTATCATTATTAATTTCTTCTCATGAAAGGAGTGTTTTTTTTTACCTTTAACTTAATTTAAACATGGTTAAAACATCAGGCCTAATTTACAAATGATTATAAATTAATTAAACAAATAGCATACTCCAATTCATATCAATTTACAACTATTTATCACCTTTGCTATTTAAACTAATGGTATAATTTCTAACCACAAATACTATAACTACTAGAATAAAGTATGCCTGCTTTCCATGAATGCTGTGTATTAAAATGACTAAAATTATCCAAAATTATCAGACACCCTTCCCAGCGACATTTGAAGCTAGTGAAAGTTTGTGCCTGCCACAGCCAGGGCTGTCCACAACTTTTCAAGTAGCTGGCAAGAATTTCTAAGTAGCTGGTAAGTGATTATCGAGCACCAAAGGTGATCCCTTCCCGGGAGGTCTGGAGGCATGCCCCTGCCAGGAAATTTTTACGTTTTAAGTCCCCAGAAACGGAATTTCCTTGATTCTAAGCACAAATTTTCAATAATAACAGTCCCAAAAGTAATCATAACTTTTCAATTTTATTTTTATAAACTCATGGCTTCAGCGGTTTTCTACTTGTAATTCTCAGAACTCAACGTAATGAACTAATAATTTGTCTTTAAAAAACATATATATCACAAAAGTAGCCGGCACAAACAACCCAAGTAGCTGGTTAATTCTGCCAGCAGCCGGCTGTTAGGGACAACCCTGACAGCGTGACAGGACAAGGTTATTCCACAGCAACAAATTTGTTATTTAATCTTGTTCTTTTTCAGAACATTATTTACCTAGAAGCCTGCAAACAGGCCTTCCAGGGTGCTTGTCCAGGGAAAGCTGTTAGCAGACTATGCTCTTTGCTTTCAGAAAAATCTTTGAAAATCTGCTAGAAACTAACAAGATACAACCCTTTCCTACTAAACTGCAAAATGAAGCATTGCAATAAATAGTTGCCTAGGTATGCGGTTTGGAAAAACAATTTTCTGTGAAATGGATACAATAAAAAAAGGAAGAGTGGAGAGCAGTTCCCCTGCTTCAGTTTTTAACAAATGTCTGGAACAGCTGCGGTTCCCTGGCATTTTGAGTTGTTAGGATTGAACTGTAGTTGAATGGGGCAAGGAAACATTCATTTTGTGTTAAAAACCCTGAAAGCCCCAATAATCTGCAAGCATTGACTTTCTCCTCACAAAATCACTACATGATCAAACATATTTAAAGACGGTGCCTCCTAATACAGAAGTATTTTTGCAAAGGTTATGACTATGGGGAAAAAGTAGATCTTAGCAAGGGTTATTGGAATCCAAAAAGAAAAATGTGGGTAACCGCGCATTTTTCAGAGATAATTAAGCAACCATAATTCTAAAAAAGCGTTAAGATACAAAGAATGTATGGCAATTTCTTTCCAATTTTAAGCTCGATTATCTCTGAAAAATGTGTGGTTACCCCCAATTTTCTTTTTGGATTCTGATAGCCCTTGCTAAGATCTGCTTTTCCCACATAGTCATAAACCGCGTAAAAACATTGTGCATTAGGGGGCAAATTCCTTAAGAAACCCGAATATCCCGAGATGCGCAGAACGCATGCACAGTAACAGAGGCACCGTCCTTAAAAGCACTTAAGAAATATAATGGAAATGATCACCAAACATGGAATGTATTGTTGTTTAATCAAACTCTCCCAACAAGTACCACAAGAACTATCAGAACAACAGAGAGGAGAACAAGCATGTTGATTATTGAGGCTTAAGGGGTTAGCATGCAAACTCCGATGTTCACAACCCAACTAACAACTGGATTTTACACTGGGCCCTGTCAGGGAGTGTATGCACATCCATCATCTCAATTTTAAAACATGGCATCTGCCAAGTTTTAGAAAGTTTGCGTGCTTCTGTCAGAATGTCATCTAGTGATCTTGCTCATTTCTGTCCCAGTTGTGATTTCACAACAGCAACCTTGTTGTTCGTTGTCATTTCATTTGATTTTTTTGCTGACTCAATGCTGCGTGGCTTGTTGGAATTTACCTCAAGAAGGGCCTCTTCTCACTGCTGCCAATAAGAATTCTGAAACACTCGACATTCATTGAAAAAAAGAAACAAACAAAATGGATTGAGATCCACTAATCTGAACATTTAGCCTGTTGGTGTGAGAGAAGCAGAAAAAGCCACCAATGGTCATGTTTTAAATGGTCATGTTTTAACCTTAGAGTTTGCACATTTCAAATGCAAAGCAAAATTGCCTTTTAGTCTACCTTCAACGTTTGTGTATATAAATTATGTTATACATCCTAAAATGTGCGAAAAGAATCCACGAGAGCTTTTCCTGAATACACCAAACCAAGTCCTCCTGCAAGAACTCCGAAGACGATAAGAACAATCTCGCCTGTGATGTGATACCAGCGGAGATACTTCCATCGTAGTTTGAGGTGGGCTATGCACGGGAACCCAAAAGACAGACACGTTCCAGTAAAACTGCCGACAAAACCCATTAGAAGGCCAAAATGTGGAACAACAAGAGCAATGAAAAGTGCGAAGGTTACAAGAATTGTTCTTGTTAGTAGCAGCCAATACCAATGATATTTTGTTCCTTTTGCCAAATGTGGAAAGTAGGGGCCAAGATTGTTGTCAAATGTTTCTACCACAACAAAGAGTGGGAGAGGAAAAGAGAAAAACACATTGATAGCAACCAGGACAGTTGCTGCAGTGTTAAATGCTACATTTTCTGCCAAGTTTACAGTAAACACTTGGTCTGTTAAAATGCCAAATGTTAGTACAGCAAATAGGCCAAACAGTGTTTTCATAATAGCTGAGATGAAAAATGAAACATGCATCATTTTGTTGAAGTTTTTTGGTTCTTTCATGCTGCCTTCGATGCCGGGAAACACAGCATGAGCGCAGTAACTAAACGTTACAATACCAAAGCCAACAGGAAATGTACTGATGTGGAAGGATGGTATATTGTTCCACGTCCACTGGTCGCTCTGAAGAATGCAATACGCCATCATGATGATCAGTGCAGACATCAGGGAAAATACAGCTAACATGCTCATCCATGCAATTAGAGACAATCTTTTGATGAAGACACTTGGGAGAACAGCTACGGCACAGATGACAGCCCATTCATTCAGACTGAGTGGTACATACTTTTCTGTTATCTGGGCAAACATGGTCGTTAGAAGGATAAGATACAACATTGCTGCTGCATAGAGTTCTATTGTCTGAACAACACTAACCACCTTGCCTCCAACTCCCGGCCATACGGCATCTCCAATGTCAGGATATGACTCACGCACTCTTTTTCTCAGTTTGCTGCGAGGTGAGATTTCATACAAACAATCAACCAGGAGTATTCCTGTGACGTCACAGAACAATGCCACGATAAAGATACAAATCACCGCAGCCACTCCTCCCTCCCTAACGGCATAGGGAACACCAAGGATGCCCATGCCTTGTATGAGATTCGTCACGTTCCAGCCAGCCAAGATGGCGGAGGCTTGTCTGTCCAAACACTCCTTTTCTACCAGGGAAATGGTGAAGTGAGACACGGTGAACGAACGGAAACGTTTGAAGTTAGTATTCCACGCTGATGTAGGCGATACCGGCTCTTCGGGATCGACGCCTAACAGTGGAGACCTTTCTGTGGACTGTGACACCGTTTTCTTGTCCACTATACGGAGTTCGTAGCTTGCTTCTTTCTTTGTTTCATTATCACTGCCTCTTGGGGTCAGTGATTGAGACAAAGCAAGCTGCAAATCGTTTTCAAGGTCACCTTCGTTCGCCATCGGGGCAACAGTCTAAAAATCGCGGAAAAATCGAAACGCACGGAACTTGAAACACCAGTGGAGCACAAGTAGACAACTCAGCGGGAATCTGTCGTGTTTAGATAAACCCTGGGTAAAAGAATAAGAATCCGCATGCAATTAAACAATTGTTCCTACAAACACGTTGTCCGTAAGGTCGCGAAAGTGCTTACAAGCGTACTTTACTGTCACGCTTCTGTCACGCTGTTGCCTGGTGCCTCAAACATGATTGGTTCAATTTATAGAAATCCCGCCTTCGATTTCCATAAAAGGGAAGAGTTGTCTAAACACCGAAGGAGCGTGTTACGTGTAATGTTCGTGTAAGATAATCTCGTTTTGGGATATGCAAATCAATCTGTGCTATTTACGAAGTGATTTTGACCTTAACTGACCTTTCACTGTTCCTGCAATAAACTTGTTACAAAGAGCCTACTTGCCAAGAAGTTGTGATAAGAAGCGGTTAGGTTTCTATTGTTCACAGTCGGACGTTTACAAATCTTTGCACAGCCGGACCGGACTTGTTACGCTCTTGCGATGGCGAAGTCTTTTGCCTCAAATATAATTGGTTGAAACAGTCGGTTTTCAATCTCCGATTACCGTAAAAGGAGTGTGAAATACACAACACGGAGTCACGTCAGAGATAACATGTGTCTCTTGATGCAGACTTCGACGATCTTGTATTGGGACCTCTAAAAACAGCGGCGATAGCCTTGTATTAGAAAGCTGTTTTATAGACTCCTCGTCGAACTTTTTAGAATAGGAAGAAGTTGTCCGCTTGGAAAAAGTTTGAATCAGTATTAAATCTTGAAAGAGAGCTGCAAAAATGGACAGTGGCTCTGCGGCTTCAGCTCTGTCCAGCAGTAAGTCCCCTGTACAAGATGGCGAAGCGATCACATTACACAAACCTTCTCTGCAGACTGTGGACGAAGATTCGCCTTTGCTGTTTGCTCCAGACGATACGTCCCCCTTGAGGAAATCAAGCTTTGCAGAGAGCATGCGAAAGCTCCGAAGCGCTACACTGACTGTTTCCATCCTGGAAAAGCCTTCGGACGACCGACGCGCGTCAGCTTGGCTCGCTGGCTGGAATGTGACCAATCTTATCCAGGGTACAGGTATCCTTGGGGTGCCGTATGCAGTTATGATGGGAGGTTGGGCCTCTGTGGCTATCATTGTTGTAGTGGCTGCAATATGCTGTTACACCGGCAAGCTACTGGTCGACTGTCTGTACGTGCAATCCAAACGTACTAGGCAGATCAAGCGCGCCTACGTTAACTACCCAGAGGTCGGAGAAGCGGCGTGGCCAGGATGGGGGAATCGAATCGTAAGCGTGGTCCAAGTGTGCGAGATGTATGGTGGTGTGATCATGTATATTGTTCTCCTCGCCACCGTATTCAACGATATCTTGAACGATCTTACCCCTCTTGATATCTATCAATGGGCAGTCGTCTGCGCATATGTTGCGTTACCTGGAATCTTCATCACGCGCGTGTCAGTCATTGCGTGGATCAGCATGATCTCCGTGTTTGCTTTGCTGTCCGGTATCGCTACCATCATCATCTACTGCATCACCGAATACCGTGACATGTCCCTCTCTAACATTCCTCCTTTTGATATTCAGAAGTTTCCTATTGGATTTGGAATCATTGTGTTCAGCTACTGTGCCCATGCTGTGTTTCCTGGCGTTGAAGGCAGCATGAAAGAGCCAAAGCAGTTTCCCATGATGATGAACAGTGCATTTGCTCTGGCTGCAGTTGTCAAGGTTCTTCTCGGTTTGTTGTCCGTTCTCAGGTTTGGCTACCAGACTGAACAAGTCATCACGGTCAACATGAGTATAAGTCCAGTGTTCAACATCGTTGCCACAGCCCTGGTTGTCACCAACGTATTCCTGGCCTTCCCCCTTTGTATGTTTGTTGTGTTAGAAACCTGGGATGCCAAGGTTTTACCATATTTTCCCCATCTTGGCGAAGAAAGCAAGTACCACTGGTTCTGGGTTCTCCTGACACGAGTCATGCTTCTTACATTTGCTTTATTCCTGGCAGTCATTGTACCACACTTTGGTTTGCTGATGGGATTTGTCGGAAGCTTCACTGGTACATGTCTTTCTTTTGTTTTCCCCTGTGTGTTTCACCTGATTCTCAAGTGGAGCAAGACTCCCTGGTATAGCATTTTGACAAAGATAGTGGTGATAGTGTTTGGTTTGGTGTGCGGTGCAAGTGGTTTGTTTTTCTCTGGAAGGGAGCTTGCAAGAGCATTTTCTTTTCAGAATGAATAGAGAGTATATATCTGAGAACTGATAAACTTGTACTGTTCAACCGTAAATGCCAATAGCAAGGTTTAACAAGTTTTTTAAGGAAATTATATGATCATTATAGGGTATAGCCTGCGTAGGAGGCACTAAAGTAATTTCTGCGCACATAAGTAATAATATAGGCCACACACGAGAAGTTCGTCACACACGTCAGGGCCCCTCTTGCCTGACCAACTCCTCGCTCATGTGCATCCTGTGTTCTTCAAATTACTTGTGTGTCCAAGAATTACTCAAGTGCCTGCTATGCAGGCTATGTGGGGTCCAGTATATTTTTGTAAATTAATAGGGTGGTAAGGGGGTGGGGTGGGGGTGGATTGCATTTGATAAAAAGCAAAACAACGGTCCTGTCAAGTAAGTCTAGTTAATCACTGACAAATCATTGTTGACTTCAAATTCAACACTAAATTCTTCTGCCACTGGTAATAATTATGGAAAATCAAGCTATGAAGTAGATCATATGTCAACAAAGGATACTTATTCACAGTTCTCTTGTTAAAATACTGGCAATTCATAGTTAGCTCACAAAAACACCCTTTGCCACCCTGAGTAAAGTAAATTAATGATGAATGGTGTGCTTGTTGTATCACCAGTGTGATTTGTATTTTCATAATTTCGTATGTGAATGAGTTGTGGTCTAGAACTTTGACTTGGTTGTTGATTGTCCGGGGATCTTGTGCTATGGGCTCTAGGCTTTGCCACAGCCTAGCCAGAGCCAATCACTGCACAAGGGCGTGCTCTACAAATAGCGAGGAATTAGCCTTGGGGACACCAGTGTTACGGGTTCCAGGGTTTTCCACATGGCATGCCATGGTATTGTGATTTTCTTTTCAATCAAAGAAGTGATAGCAACAGTTTCTCTTCCTGTTTGTGGATGTCAACTTATCTTTTCTTTTGCTGAACTGATACGCGAAAGGAAAACAGGACCGCCATGGTTTGTAATGATGCATTTGAGTATGCATCATTGTTACTATGCAACAAAGTAATAACCTTTTGCAAAGTGAAGCTAAGTTGTGAAGCATAACTGTGGGCTGATACAAATATTTTGATGGTGATGTGTATTTTTTTTGAAAAGGCATCCACTATTTCATCAGCTGTCACTGTGTGACTGTATTAATTAAGTGTTGCATTGTGTACGAGTACCATAAATAATATGAATATTTGACAACAAATATATTGTAAATTGCCAGCATGCTTTGTTTTTGGTTGTTGAAATGAAGAACAGAGGACTTGGTTTAGCAAACAAGTTTCCAAACCCAGCCTCAATCCCAAAGTCTGCTAAGCCAGAGACCCCCTATTCAGTATCTTGCAGCATTTCTTATCCCATACAAAGATGTGTATCAATATTTTCCGGGTATTTCCTAAACATCTAAAGGGCTAAGACTCTGGCTGGTGGCTTTGATAAAAAAAAAAAAAAAGCAGGAATCCCTAGCTTTCATAATTTTGAAGTTTTAAGTGTAAACTATGCGCAGGCTATGAACTTAAAAATGTACAAGCTGAGGACTACAAAATACACACATGCACAAAAATACAATTACGCGAGCTGGGAATTAAAAAATGCCCGGCGTGACACTCGCTGCTGTGTCGCGTGACGAAAAAGGGGAACCTGGCGAAAGTTGATGAAAAGGTCGCCTACGTGCAGGCATCTCTAATTTCCCCTGGACAGGTGATCTCTCCACACAGGTTACTGTAAAGGACGCATGAACTTTCAGACTGTACTAGTACTCTACTACAATTCTCAAACAAAAGAAGCGACGGGACTTGATTGTACTACAAATCTAAGTGGATCACTGGGAGTTGGTAAACAAGCGAAGAATGAAGTCTGTGATAGGCTAATTCGTGAGGTGTCCCGTGGCAAAACAATAACACGTGGAGAAAGAAACGAATGCGTTCTAGATTTACATCCCAAAACATTTGCGTTTGAACAGCCGAGGTCAACTTATTTCAAGTACATGTTTACGTGTTGAACCGATTTTGTGTTTACTCAAATCTGCAGGTGGGAAACTGAACAAATCGAAAGGGTAAAAGAGGAAACAAATCACAATGGCTGAAAACACTGCTTTGCTCGCTGCGCCCTCGCGAAATACAGTGAACACACGTTCCGCTGATCGCGAGGAGATTGCATTAGGAACAACCGAATCCAAGCCAACTGTTGTACCGCTGGGAGAAAGGGCGCCATTGATTCATGGCGAATCGGAACCTGGCAATAGCTTTCAAGGGGTAAGCCTCTCGAGAATGAATTTATCGCGAAGTTTGATGAAATTGCGTTCCGCAACGATGACCATGTCCCTGATTGAAAGGCCGTCAGATGATAGGCGCGCCAACGCGTTCCTTGCTGGGTGGAATGTTACCAATCTTATACAAGGCACTGGGATTTTGGGAGTACCCTACGCTGTTAAACTTGGAGGATGGGCCGCGGTCGGTTCGATCTTCGTATGTGGCTTTCTTTGTTGTTACACTGGAAAATTGTTGATTGATTGTCTCTATGAGGAGTCCAAGCGCACTGGCCAGCGAAAGAGGGTCAGGGTCAACTACCCGGATGTTGGCGAAGCTGTTTGGCCCCGATGGGGGAATAAGATAGTCAGCGTGGTCCAAGTCTGTGAGATGTCTGGGATAGCTGTCGCTTACATCGTCCTACTGGCATCTATCTTCCTTGACCTCTTTCATAACTTGACTTCCATGGACGTCTATGAATGGTCAGTGATTGTCGCGTGTTTCGTCCTTCCTGGAATCTTCATCACCCGCGTATCAGTGATTGCCTGGATCAGCATGATTTCAGTTTTTGCGCTGTTCTCTGGTGTGCTGACCATCATAATCTACTGCATCACCCAGTATCAGCAAATGAGCATTGACAACATGCCCGGGTTCCAGTTGAATTCTTTCCTCATTGGTTTCGGCATCATCGTGTTCAGCTTCACTGCTCATGCTGTGTTCCCAGGGGTGGAAGCAAGCATGCAACATCCCGAACAGTACCCCATGATGTTAAACATTGCATTTGCAAACTCAACTATTACAAAATTGGTTTTGGGTTTGATGGCCATTTTCCGATATGGACAAGAGGGAAACCAGGCAATAACCATCAACCTTAAAAGCAGCCCTGTCTTTTACATCCTGTCAAACACCTTTGTCATCTCCAATGTTGTCCTTGCCTTCCCACTGGTCATGTTTGTTGTTTTGGAGACCTGGGATACAAAAATGCTCCCCTACTTTCCTCACTTGGCCAAAGAGTCCAGCTTTCACTGGTTCTGGTTGCTCCTTACGCGGCCATTGCTCTTTACCTTTGGAGTCTTCCTGGCCATCACCGTCCCTCATTTTGGCCTTGTCATCGGGTTGTTAGGCAGCTTAACTGGCACCAGCATGTGTTTTATATTTCCTTGTGTTTTTCATCTGAAGCTGAAGTGGAAGAAACTGGCCTGGTACCAGGTAGTGTGTAGAGTTCTCATCACACTGTTTGGAATTGCCTGTGGCATTCTTGGAGCAGTATTTACTGGTATTGAGTTAGTAAATGTAAGCAAATAATGTGCTTTAGGGAATTTGTGCTAATTTCATTATTGGAGCCTTATTAAATTTCCTCTGATAGGTAGCTAGGCTCTGTAGGAACAAGCTGTTTTAGACTGAAAGTGTATAAGCTTTGACCATTTTGGCATAAAATTGGGAATCTTCTGTCTTCTCAGAACTAATAGACACTCTTCCTGGTCTACTGCTAGTATGCACATTGGTTCAGTTGTCATTATGTATTTTCTCATTGACAACAACACCAGCTAGATCCTTGGGAAGTAAATTTCCTTCCTTTGTAGATAAATAACATTTACTATTGAACTGCTTGTTTGCCTTATCCGTAGTCAAAAAAGTCGACTTGACTACACTTGTTTAACTGTCTTCTTCTTGGTAAGTCAATTTTCTTTATGAGCTAAATAACTCTGTCTTCTGCTTAAAAATGTGTGCATGTCTCTTAAAAAGTTAGACTGCTCGTCTTCGTCTTTTGTGAGTTTATAATTACAGTCAGGGGTGCGCAGCTAACTGAGGTAACTGTTCATTCATAGAAAACAAGCATTCATAGAAAACAAGGACAAGTAGTCTAATTATTGTTCTAACAATATAGAGCTCGGACACACTGTCTACTCATTAAACAGAGGTGACCATTTAATGGTCTTATTACCCTTTAAGCCCCGCTTCAATTTACTGGTCTCCATACATTTTGTTGGACACTAGTTGGGAGAGCTTGTTTCAACATCCAGGCAATTCTTTTGCAGTGATCAATTACCTGTGACCTGTATATGTCTTAATGCACTGATATAATGGGGAGAAATTTGATGCTGCACAATATTGGGGACCTATTGTAAATTGATTTGAGTACTCACCCGGGATCTTAAAGAGTAGATTCTCGCCACTTGAGGCAGGAAAGGGGAAAGGTTAACTCTATAACAGGGTACAAACATTGATAAATGGAGTAAAGAGTGTGGGAAGTAGGATGTTAAGGGACAGGTCATTATTTAGATGAGGGAGGAGGGCTGGTACAAATGGAAGGAGGCCATGTTCAAATTCTCCTGACCCTCCCCCTTTTGAAGCACATTTTTTGCTGACCCTTATCCCCCTTTGTATAACAAAGCTTCCTAATATGTGTGCGTAAATTTATGTGCTCCCCTTTTTCCTGCATAAAAGTTGTTGGTCCTCCTCCTATTTGTACCAGCCCTCCCCAACTCTAAATAATGACTGGTCCCTAAGACCCTTTGTCCTCTCCACAAAATGTGAACATAATTATTTATATGTGTAAATTAATTGCGTATTAGTTACAATAAATTTGTACAGGGTAATAAACAGTACCACAGACAAGTACTGCTCAGTAGCTTTTATTTGGATTCTTACACTTTAGGATTTCATCCACAGAGTCAAAAGTGAGGTCCACCTTGAACAGCATAATAAACAGCACCTCATAAAAGTACTTACTAGTCAGTAGCTTCTACTTAGATGGTAACACTTTAGGATTTCATTCTCAGACTCAAAAGTTACAACCACCTTGTATAGCATGATAAACAGCACCACAGGGAAGCTCTGCCCAGTAGCTTTCATTTAAATGGTCATATTAACTTGCATTTAAATGGCCTACAGTTTCAAAAGCAGCAACCAGTATTGAATTCCAAATAGTTAGTATTTAAGCAAATATTAGCATGCCATTTCTTTGTCACAAATATTTCATTACAATTGTTTGAAGAGTGAAATAAAAGGGTCATCTCTCTTACATCACTTTATGTGTTTTGTGATCCTTATGTGGTTACATTTTTTTGCAAAGTCACTTTGGAATGTGCACAGGTTTACCAATCTTCTGTTTAGTGGTAATCTGTGCTTTGATAAGCTGGGATTAGTGGTTTACAAAGTAGCCTTTCTGAAGACAAAATTTAGGCAAATGAAATAACCAAAAGTGTTTACAACATGTTGCCCTTTGCTACCCTGCATTTGTTGTTGCTTGTAAGAAAGGGTTTGCTCCCTTACAAGTAGTAAGACTTCTTTGATCTCCAAGGTCTTACATCATCATCATCATCATCATCATCATCATCATCATCATCATCATCATAACCATCATCATCAGTGTCCATGGGCCACCAAGGTGTCACAACTCCCCTTTTAATTAACAAATTAAATGCAGAATGAAGGCTAGTGAGATAACCAATAGGGCACACCAGTAAACAAGAGGCACATATTGCAGGCCTTGATACGAGGTGGCCCCCCAGGCTGAGAAGATGGGGGCAAATTATGAAAATTTAGTTGTCTGAGTGACTCTAGCTGAAATAAATGGATTAAATACCTCTATAAACTAGAACTCAGCCTTCCCGAAGATAACAGGGGTCTGAGTGGGTCTTTTTTGAGTTTCTCAAAAGAATGGCACGGTCTACAGTGGGAAAGGAAACTTTTCTGGGGAGTAGCGCCTGTCGGCATTTTCTGTTTCGGGTTCTTCTGATGCGGTTGTCCCACGATGTATTCATGCCCCCGCGTGACGGTCGCGACCCGTTGATGCGTGAGAATGGGTTGTCACACAACATAGTTATTTATCAAAAAGAAGTGATCAAATGTTGGAATAAGTGATCAAAACTTTCTGTCTTGATTCGCAGGTTGAAAGCCTTTGCAGCTGATACTTTGCGTCTACTACGGAGTGGAATTTTATATACTTCGTAACAAATTGCGTGTGCAGACAACAAAGAGAGTGAATGAATAATTATTCAAGTTTTCAAGTTTAAATACGAAATAGAAAGCGCTTTTCAGAATGCCTATAGTAAATCTCCTTTTAGTTATTGCAAGTATTTAACACGACTGGAAGTTAAGCAGCAGAAGGAATGCTGTGGGGAGACGGTTTGAAGTTGTTCAACTCTGACTCCCGGTCCGACTGCACAGACTGTACTTCGCTTCGTCTCTTTCATTGTTGCGGTCCACTCGACTGAGCTGGGAATTATCCATCGATGTCATGTTGGGTGGCAGAAAAACGACTGGGATTTATTATGAATATAAAGATCAATGAAATTTAATATTTGAAATGCCAATTTTCGTGAACTGCGGACTGAAATATGAAATATTTTATGGAGCGCTTCACCGGTATCGCAGAGGTCGAATTGGAGTCTCGTACGTTCAAGCCAGATTTTTTTTTCAGGTTTCTTCTATCAGCTGCTTAAGTTGATAACATTAACTGCGATGGTCGTCATCATTTCATAATATGAAAAGGTAGGTTTAAACTTTATAAAATGAATAATAGGAATGTCTGATAGAATAAAACGGGTATTAAACTTTTAAGGTTAACCGCAAACAAAAGTACAAACTAATGCCGTAACGTCAGGCAAGACAACAGCGACGCTATAAACATTTTGTTTTAAAGATCACTAACAAGTTGAGCAACTTTGGAATAAAACAAAAATCTCATATAGAGTTAAATGTTTATTATAAAGTCAATTCTGTCTTATTTATTTGTTTAACTTCGGTCATTTGGTTTCGTGCCGGGCTTGTCAACGCCGGTGTCAACGCCGGTGTCAACGCCGTCGAGGAGACGTAAGAGTCTTTAGTGTAACACAACACCGCCACTCTTGCTTCATAATTCACTCAAGTGCAGTACCACAACCTTATTGGTTGTTGAGTTATTGACTCAATACTCTCAAAGCCTTCACGCCAACACATGTGATTGCACTGATTTTGCAGCTGCGAATCCACAGTCTATTTTACTATTTTATCTGAAAGTCTGGGAATTAATATCGAAAGAAACTCTTCACTGCGAGTAATTTGGCAGGAACTGTTTCGATCAAAGAACAAAATCCGTTTATCCCAAAATGGAGACGCCAGCCAGTGAAGACATCGCTTTGAACAGCCGCCAACAGGTAAATGATCAGCCAACTGTTGTGGCATTGGACGAACAAACACATCTTTTGGGAAAAGCGATCCAGAGCTAGGTCGTCTTCAGGGATTATGGGGACAAGTCTATCGCGAGGTGGTTTCTCTCATTGTTTAAAGAAGCTGAAGTCTGCCACCATGACTGTCTCGCTTCTGGAGAAGCCTTCAGACGACCGACGCGCTTCGGCGTTTCTTGCAGGTTGGAACGTAACGAACCTCATCCAGGGAACTGGGATTCTCGGGGTGCCGTATGCCGTGCAGATGGGGGGATGGGCGGCAGTGGCTGCCAATGCCGTCGTGGCCTTTTTGTGCTGCTACACTGGGAAGCTGTTGATAGAGTGTTTACATGAGACATCCAAGTACACTGGCAAGAAGAAGCGGGTCCGGGTGAACTACCCGGAGGTCGGGGAAGCCGTATGGCCCCGGTGGGGCAACCAGATTGTGAGCGTGGTGCAGTTCTGTGAGATGTTTGGAGGTGAGATGTTTGGAGGTGTGGGAACTTACATCGTTCTCTTGGGAACTATATTCAGTGACATTCTCCATAAGTTTGCACCCTTTGACATCTACACCTGGTCTGCTATCTGTGCCTGCATCGCACTGCCTGGATTCTTTCTTTGTCGGGTGTAAGTGATCGCTTGGATCAGCATGATTTCAGTGTTTGCCATGATGTCATCGATTCTGACAATCATCATCTACTCTATAACCCAGTACAGGGACATGAGAATTGAGAACGTCCCTCCATTTGACATCAATAAGTTTCCCATTGGCTTTGGTGTCATTGTGTTCAGCTACACGGCCCAGAGCAGTACCCGATGATGATGAATGTTGCATTCCTTGTGGCAGCAATTGTCAAAGTTGCCTTTGGTCTTCTTCCAGTCCTGAGATTTGGAGCGGACACACAGCAAGCCATAACTGTTAATCTCAAGACCAGTCCAGTGTTCTACATTTTAGCCAATGTTTTGGTTGCAACCAATGTGTTCACAGCATTTCCTATTGTTAGCTACATTGTGCTGGAGAAATTTGACCTAAAGGTGTTGCCCTATTTTCCCCACCTTAAGAAGGACACAAAATATCACTGGTTTTGGATCATATTGTCTCGTCCTCTCATCTTATCTTTTGGCCTGTTTCTGGCCATTGTGGTTCCCCATTTTGGCTTAGTTCTGGGTCTGGTGGGCAGCTTTACAGGTACCTGCCTCTGCTTTATGTTCCCTTGCATTTTCCACATTGTCCTGAAATGGAAAGAGCTCAAATGGTACAACATTGTGGTGAGGGTTATTGTTATAGTTTTTGGTTTTGTTTGTGGGATCCTTGGTATTGTGTTTACCGGTAAAGGGCTGGGGAGGGCTGTAAGTGGTATCTAATTCTCCAGATACCAATCCAGATGTGTGTTTCTCAAAACTCCAAAGACATTTCTTGTAAGAGAATTTAAAAAAAATTGGCTTCTTTTTAGTGGCAGTAGGTTTTCGTAGAGACCAAGCCCAAGCTGTTTTATAAAATTAGGGAGACTTTTTGTTTGGTCCCACCTTCCTCATAAATTTTATAAACTTAAAGGGAAAATACAAGAAAGTGCAAGTTGTAGGTTCTTTTACCTCATGTTATTAGGCCTCATTTATCTGGTCTTGGGTACCCGAGACAACCCCTAACCCCCCAAAACAACTTTACGGAGCGTCTATATCATGAGAAGTTTGGCCCTACTAACCAAGTCAAAGTTAACCCTACTTAGTTATTCCAAAATCTTACTTTGATGTTCATGACCTCAGAACGCCTTCTTCCTTAAAAATTGATGACCTCAGAACACCTTCTTCATTAAAAATTTTTGGTTGATTTGTTCACTGTAGCCTCTGTTTTTAAAATAATGTTTCTTTCATGTATATTTTGCTAATAAAATTGGTTGTTTTTAAACCAAAAACCAGACGTTAGGTGACGCATGGCATGCAAAAAACATCCCGGGTAAGTGAGACAAAGTGTTAAAATGCAAAAAAGTTGTCCCACCTGCCAGGGTTAGCCTCTATTAATACCGGGGCTGGCGCTTGTAAGCAGCTAAGGCGTCACTAAGGGGAGGAGTGTATTAGAAACGGTGGCTTGATGGAGGGAGGGAGGCTTATTTCATCTGTCCAAGTTGAAGCTCCCTGTTATTATAGCCTACCTGCTAAGGTGAGACACCCCCCCCTGAGTTTTCCTGCCTCCCCAAGACAAATTGGTGATCGTCATGTAAATGGGGGGGGGGAGGGGGTGTCTCGGGTTCCTGAGACCATATAAATGGGGCCTCAGAAGTTGAAGTTACCTTTAAAATTCCTGTTGATTTTACACATTATGTAATGTTCTAAGCACCAAGAAATGTTTTGGGGACATTTGAGAAACCCACACCTTGACCAAGAACCAGGTTGGGTGGTGGGGTGTGTCCATGTGAGGAACTCCCTTATCAGTGGTGGGCCTGGTGGGAGAGGACTAGGGCTAGTGGATCCCCTCCCTATCCCTTCCTTTGATCTTTGACTTGTCATTTTGATTTTGAAATAATCAAATGCATTTCAAAAAGGAATTAATGGATGGAAAACCAGTAAAGCAAGTTTACCAGGAAATTTTATTTGATTTCAAATATATATTATTAATTTATGTAGATTGTTCAAGATCAAATTTGTCATTTAAACATGACATATTGGGATATATTGAATTTTGCTGTTTGGGTTTGAAATAGTGTAAACATTTTTGTCATTTCGGTTTGAAAAATGGTGAAGATTTTTACCTGAAAATATTTGAGGTGTGGACTAGACTAAAGTGAAAATAGGTGGGAGAAGAGTCTTCCCAATTTAATTTTCTTGTTTGAAGAAGAAGGTAATTATCATTAATCTTAAATTGGGTGTAACTAAGTGTTTGTCATGGTAATCATGAAGTTTGGTTTTTAATTGTTGTTTTGTTATGAAACAAAGAATGTGTATTGCCCATAGAGTGAACAGATTATCTGTACATTATTTCATGTATTCTCTGTGGACCTTATTAATCTCCACTGAGAATCTTCACGCTTTTTGGTGAGAAATGATTCCGATCCCTAAGGGCCGACCTAGACGGTACGAGTATTGCTTATGACTGTTGCATGTGACTTCTGTAGCAAGCGCTGATTGGATCAGGCAAAGATCTGTAATAACTCATCATTCTAACATTTTGATTGTGGCTATGACTGTCACGGGGTTTTAAAAGTCCTACAACATTTTTCATGTTGTGTGCAACTGTTGTGAGGATGTTGTTCGCCTGATTTAGATGACATGATTCGTGTTAGACACATGATGTGAGCAAGTTGCATACAACAGTTGTAAGCAAAAATTATCCTGTCCCAATTGGCCCCAAGATGTTTTTGAATAATACAGTTTTTGAATAATACAGTTGAACCTCCCGTAAGTAATCACCAATTCTCCAGCCTAGGTGGTAGCCTATGGCAGGGGGACAGATGTGCTTACTTGATTTCAGACCACATGGGGTCTAAATTTTGATTGCTAAATTTCAGAAGCTTAATTTTTTTAACCTTGCAACATGATGCAGCCAAAGACATTCAGGGTTGATTGGCAAATCAGAAACAGTTTGCTTTATGCCTTACCTATCAACGTGTTTGGAATGTGTTCCATTGATACTGTAGCTCCTAATCCCATGCTTCTGGCATCTAATGTCCTCTGGCAGAAAATAATGAGAACTGATAAGGACTGGTTTAAATCTTAGAACTCTTTATTGCCTTAGTTTATTGGTAGACTGGCTATCACTTACATGAGAGTTGACAACGTGTCAAGTAATGTGTGGTTGCAGAAAATGTCCATACCCACACCGCAGAGGTTTATTGGAAATTTCAAGAGGGAGGGGGGTCTTAAAGACCAAAATTTTTAAAGGAAAGTATGAGCCTAAACTGGAATGTCCGGAGGAGTGGGGGGGTTCAAACCAAAAAAACCCCTGTGGTAGGAGTATGGATATTTTCTAAAACAACACAATTTGCTTAACAGAGTAATTTGCTCATCAATACAAAACATGTCAAGTTGTCATCCCAAAGAGTGGTTGCCGTCACTTATGAGAGGCGGTCACCTGCAAGGGGAACCAATTACGGTGATTTGACCAAGAAAATTTTGGTATTTTGGAAAAGTGGTTGCTTATGGGAGGTGGTCACTCACAAGCCAAAGTAGTCACATGGAGAGAGGTCTGACTGTATTGTTTTTCACATGATGTATAATTCACAGATCTTAAAAACAAGCAAAAATTATTACATTGCTTAATGACAAAGTAAAGTAAGTGAATATGTATAGATGTAACCATAGTACAAAGTGGTGTGTTAAAGTTAATTATCACGGTATTACATATTTTATTTTGTGGATGATACTAATAACAGTAAGCAAGAATACATTAAAGTGTATTAAAGATTCATCAACAAGTATTATATTTAGACTGCGAGTAGTCTCTAATTTTGGCGATGTCCTCGAACCTTCGCGCCCGCGTGTGTATTTCGCCTGCCCCACAATTGCCATCGCCAAAATTAGAGACTACTCACAGTCTAATTATATTTTGTTGTATAGATAATTTCCATATTAACTTTATTTGTAAAAAGAATTTGTTTAATATCATGGAGATACGTATTTCTTTGTTGAATTGGACATAATTGTGAAATAATAATTTAACTGGTCATTAACCCTTGAAGCCCTAACAGTGATGAAAATGAAATTTCTCTTTACATTACCACTACTTGTTCAAACATTCAAGTGATGAGAATAAAGGAAGTGATTACCAAGGATGAGATGTCTTGATATTTCAACAAATTCTCCTTACTAGTTTCATAAGAAATGTATGGAGAACAGTAAGGAGAATATGCATTCTTATATCAGGACATAAAGGGTTATTTTTTCTTCTGCTTCCTCAGTGGGAGAAAAAGTTAAAGATATACTGTGTAAGTTCCTGAAAGCTTGTGCACTGTATATAACTTGTATCCCTGCTACGTGGGCTAGGGTTATTATAAGCTGTGGTTTTAATCGTGACAGTTTTTAAGAGGAACCCTGAGTACTTAACTGAAAGAAACCTTAAACCTGCAAATACAACCTTCTCCAGTAGCCCTCGTGCCAATGCGCTGTTTGGTGTCTTTACTTAGATACCAGCCATTTATATGCAGTCAGCTAGTGTGAGGTCTGGGATCACTGATAGAGTTCTGAGATTTTTAAGAGCTTCTGATCTTGTGCTATTTACCAGAGTTCACAAATGTTTCCAAAGGTTACTAGGCTGCAGACCTCCCGTTCAAACTGGTGGCATTGGTTTGATGTTTCGCTCATGCAAGCCTGATTCCTCATACTCAAAATAAAAATGGCAACCTCCTCTGGCATTGATTTAGATTTCTGATATAGTGGGCACCACTGTGCTACTCTGACACATGCCTTTCTCTGTGTTATTTTTACACAGCCATATCATTGTGATTCATGGAGTTAATTTTTATACTGCAGTATTAATATAGTGACAAGAGTGGAGCAAGTCTGAGGTGTAAATTTCTGTTACAGGGTTTGTACCCTTTTTCAGAATCAATTTTCCAGGACTCTTCCGGGACTTGATAGGTTTTCCAGCTCTTCCAAATGCACAATTACTGAAGCAATAAACCCTTACGAAATAGAAATCCAAAAATAATACTGTAGACAGTTGTTTTTAAGAAAACTTTATTACAAGAGTTTATAGGTTTTCAGGACTTTCCAGGACCTGCATGAATTTTAGTTTTCCAGGACTTTCCAGTCCTGGAAAATGCCAGAATAAAATTCAAGGACTTTCCAGGATTTCTGGGACCCGTACGAACCCTGTAGCTAGTGATTGTAAATGTTATCCTCATCGGACGTCCTCTGTGATAAGTTTCTGTTGCAACAAAAATTCCTGGTATTGTGATGTTTTAGAAAATTTATTTAAAGTGGATTCAGTGATATTTTTAATCCAAGAAAACATCATTCAAAATGTATATGCATTTCATTTTTCTGTTTTCTCAATTAGCAAGGTTGCCAATCCTCACTCTCACTCAAAAACGAAAGGCATCAGTGGAATTGTGGGGTACAAGGGGTCCAAACTTCTTGTGCCCATACCTCTCGACCAGTTTTTGTTGGCTCCTTCCTCTTTTCCCTTTTTCAGTTGCCACATATTATGCCATGTTTTGCAATTTTTCCTGTTTTTCTTGCTTCCTGCCACCTGGGGAATCCCACTTCCCATCCCTTCTTTCCTGCCCCGGGGTGGGGGGGGGTGGTACTTCCTGAAGATTTGGGTGGTGGTGTGTGGCAAGCTTCTGGAAACCCTTATCCTATTACAGTCCAAAATATGTGATTTTCCCTACCCTATTTCCGACCTGACCCAAAATTTGATACCCTATATCAGACCAGACCCTAACCCTATTTTGTTTGCATAAACAGTTGAGAAGGGCTTCAAAGTCCCAATGTTAATCAAACCTCAGTTCTTTGGAGAAGAAAATTAATAAAAAGATAGCTTCTTGTAAGAACCATCCTAGATCCCACATCAGAGTGCACAATCCTCACCTTATTTCAGACCAAAACGGTCAAAATCTATACCCTATTTCAGACCAAAAAGGCCAACAAACCATACCCTTTGGTGCCGCACATACCTATATAGCTTATATATGGGAGTACCCCTCCCCCCAGGTTTCGTGCTTCCTGTACACTGTCCCTCCTTCTTTCCCAGGTTCCCTCTCCCTTGTCCCTGCCCAGTATTAGGGTGAGGTTTCCAGAACTACACAAGATCTACAATAAAGTTAGTCAAATTAGGTAAGGTTCTCCCTCTTACACGAATAAAACAAATGCAAGCTTTATTTTCACATGATACAGTCCCCCAAATGCGGTTGTTTCACAGGCAGGGTTTGTTAACGTTTGCCTTTGTAGAGAGCTTGTGGAATATTGATGCTTTGTTTCTCCCATGGGTGAATAAGTTGATGGGTGAATAAGTTGGTTATAGTTTTGAGAATAAAGAAGCAGTGAGCCCTTCACAAAACACGAAAGCTAATACACAAGGTGACATTGAATTTAACTGGGTAGGTTACGTCTGCATCTGTTTCGTACTTTTAGTAAAGGCTCGCAGCATACAAATTTTTATGTGGCAAATTGCTGTTAGATATTAAATTACTAGTAACAATGCATAGTTTGAGGGCCCTAAAAGGATTGATGTCTGTGGCGCTTGAGTAAAGACTAACAAAAGCTTAACTCAAATTGCCACTGAAGAACGCCAGATGGAAAAAACTTAAGGTGGTCTTATACCCAAAAAGTGAATTTCTTTAGAAAAGAACTTTGCGGGAGACTTTTACCATCATTTTATAGGGATTCACGCCCTGACTTCACACTGAGTCTTTTCAGGTCACATGACATAATAGTTAATGATTAACCAGCCTTCCCAGTGGAAAAAATAGGGGGTTCATTGTAAGCACGATATCTAACTAATGCACGGTTGGATAAGTATGAAATCAACTTAGATCTGTCCACAGATGAATTCTTCAGGGGCTAAACCTCGAAAATTAAGCAGCTTGGCCTCTTTCGAGTTTATTTTTATTCTTTTTTTCCAGAAAGTAAGGTAGAAGGAAAGAAAAAAGAGGGCAAGGATTCACTTACTGAGAAGCAGTTCAAGATCGTGAGCATTTTTAGGTTTACGACCTAGGAAATTAAGTCCTTTAATCTTGCTGAAAATTTCAGAACACTAGGTTACAATGCCCCGGAGATATCGTGCTCAAAAGTTCATTCAGTTCGAGAAATTCTGTTATTGGAGAAACACAGTCTTAAAGATAAGGGAACGGGTTCTAGACAGCTTATCAGTCGCTCATTATCCTAAACCTATTGTCAAATTCAAGTTGCCACACTAAAATACAAGCTGAACGGTAATTAGATGCAAAAACCAGCGTTTCTGTAAGATTTGGGCAGACCTGCCAACTCTCACGGTTTCACCGTGAGACTCACGGTTTGGGGTATCAACTCACGGTCTCACGATTTGGCCTCCAAATCTCACGGTGAATCAGAAAATCTTGAAATTGCCAAACAATTCAGGTTGTATGAAGCAATATTGAAAAATCTGTGTTGAAAATGGCCAATTTTGTCACATCTAATGTTTGAGGGAAACCTGGGTACAATTCCAACCTCATTCCCGTGAAACATAGGTGTGCTTTCGGTCAGTCTTCAAAAAATGCGGCAAAAGAATGAAATAGGTAGCACAAATAAGGTAAAGAATACCTTAAAACAAGAAATCTACCATTTTTATTTCATTTAACACATATTTTGGATTTCTCCAGGTTTGAGGTCGTAATCTCCAGGTTTTTCTGGGCTTTTTTTCAAAGTCTCCAGATTTGCATGTTTTGGAGGTTGGCAGGTCTGTTTGGGTCATGTTTTGTCGGTTAAAACTCGGACCTCAGGACTCTTCTCCTCAGTCAGGTGTTTATCCACAGTAGTACCAGATGTCATTTTACAGAGAGGGGGGGGGGGGGGGTAATGTTCTTATTGAGGCTTGTTTGTGGGCATTTACTAAATGTAAACAACTGTTGCTATGGCCGTTGCTATGGAAAAAGTCGCATACTGCTGATTAGATTTCTTAAATCTCGCTGCTTTAATGCTGGGAATCGAGTGAGATTATTTCAAGACAGCATTCCCAAGTGTTTAAAGTTTACAATTCTGCCATTTAAAAAAAAGTGACTTTTGCAACCTAACATCACCTTTTTTGAGTATAAGACCACCTTAAGCTTACATAGGTTATATTTTTGGCACTTTAACTGTGTGACACTCGCATTCATATTTATTAATAATTGCAACTTTCGCATCATGGCCAGAAAATACAATTACGTTTAATTTTCTTACCTGTAAATGAAGAAAAAAAGTGATTGCCCGTTTGCACTAAGATGACTGAATGTTCTCAAAATATTGCATTTAACATCGTCACCCACCCCTCCCTTCGGGTTTAAATTTCATCAATTTGCGGTGCCAAAGAATAGACAGAATGTTTTTGAATTAAATTTTTGTTCAGCTGGGATATTAAAATTGATTTTTGAAACCACTTGGAAGCCAGTATCAGTATTAGAGCAGAGAATTGCTTTACCTGTTTGTGGTCAAACCAAGGAAAACTGCTCCCCTACCCCACCCCCGAAAGACAATAGCCGAAGCACAGCCCCCTGGGAAAACCAACACTGACGGAAGATGGCTGCAAACAGGCTGCGAAATCATTGATGTGAAGAATTCTATTAATTCTGTCTATATACGCCATTAGTTGAAACCTAAAATAATGACTAAGTTTGAGGATTCTTTCTGGGTAATGGAAAAATCACTGTGAAATTTAATGTGAAGCAATGTAGAACATAAGCTTATTATTTGATTTCCAGAGTGCGATAATTTCTTCATTTCTGCATGCTATAATTATGCTCAAGAGGATGTTAATGTTTATAAAACTTAATTTGTCTCTGTTATTTGTAAACAGGAACAGAAAGGCTACGAGGAGCTACGGAAATTGTGCCGTCAAGGCAATGAGTTTTGCAGAGAGGTTTCGGGTATTTTTAATGAAAGGTAAGCGAATAAATAGGCTTTGGCAGTTCCAGAAAAAAACTGAAACTTAAGAAATATTTAAGCTTGCAATTTATTCAAATACTTGAATCAAAGTGAAGAAAATGTATCAAAATGTCAGCCTTTGTTGTCAAGCTTTTGTATTCATTTCTGTTTTTACTGCCGAGTCGGTCTCAATACCATCGTTTTAAGACAGGCTTGCTTAGGGGAAGAAGCTTGGAACCAGTTGCATTTCACGGGTACTTGTAAATAACGACGACGCTTCATTTTAATTGGTGTACGTACTGTTAGATAACACCTCCCCACCCTCAAAACGGCTGTAAAATAGGCTGGTGCTCATCCTTCCATGGGAAAATTAGTTTTATTTGCATATGAATGAAACTCATTTTCGTAGAGAGGATGTGCGGAAAGCCTCACCTCGAGAAAGAGGTTAATGGCCTGTAGATGTTGACGTGTTAACATGTCAGTAACCTGTCGGTCATTTGTCGGCCGACAGTCAATGGAAGGGATATGTAAGATACGCTACCTAAACTGCTGCCACATTGTTAGCAGCAATTTATCTGTAACGAGCATAGACATACCAGTATTGACAAATACCAGTAGTAATACCTTTGTTGCGCATGCGTTGTCTGTAAGACATGAACCGCGATTTTAGGAACCGCGATGTGAACCGCGATGAACCGCTACTTAGGCCGCTACCACGATTTGTCTGTGTGTATTAAAAAGTATGGAACGTTGGCACAGTAGAAGCAACGTTGTTAGTGCGATGTGACACACTTCAGTTTTGTTCACCTTGCGTGACGAAACCATGACGTAACGTCTGCATGATGCACACTTGTCTTTTTTTTTTTTTAAATATAATATCGGAAATAGGAACAATGTCATGGTGTTAGTCAATGGCTTCTATTCAAGTAATAATCCGGGAAAATTTCTCTCAGACTCAAAAGCCCCTACAGACAAAAAGCACCACAGGAAAGTATTGGTCTGAAGCTTGACAATAATAGCACTCTCATCCCATATCCACAGACTAAAAACTTTGAGCCACCTCACGCAGCTATATACATTATCTGCCTTTTGCTTTGTTTGCTTTTGTTTCATAGGGACTCCATTACTCGCAGATGAAAACAAAGTACAGCTCAAAAGCTACTACTACCACTACCACTACCACTACCACCACCACCACCGCCACCGCCACCGCCACTGCCACCGCCACCGCCACCGCTACTGCTACTACTACTACTACTAAATACTCACACATAATGCCAGCTCTCTATGAACTTCACTGCCTTCCTATTGCTTATCGAATTAAGTTTAAGATTCTAATTCTTAATTACCTTTAAATCAATTTATGGACTGGTGCCATCTTATCTTAGTGATTTGATAAAAGTCAAGCAAAAGAGCTCATACTCGTTACACTCGAATAATACCCTATTATTAGAAGTTCCCGGGAGACAATGCACCCAACACTGGCAGCAGGTCTTTCACTTCTGCTGCACCGCCTTTATGGAACAGCCTGCCAGCTGACCTGAATGTTCCCATGACACTTGGTGTTTTTAAAAGTAAACTTAAGACGCTTTATTCAGGTCAGCATTTCAATGTATTTTCTATTTATTAATAATCTTAATATATTTTTCTTATATTGGTTTTAGTTTTTATCAAATTTTAGCTGGTATTTTTGTACATATGTAATATAGCATATATATTTTTTTCATAATTTTATTTTCATTATTTCTGTAAAGCGCTATTGATCAGTGTATGTAAATAGCGATATATAAGTTATTAAACTATTATTATTATTATTATTAATTTCTTCTCATGAAAGGAGTGTTCTTTTTTTTTACCTTTAACTTAATTTAAACATGGGTAAAACATCAGGCCTAATTTACAAATGATTATAAATTAATTAAACAAATAGCATACTCCAGTGCATATCAATTTACAACTATTTATCACCTTTGCTATTTAAACTAATGGTATAATTTCTAACCACAAATACTATAACTACTAGAATAAAAGCATGCCTGCTTTCCATGAATGCTGTGTATTAAAATGACTAAAATTATCCAAAATTATCAGACACCCTTCAGCCACATTTGAAGCTAGTGAAAGTTCAGAGCTTGAAATAATTTCCCGGCTGGCGCCGGTCAAGTTGTCCGGTCAAACTTATTTTTGCTCGGACACAACCCATTTTTGGCCGGACAAATATCCATTACGTCATATCTCTATAAAATCCCCCCTCCCCCCGCATAATGTTTACATATCAAGCAAGTACATTTTCTACGCCTTTATTGTACATGCAGCCTCGAACTCAATGCTGGAACGCACGGTACAGCCGCAAAGTTCGGCAGAATCAATATTACATTTGTGCATACAACTATCGCTTCAGTTCTTTGTCTTCTATACGGTTAAATTTTAATACCTACTTAAGTCGTGAAGTTGATGGAATATGTGAACTTTCTGTTTAAATGGTTTGTTTCCCTTGAAAATCACCTCTCAGGGATGTTTCGTCAATCTCGGAATTTAGACCTAGAGTGATTCACACAAAATGTCGACAAGTCGACAAATAAATGTAAACTTGCTTTCTTTTTATTGGACCGGACCTTTGTACCGACACTGAGAGGCACTGTTAATTCACACCGCTACACACGCTTTCTCCGGAACACCCGCTAATTTGCGGTGACGGCTTGATGAATGACAAAGCGAAAATTTGCAACCACCGGAAATTTTACAACCACTATTATGAATCATTTGTTAAAAGTTTTTGGTCTGGTAGTATCTCGTTCTGTCTTTCTCCTTTTCATTCACGAACGCCAATAATGTTGAAGCTTTAAAAATTTAAAATTTTCTTTACAAGGGTAAACGACCGGACAAATTGTCCGGCCATCCAAGGATTTGACCGGACAAAACCTATTTTTGACCGGACATTGTCCGTTGACCGGCCGTTATTTCAAGCCCTGAAGTTTGTGCCTGCCACAGCCAGGGTTGTCCACAACTTTTCAAGTAGCTGGCAAGAATTTCTAAGTAGCCGGTAAGTGATTATCGAGCACCAAAGGTGATCCCTTCCCGGGAGGTCTGGAGGCATGCCCCTGCCAGGAAATTTTTACGTTTTAAGTCCTCAGAAACGGAATTTCCTTGATTCTGAACACAAATTTTCAATAATAACAGTTCCAAAAGTAATCATAGCTTTTCAATTTTATTTTTATAAACTCATGGCTTCAGCGGTTTTCTACTTGTAATTCTCAGAACTCAATGTAATGAACTAATAATTTGTCTTTAAAAAACATATATATCACAAAAGTAGCCGGCACAAACGACCCAAGTAGCTGGTTAATTCTGCTGGCAGCCAGCTGTTAGGGACAACCCTGACAGCGTGACAGGACAACGTTATTCCACAGCAACAAATTTGTTATTTAATCTTGTTCTTTTTCAGAACATTATTTATCTAGAAGCCTGCAAACAGGCCTTCCAGGGTGCTTATCCAGGGAAAGCTGTTAGCAGACTATGCTCTTTGCTTTAAGAAAAATCTTTGAAAAACTGCTAGAAACTAACAAGATACAACCCTTTCCTACTAAACTGCAAAATGAAGCATTCGATAAATAGTTGCCTAGGTATGCGGTTTGGAAAAGCAATTTACTGTGAAATGGATACAATAAAAAAACGAAGAGTGGAGAGCAGTTCCCCTGCTTCACTTTTTAACAAATGTCTGGAACAGCTGCGGTTCCCTGGCATTTTGAGTTGTTAGGATTGAACTGTAGTTGAACGGGGCAAGGAAACATTCATTTTGTGTTAAAAACCCTGAAAGCCCCAATAATGTACAAGCATTGACTTTCTCCTCACAAAATCACTAGATGATCAAACATATTTAAAGAAGGTGCCTCCTAATACAGAAGTATTTTTGCAAAGGTTATTACTATGGGGAAAAAGGAGATCTTAGCAAGGGTTATTGGAATCCAAAAAGAAAAATGTGGGTATCCGCGCATTTTTCAGAGATAATTAAGCAACCATAATTCTAAAAAAGCATTAAGATACAAAGAATGTATGGCAATTTCTTTCCAATTTTAAGCTTGATTATCTCTAAAAAATGCATGGTTACCCCCAATTTTCTTTTTGGATTCTGATAGCCCTTGCTAAGATCTGCTTTTCCCACATAGTCATAAACCGCGCAAAAACATTGTTGCATTAGGGGGCAAATTCCTTAAGAAACCCGAATATCCCGAGATGCGCAGAACGTATGCACAGTAACAATGGGAGGCACCATCCTTAAAAGCACTTAAGAATAATGGAAATGATCACCAAATATGGAATGTATTGTTTAATCAAACTCTCCCAACAAGTACCACAAACTCCGATGTTCACAACCCAACTAACAACTGGATTTTACACTGGGCCCTGTCAGGGAGTGTATGCACATCCATCATCTCAATTTTAAAACATGGCATCTACCAGTTTTAGAAAGTTTGCGTGCTTCTGTCAGAATGTCATCTAGTGATCTTGCTCATTTCTGTCCCAGTTGTGATTTCACAACAGCAACCTTGTTGTTTGTTGTCATTTCATTTGATTTTTTTGCTGACTCAATGCTGCGTGGCTTGTTGGAATTTACCCCAAGAAGGGCCTCTTCTCACTGCTGCCAATAAGAATTCTGAAACACTCAACATTCATTGAAAAAAAGAAACAAACAAAATGGATTGAGATCCACTAATCTGAACATTTAGCCTGTTGATGTGAGAGAAGCAGAAAAAGCCACCAATGGTCATGTTTTAAATGGTCATGTTTTAACCTTAGAGTTTGCACATTTCAAATGCAAAGCAAAATTGCCTTTTAGTCTACCTTCAACGTTTGTGTATATAAATTATGTTATACATCCTAAAATGTGCGAAAAGAATCCACAAGAGCTTTCCCTGAATACACCAAACCAAGTCCTCCTGCAAGAACTCCGAAGACGATAAGAACAATCTCGCCTGTGATGTGATACCAGCGGAGATACTTCCATCGTAGTTTGAGGTGGGCTATGCACGGGAACCCAAAAGACAGACACGTTCCAGTAAAACTGCCGACAAAACCCATTAGAAGGCCAAAATGTGGAACAACGAGAACAATGAACAGTGCGAAGGTTACAAGAATTGTTCTTGTTAGTAGCAGCCAATACCAGTGATATTTTGTTCCTTTTGCCAAATGTGGAAAGTAGGGGCCAAGATTGTTGTCGAATGTTTCTACCACAACAAAGAGTGGGAGAGGAAAAGAGAAAAACACATTCATAGCAACCAGGACAGTTGCTGCAGTGTTAAATGTTACATTTTCTGCCAAGTTTACAGTAAACACTTGGTCTGTTAAAATGCCAAATGTTAGTACAGCAAATAGGCCAAACAGTGTTTTCATAATAGCTGAGATGAAAAATGAAACATGCATCATTTTGTTGAAGTTTTTTGGTTCTTTCATGCTGCCTTCGATGCCGGGAAACACAGCATGAGCGCAGTAACTAAACGTTACAATACCAAAGCCAACAGGAAATGAACTGATGTGGAAGGATGGTATATTGTTCCATGTCCGCTGGTCGCTCTCAAGAATGCAATATGCCATCATGATGATCAGTGCAGACATCAGGGAAAATACAGCTAACATGCTCATCCATGCAATTAGAGACAATCTTTTGATGAAGACACTTGGGAGGACGGCTACAGCACAGATGACAGCCCATTCAGTCAGACTGAGTGGTACATACTTTTCTGTTATCTGGGCAAACATGGTCGTTAGAAGGATAAGATACAACATTGCTGCTGCATGGAGTTCTATTGTCTGAACAACGCTGACCACCTTGCCTCCAACTCCCGGCCATACGGCATCTCCAATGTCAGGATACGACTCACGCACTCTTTTTCTCGGAGTTCGTAGCTTGCTTCTTTCTTTGTTTCATTATCACTGCCTCTTGGGGTTAGTGATTGAGACAAAGCAAGCTGCAAATCGTTTTCAAGGTCACCTTCGTTCGCCATCGGGGCAACAGTCTAAAAATCGCGGAAAAATCGAAACGCACCGAACTTAAAACACCAGTGGAGGACAAGTAGACAACTCGGCGGGAATCTGTTGTGTTTAGATAAACCCTGGGTGAAAGAATAAGAATCCGCATGCAATTAAACAATTGTTCCTACAACATGTGGTCTGTAAGGTGGCGAAAGTGCTTACAAGCGTGCTTTACTGTCACGCTGTTGCCTGATGCCCCAAACATGATTGGTTCAATTTATAGAAATCCTGCCCTCGATTTCCATAAAAAGGAAGAGTTGTATAAACATTGAAGGAGCATGTTACGTGTAATGTCCGTGGGATATGCAAAGCAATCAGTGCTATTTACGAAGTGATTTTGACCTTAACTGGCCTTTCACTGTTCCTGCATTAAACTTGTTACAAAGAGCCTACTTGCCAAGAAGTTGTGATAAGAAGCGGTTAGGTTTCTATTGTTCACAGTCGGACGTTTACAAATCTTTGCACAGCCGGACCGGACTTGTTACGCTCTTGCGATGGTGAAGTCTTTTGCCTCAAATATAATTGGTTGAAACAGTCGGCTTTCAATCTCTGATTACCATAAAAGGAGTGTGAAATACACAACACGGAGTCAGAGATAACATGTGTCTCTTGATGCAGACTTTGACGATCTTGTATTGGGACCTCCAAAAACAGCGGCGATAGCCTTATATTAGAAAGCTGTTTTATAGACTCCTCGTCGAACTTTTTAGAATAGGAAGAAGTTGTCCGCTTGGAAAAAGTTTGAATCAGTATTAAATCTTGAAAGAGAGCTGCAAAAATGGACAGTGGCTCTGCGGCTTCAGCTCTGTCCAGCAGTAAGTCCCCTGCACAAGATGGCGAAGCGATCACATTACACAAACCTTCTCTGCAGACTGTGGACGAAGATTCGCCTTTGCTGTTTGCTCCAGACGATATGTCCCCCTTGAGGAAATCAAGCTTTGCAGAGAGCATGAGAAAGCTCCGAAGCGCTACACTGATTGTTTCCATCCTGGAAAAGCCTTCGGACGACCGACGCGTGTCAGCTTGGCTCGCTGGCTGGAATTTGACCAATCTTATCCAGGGTACAGGTATCCTTGGAGTGCCGTATGCAGTTATGATGGGAGGTTGGGCCTCTGTGGCTATCATTGTTGTAGTGGCTGCAATATGCTGTTACACCGGCAAGCTACTGGTCGACTGTCTGTACGTGCAATCCAAACGTACTGGGCAGATCAAGCGCGCCTACGTTAACTACCCAGAGGTCGGAGAAGCGGCGTGGCCAGGATGGGGGAATCGAATCGTAAGCGTGGTCCAAGTGTGCGAGATGTATGGTGGTGCGATCATGTATATTGTTCTCCTCGCCACCGTATTCAACGATGTCTTGAAACATCTTACCCCTCTGGATATCTATCAATGGGCAGTCGTCTGCGCATATGTTGCGTTACCTGGAATCTTCATCACGCGCGTGTCAGTCATTGCGTGGATCATCATGATCTCTGTGTTTGCTTTGCTGTCCGGTATCGCTACCATCATCATCTACTGCATCACCGAATACCGTGACATGTCCCTCTCTAACATTCCTCCTTTTGATATTCGGAAGTTTCCTATTGGATTTGGAATCATTGTGTTCAGCTACTGTGGCCATGCTGTGTTTCCTGGTGTTGAAGGCAGCATGAAAGAGCCAAAGCAGTTTCCCACGATGATGAACAGTGCATTTGCTCTGGCTGCAGTTGTCAAGGTTCTTCTCGGTTTGTTGTCCGTTCTCAGGTTTGGTGACCAGACCGAACAAGTCATCACGGTCAACACTAGTATAAGTCCAGTGTTCAACATCGTTGCCACAGCCCTGGTTGTCACCAATGTATTCCTAGCCTGTTCCAGGCTCCGAGATAGTGGGGAAAGCGTGAATTGAGAAAAAGAGCGCGAATAAAAAGCGAAGGGGCTGGGGAGAGACAAGGCGGCGGAGCCTGTAAGCATTTTTTTAACGGCCTGTTCCGGTATACCAGCTCCTGGTATACCCTCTGATTGGTCAGTTTTGACAGCTGACATCAACACCTCGTAGTGAGGGTCATTTGTGACAATCAGAAAGATGGTTACCGTGAAGCGCGCGCGTGATATAGATGAGTCCACGTTATCTACCGCTCCAGAGGACTGTCTGCGCAATTTTCCAAACTTAAAGGAGATTAGGAAGGAGCAGAAGACTTGTCTAAACTTGGCTCGTGGAAGATGTTTTTGCGATTCTGACAACGGGTTTTGGCAAAAGTTTTTTTTTTTTTAGCTGTTTACACGTCTGGCAAAAGCTACTCTGAATTCAGAAGCTACGATAATAGATAATGGTTTCGGTGATGCGAGACCAAGTGCAGCGGCGATTGGGAAATTTGAGGACGTAGAAAGGATCAGAAAAAAGCGAGAATTGCAAAGTGCAATTAAAGTGCTGGAGATTTCAGAGATTTCTCTGTTGGATGCTCGTAACGCAATAGGATGATGGAGGTACTATGTTGTAGTTTCAAGAAGGCAAAATTCAACCACGACTACAAAGAAGGAGTTAAAACAACAGTGCAAAAAGCCTAGCTCCTATACGATCAAAGGAGACTACAACAGTTTCAAAATAACTTGGACATCTTACGCATTTTTAGATTAAGATATCCGTGGCAAACTAACCGCAAACAATAAACATCAATTCACTGCCTGAGAAATCACTGATCCTGTTAGAAAGCTTCACTTTTTAAAGCGGCTCCAAAGGAATCTGGCAAGAAAGGTGAGCCAGAAAACCAAACTAATTACCAAAGAGTTAGCACAAACGATGGCATAAATAAAGTTTTAAACTGCTCTAAGAACGGTTAAATCCTCCAGACAGTACATCACAGCTTGAGACTCCCGTTTCTTGATCAAAGACATCAAAGGGTCAACACAATCTTCCGGCACAATAGAATAAATTCAGCGACTAGCGGAAGTCGTGTTTGGCCTATAATTTTACATATCATGAAGAAATCCCGCCGGTTTGACTCCAGAGCAACAAGTTTTTGAACATCGCATAAATACGGGTTAAAATTTTCAAGCAGCTAACTCGTGCCTATGGAGTACTGTCCAATCGATTTGACAACGTAAACACCAACAGTGCCCGTAAACACCAGCAGTTCCTTGTTTTTCACCACGTCAAGCAAGGAAATTCGAGGAACCTTTGTTCCAATACATGTTAGAATTTTGTTTTCGCAAAATCTGAAAATCAGACGTGCTGGAAGGCATGAATATTTCCTCGCGTTCGCATAGCGAAAAATTTGAGAACGATCCCAACAAACTGACATTTCGACAGTTTGACAGCCGAAATCTAATTATCTAAAAACTTGCTAAAAGTGGGCGGAAGAGTGTCGTTCAAAAAATGCCTACAGGCTCTCTCCCTTTCCAGATCCCGCGCGCCTTATTTTCGCGTTCCCTTTCTAATTTTTGTGTCGTCCCAACTATCTGAGAGCCTGGAACAGGCTAACGTATTCCTGGCCTTCCCCCTTTGTATGTTTGTTGTGTTAGAAACCTGGGATACCAAGGTTTTACCATATTTTCCCCATCTTGGCGAAGAAAGCAAGTACCACTGGTTCTGGGTTCTCCTGACACGAGTCATGCTTCTTACATTTGCTTTGTTCCTGGCAGTCATTGTACCACATTTTGGTTTGCTGATGGGATTTGTCGGAAGCTTCACTGGTACATGTCTTTCTTTTGTTTTCCCCTGTGTGTTTCACCTGATTCTCAAGTGGAGCAAGACTCCCTGGTATAGCATTTTGACAAAGATAGTGGTGATAGTGTTTGGTTTGGTGTGCGGTGCAAGTGGTTTGTTTTTCTCTGGAAGGGAGCTTGCAAGAGAATTTTCTTTTCAGAATGAATAGAGAGTATATCTGAGGACTGATAAACTTGTACTGTTGAACTGTAAATGCCAATAGCAAGGTTTAACAAGTTTTTTAAGGAAATTATATGATCATTATAGGGTATAGCCTGCGTAGGAGGCAGTCAAGTAATTTCTACGCACATAAGTAATAATATAGGCCACACGCGAGAAGTTCGTCACACACGTCAGGGCCCCTCTTGCCTGACCAACTCCTCGCTCATGTGCATCCTGTGTTCTTCAAATTACTTGTGTGTCCAAAACTTACTCAAGTGCGTGCTATGCAGGCTATATGGGGTCCAGTATATTTTTGTAAATTAATAGGGTGGTAAGGGGGTGGGGTGGGGGTGGATTGCATTTGATAAAAAGCAAAACAACAGTCCTGTCAAGTAAGTCTAGTTAATCACTGACAAATCATTGTTGACTTCAAATTCAACACTAAATTCTTCTGCCACTGGTAATAATTATGGAAAATCAAGCTATGAAGTAGATCATATGTCAACAAAGGATACTTATTCACAGTTCTCTTGTTAAAATACTGGCAATTCATAGTTAGCTCACAAAAACACCCTTTGCCACCCTCAGTAAAGTAATGATGAATGGTGTGCTTGTTGTATCACCAGCTGTGTGATTTGTATTTTCATAATTTCGTATGTGAATGAGTTGTGGTCTAGAACTTTGACTTGGTTGTTGATTGTCCGGGGATCTTGTGCTATGGGCTCTAGGCTTTGCCACAGCCTAGCCAGAGCCAATCACTGCACAAGGGCATGCTCTACAAATAGCGAGGAATTAGCCTTGGGGACACCAGTGTTACGGGTTCCAGGGTTTTCCACATGGCATGCCATGGTATTGTGATTTTTTTTTTCAATCAAAGAAGTGATAGCAATTCTCTTCCCGTTTGTGGATGTCAACTTATCTTTTCTTTTGCTGAACTGACAAGCGAAAGGAAAACAGGACCGCCATGGTTTGTAATGATGCATTTGAGTATGCATCATTGTTACTATGCAACAAACTAATAACCTTTTGCAAAGTGAAGCTAAGTTGTGAAGCATAACTGTGGGCTGATACAAAAATTTTGATGGTGATGTGTATTTTTTTTGAAAAGGCATCCACTATTTCATCAACTGTCAATGTGTGACTGTATTTAATTAAGTGTTGCATTGTGTACGAGTACCATAAATAATATGAATATTTGACAACAAATAAATTGTAAATTGCCAGCATGCTTTCAGGGTCTGGAAGGGTATTCTCGGGATACGGGATTTGACCAAAATACCGTACGGGATTCGGGAAAACGCAAAATATCTTGACGGGATTCGGGATTTGACTGCTACCACGGAAGCGGGATTCGCCAAAATTTGGGCACGGGATGCGGGATTTGTGCCTGTCTGTTGGGAATTCGGGAAATCTTCACGACCCAAATAAACGTTCTAGTGACAAAAATACTCCGGAAGCAAAGGAAATAGGAGACGTCTGCAAAAGCGAATCAACCAGGCGAGCGCTAAGTGGTGTCGCCTTTCAAACCAAGGTATAGAGTATGCCTGGTTAATAGTAATCTTATTAAAACTATCAAGTAATCCACAGACGAGCAGACAGCAGAAAGAATTTTGTTTTAACCGGACGCCAGGAAAGGGCACGTGGTGTAACAATAGCACACTAATTATTGACTCGATGCTCAATCCCCCCCCCTCCCCACCCCGGGGCTCAAGTGCTCAAGTGCTCAAGCTCTTCACATTTATTGTAATCTTGAGGGGTTTGTTTCAACAGTTTAACGGCTAGATATAGCAAATAGTGATGCCAGCTCTGCTCCCCTAAATAGGACAGTCAGAGTTTTGGTGTCGTTCTTTCTTGCGGCCACAGACGAGGCTTCTAGCGCCAGACGTACTGCGGCGATCCACAAAGAAATATTCAATGTTCCGCTAAGCGACGAACACAAAGAGCTCTACAGATTCCAGAAGCACTTAAAAACCTGCAATGGGTTAGAAAGAGCAAAGGCCTCGCAGAAAAGCCAAAAAGCGCCAGGTCATGATTGCTAGAGTGCAAGAGACAGGCAGTGGCGTTGAAAGGGCCAATTTACATCTTACATTTATAAGCTTTTGCAGAAATTACTCTTTTTTTAATATTATGGTTTTTTTGGGAGCGAAAAAACGGGATTCGGGATAGCGTTGAAAAAAGCACGGGATGCGGGATTCTCGTGAAAAAGGAGCGGGAATGCGGGATCAGGACTCCCCCTTCCAGACCCTGTGCTTTGTTTTTGGTTGTTGAAATGAATAACAGAGGACTTGGTTTAGCAAACAAGTTTCCAAACCCAGCCTCAATCCCAAAGTCTGCTAAGCCAGAGACCCCCTATTCAGTATCTTGCAGCATTTCTTATCCCATACAAAGATGTGTATCAATATTTTCCGGGTATTTCCTAAACATCTAAAGGGCTAAGACTCTGGCTGGTGGCTTTGATTAAAAAAAAAAAAAGGCAGGAATCCCTAGCTTTCATAATTTTGAAGTTTTAAGTGTAAACTATGCGCAGGCTATGAACTTAAAAATGTACAAGCTGAGGACTACAAAATACACACATGCACAAAAATACAATTACGCGAGCTGGGAATTAAAAAATGCCCGGCGTGACACTCGCTGCTGTGTCGCGTGACGAAAAAGGGGAACCTGGCGAAAGTTGATGAAAAGGTCGCCTTCGTGCAGGCATCTCTTATTTCCCCTGGACAGGTGATCTCTCCACACAGGCTACTGTAAAGGACGCATGAACTTTCAGACTGTACAAGTACTCTACTACAATTCTCAAACAAAAGAAGCGACGGGACTTGATTGTACTGCAAATCTAAGTGGATCACTGGGAGTTGGTAAACAAGCGAAGAATGAAGTCTGTGATAGGCTAATTCGTGAGGTGTCCGTGGCAAAACAATAACACGTGAAGAAAGAAACGAATGCGTTCTAGATTTACATCCCAAAACATTTGCGTTTGAACAGCCGAGGTCAACTTATTTCAAGTACATGTTTACGTGTTGAACCGACTTTGTGTTTACTCAAATCTGCACGTGGGAAACTGAACAAATCGAAACGGTAAAAGAGGAAACAAATAACAATGGCTGAAAACACTGCTTTGCTCACTGCGCCCTCGCGAAATACAGTGAACACACGTTCCGCTGATCGCGAGGAGATTGCATTAGGAACAACCGATTTATCCAAGCCAACAGTTGTACCGCTGGGAGAAAGGGCGCCATTGATTCATGGCGAATCGGAAGCTGGCAAGAGCTTTCTAGGGGTAAGCCTCTCGAGAATGAATCTATCGCGAAGTTTGATGAAATTGCGTTCCGCAACGATGACCATGTCCCTGATTGAAAAGCCGTCAGATGATAGGCGCGCCAACGCGTTCCTCGCTGGGTGGAATGTTACCAATCTGATACAAGGTACCGGGATTTTGGGAATACCATACGCTGTTAAACTTGGAGGATGGGCCGCGGTCGTTTCGATCTTCGTATGTGGCTTTCTTTGTTGTTACACTGGAAAACTGTTGATTGATTGTCTCTACGAGGAGTCCAAGCGCACTGGTCAGCGAAAGAGGGTCAGGGTCAATTACCCGGATGTTGGCGAAGCCGTTTGGCCCGGATGGGGGAACAAGATAGTCAGCGTCGTTCAAGTCTGTGAGATGTCTGGGATAGCTGTCACGTACATCGTCTTGCTGGCGTCCATCTTCCTGGACCTCTTTCATAACATGACTTCCATGGACGTCTACGAATGGTCAGTGATTGTCGCGTGTTTCGTCCTTCCTGGAATCTTCATCACCCGTGTATCAGTGATTGCCTGGATCAGCATGATTTCAGTTTTTGCGCTGTTCTCTGGTGTGCTGACCATCATAATCTACTGCATCACCCAGTATCAGCAAATGAGTATTGATAACATGCCTGGGTTCCAGTTGAATTCTTTTCTCATTGGTTTCGGCATCATCGTGTTCAGCTTCACTGCTCATGCTGTGTTCCCAGGGGTGGAAGCAAGCATGCGACATCCCGAACAGTACCCCATGATGTTAAACGTTGCATTTGCAAACTCGACCATTACAAAAATGGTTTTGGGTTTGATGGCCATGTTCCGATATGGACAAGAGGTAAACCAGGCAATAACCATCAACCTCAAAAGCAGCCCTGTCTTTTACATCCTGTCAAACACCTTTGTCGTCTCCAATGTCGTCCTTGCCTTCCCATTGGTCATGTTTGTTGTTTTAGAGACCTGGGATACAAAAATGCTCCCCTACTTTCCTCACTTGGCCAAAGAGTCCGGCTTTCACTGGTTCTGGTTGCTCCTCACCCGGCCATTGCTCTTTACTTTTGGAGTCTTCCTGGCCATCACCGTCCCTCATTTTGGCCTTGTCATGGGGTTGTTAGGCAGCTTAACTGGCACTAGCTTGTGTTTCATATTTCCCTGTGTTTTTCATCTGAAGCTGAAGTGGAAGAAACTGGCCTGGTACCAGGTAGTGTGTAGAGTTTTCATCACACTGTTTGGAATTGCCTGTGGCATTCTTGGAGCAGTATTTACTGGTATTGAGTTAGTAAATGTAAGCAAATAACGTGCTTTAGGGAATTTATGCTAATTTCATTATTGGAGCCTTATTAAATTTCCTCTAATAGCTAGCTACGCACTGTGGGGACAAGCTGTTTTAGACTGAAAGTGTGTAAGCTTTGACCATTTTGACATAAAATTGGGAATCTTCTGTCTTCTCAGAACTAAGAGACACTCTTCGTGGTCTACTGCTAGTATGCACATTGGTTCAGTTGTCATTATGTATTTTCTCATTGACAACAACACCAGCTAGATCCTTGGGAAGTAAATTTCCTTCCTTTGTAGATAAATAACATTTACTATTGAACTGCTTGTTTGCCTTATCTGTAGTCAAAAAAGTTGACTTGACTACACTTGTTTAACTGTCTTCTTCTTGGTAAGTCAATTATTTTTCTTTATGAACTAAATAACTCTGTCTTCTGCTTAAAAATGTGTGCATGTCTCTTAAACAGTTAGACTGCTCATCCTTGTCTTTTGTGAGTTAATTATAGTCAGTGGTGCATAGCTAGCTGAGGTGACTGTTCATTCATAGAAAACAAGCATTCATAGAAAACAAGGACAAGTAGTCTAATTTTTTTTATAACAATATAGAGCTCGGACACACTGTCTACTCATTAAACAGAGTTGACCATTTTGGTCTTATTACCCTTTAAGCCCCAGCTTCAATTTACTGATCTCCATACATTTTGTTGGACACTAGTTTGGAGAGCTTGTTTCAACATCCAGGCAATTCTTTTGCAGTGATCACAATTACATAATTCTTGTGACCTGTATATGTCTTAATGCACTGATATAATGGGGAGAAATTTGATGCTGCACAATATTGGGGACCTATTGTAAATTGATGGGAGTACTCACCCGGGATCATAGAGAGTAGATTCTTGCCACTTGAGGCAGGAAAGGAGAAAGGTTAACTCTATAACAGGGTACAAACATTTATAAATGTGTCAGTCCTTATAATTCCTATCATCGGTGACGCGAGTAAAAAATGTAGGGCAGATTGCTAAACAAAAGTCTAAGTTAGAATTGGTTTGGGGGTAAATCAGGCCTCCACAAACCACATCTAAGCAGGTCAAAATTTTATTATAAGCACTTAGATGACCCACAGACTACAAAAGCCACATCTATACAGAGTCTAACAAATTGTGACAATTGTCCTGACCTTCCTTAAATTTGGTTTAGACTGTTTCCTAATAAACCCTGTCCAAACTCTTTTTTGCAATTGGCCCATAGTTATGTTTTATTTTTATTTTCACAAGTAACTGGATTGAAGCATAAATGGAGAAAGTTGTCCTTTTAAATTTTTTATAATATATTACTGTGTTTCTAGTGTAAGAAGCACTAGGAATTAAAAATAATATTATATTGTTATTAGCTAGGGTTTGGGAACCCAGGAGAAAAAGGATCAAAATTTTAAATTAAGGTTGGCCATAGCGTGTTTTGCAATGCGACGTTGGCCACACCATTTACTCTTTTAGCAGGAATTGCGAGAATTAGGCTGCAACATCACATAACATTTAACAATAGAACAAGCACCAAAAAAAAAAACCAAAAAAAAAAACAGTGGCAACTGGGAGTAAAGAGTGTGGAAAGTAGGATGTTAAGGAACAGTTCATTATTTAGAGGGGGGAGAAGGGCTGGTACAAATGGAAGGAGGCCATGTTCAAATTCTCCTGACCCTCCCCCTTTTGAAGCACAATTTTTGCTGACCCTTATCCCCCTTTGTATAACAAAGCTCCCTAATATGTGTGCGTAAATTTATGTGCCCCCCTTTTTCCCGTATAAAATTGTTGACCCTCTTCCTATTTGCACCAGCCCTCCCCCACCTCTAAATAATGACCGGTCCCTAAGACCCTTTCATCCTCTCCACAAAATTTGAACATAATTATATATATGTGTAAATTAATTGCTTAATAGTTACAGTAAATTTGTACAGGAGAATAAACAGTACCACAGAAAAGTACTGCTCAGTAGCTTTTATTTGGATTCTTACACTTTAGGATTTCATCCACAGACTCAAAAGTGAGGTCCACTTTGAACAGCATAATAAACAGCACCTCATAAAAGTACTTACTAGTCAGTAGCTCTTACTTAGATGGTGACACTTTAGGATTTCATTCTCAGACTCAAAAGTTACAACCACCTTGTATAGCATGATAAAGAGCACCACAGGGAAGTTCTGCTCAGTAGCTTTCATTTAAATGGTCAGCAACCAGTATTGAATCCCAAATAGTTAGTATTTAAGCAAATATTAGCATGCCATTTCCTTGTCACAAAAATTTCATTACAATTGTTTGAAGAGTGAAATAAAAGGGTCATCTCTCTTACATCTCTTTATGTGTTTTGTGATCCTTATGTGGTTACATTTTTTTGCAAAGTCACTTTGGAATGTGCACAGGTTTACCAGTCTTCTGTTTAGTGGTAATCTGTGCTTTGATAAGCTGGGATTAGTGGTTCACAAAGTAGCCTTTCTGAAGACAAAATTTAGGCAAATGAAATAACCAAAAGTGTTTACAACATGTTGCCCTTTGCTACCCTGCATTTGTTGCTGCTTGTAAGAAAGGGTTTGCTCCCTTACAAGTAGTAAGACTTCTTTGATCTCCAAGGTCTTACATCATCATCATCATCATCATCATCATCATCATTGTCCATGGGCCACCAAGGTGTCACAACTCCCCTTTCAATTAACAAATTAAATGCAGAATGAAGGCTAGTGAGATAACCAATAGGGCACACCAGTAAACAAGAGGCACATATTGCAGGCCTTGATACGAGGTGGCCCCCCAGGCTGAGAAGATGGGGGGCAAATTATGAAAATTTAGTTGTCTGAGTGACTCTAGCTGAAATAAATGGAATAAATACCTCTATAAACTAGAACTCAGCCTTTGAAGATAACAGGGGTCTGAGTGGGTCTTTTTTGAGTTTCTCAAAAGAAATGGCACGGTCTACAGTGGGAAAGGAAACTTTTTTGGGGAGTAGCGCCTGTCGGCATTTTTTGTTTCGGGTTCTTCAGTTGCGGTTGTCCCACGATGTATTCATGCCCCCGCGTGACGGTCTCGACCCGTTGATGCGTGAGCATGGGTTGTCACACAACATAATTATTTATCAAAAAGAAGTGATCAAATGTTGGAACAAGTGATCAAAACTTTCTGTTTTGTTTCGCAGGTTGAAAGCCTGTGTAGCTGATACTTTGCGTCTACTACGGAGCGGAATTTTATATACTTCGTAACAATTCGCGTGTGCAGACAACAAAGAGAGGGCATGTAGTAATTCCAGGAACAGCAGAACAGCGGAACAGCGGAAGATCGGAACAGCGGAACAGCGGAACAGCGGAACAGCGGAACAGCGGAACACGGAACACCGGAACACCCCGGAACACCCCGGAACACCCGGAACACTCCGGAACACTCCGGAACACCCGGAACAGTGTGAAAAACCTGGAACACCCCGAAACACCTACTAGAAAACCCGGAACACCCCGGAACACCTTCTAGAAAACCCGGAACACCCCGGAACACGTACAAAAATACCCAGAATACCTCTAGAAAACCCAAAACACTCCCAAAATACCCAGTGCTCCATGATATTGTTTTTAATACTTGTTTAATGCCGTTTCAATAAACACAACAATCACATAGCAATGGAGGTAACAGTTTTTACACTCAAATAATTTAACTCAGCTTTTTATGCGCTCTACAGCCCTCTGCCCCCATCCCCCCCCTCACAAAAAAAGAAAGAAATGGAATTGTCTAATATGACAAAAAGTGAAAAGCTGTCCGTGAATTCACAATTCCATTCAGGGCCATCGGGCATGATTTTGCATGGGTTGGTGCTAGGTTTAAAAATATCAAGTTGTTGAAGTCCACATGCACATTTCCTACAATACATTTTGAGAGTCATTTAACCCCTCACTCACCAATAAGACGGACTTTCGTGGTCGGTTGGGGGATGCGGACGGATTCTCCCCCTCACCCTCCCCCCCTCGCCACACACACACACACACACACACACACACACACACACACACACACACACACACACACACACACACACACATTGCCTACGGCCCTGCCGTTGAGAATAAAATTAAGCACAGTTTTTTTCGTGTTTCCAAATTCCCCATTGCAACTAAAGACCTCTACGTGCCTTCTGCTATTTGTTTTCTCATTCATGCCAACTGAAAGCAGTCCACCTCGCCTGGCACAGCCTCGCTCTGAAGCATAATAAAAGCCGAGGCCTTGTCACCGGAGGTCCTTTTCTCCATTCAACAGTGAATGTGCTCAATGTGCAGCGAGTCTCGTTTAATTTAACGTGCTGGTTCGTTTTTGACGGCGTTTTCTGAATTACTTAAGGTGAGCAAGTATTGCAATCAGTTTAATTTTCTTGCATAATAAGTTTATATAAGCTTATCATAAGGTGATTTAAAAATTTTGATTCATTCATTTGTTGAGTAGATGGCGCCGTGGGCCTTATTTCATTCAGCAATCAGTTTTTGCTATATTCTACTCAGCCTAAAACAACTCACTTCCGACAAAAGAGCAAAACATTTAGGTCAAAAAAGCTTCTGTTATAATGTAACTAGTGACCTGGATAACGTCCTGTCAAAAAACTAACGCATTGGTAGACTTTGCTGGTTCTAACAAACGCTGCATGTAAGTTGTAGGGTGCAGCCATATTCACGCATAAGTTAGCCGTCAAAACTCCGATCAAAGTAAATGATGAGAGTTTTTGAAGCTTGCATTGTTTAAGTAAATTTTTAGCCTTAAGTAGCCGCTGCGTTTTAAAGTGACGCGCTGTTCAATAGTTTGCTTTCGTATGTATTAGATCATGAATAACGCTTTATTTTTTTTAAATACAAACGTAAGGAGTGTCTTTTAGCAAGAACGAAGGAATGTCTGCCGCCCAGACATTCTCGTAACCTGTTTAATCTCGTAATCTTTTCTGCAAAACTAGTGCGCTGTTCTCTGACAAGAGTGTCAGGTTTTTTTTTTCAAGGGATATTTAACCAATATTTTTCATTGAGCGTATAATCCAATGGTAAGCTTGATTAGTATTTCCGCCCACTGATAAGAAACTTAACTGGGGACACATTGCATTAAAACAGATTAACCTTTTATAACGCTTGTGGTAATTAAAGTATTTGAAATTAACGCGAAGGAAAAATTAAAGCGACGTTCACAAAAAAAAAATTGTTGAGACAACATGAAAAAGTTTATTTAACACTAGAAACAATGTTCGTGGTACTTTCCCCTCTCCCCAAGTCGAAGTTGTGTATCGTGGGTAAGGTGGGGCGGGTGGGGGGTGGGGTGGGTTACGGATAATCAGACTTTATTGGCTTGCTCAACCAAGCCAAAATTAAAAGCAAATCTGATTCTAACGCTTGGTATGCCTATTACCAAGAACATTAAAACCTGTTCATTCGTGCTTTATGCGCCGATCAATTCGAAAGTTCAACATCCCCCCCCGGGCAACCCCCCGGGCATTTGAACTTTTGAAGATTGGCTTGTTCAAATTCCCTCCCCTCGGGGCAAGAAAGCCGTTCAAATGCCCCACCAATTAGTACTGAACTGCCTCTCCTCAAAGACAAGTTTGGTCTTCAGTCAAGCACTTAACATGCATTCAGAGAGAGATATGCCGTAATGACACCTTCAACCTTCTTTTAAAGACCCTTTTCAAAGAGTTATTCACTAACAAAGGCGAAATTCTATCTTGTAAATCCGTCAGACCCCGCAAAAACCGAAAAAATTCACAGGCCTATTACATCAGAACAAGAGATAAATCTGGTTCAAATTCCCCACCCTTCCAACGCAGCGTTCAAATTCCCTCCTCCCCGGGCACGATGCACAGTCAAATGCCCGGGGTATGCCCGGGGGGGGGGGGGGGGATGTTGAAGTTTCGAATTGATCGGCGCATTAATGAAACCGGGAAATGGATCATGTCAGGAGCCCGGAGCGTGCAACTGCCATAAATTCGTGCAACGGCGTTTTTACAAGTAGGTTTATTTTTAGATACGCCTTTCCCGCGAAAATAACTGTTTCTGATGACGTCTACTTTGAATCTAAGCTACTACTTCCCGTGTAAATAAAACAATTATTGCTTAAAATACTGTCAGAATACTCCGACGAAGATTCCTCACTTGTGTCCGCCATGTTTATTTACAACAAGGAAAAGTTGTCGTAGTTTCGTATTAACAGTCTATTATTGATTACGCAATCGCTTTTTGATTGGCTTTTTCAAACCAATTCGCGGGAAAGGCTTATCCAAAAATAAATTTACTTGTGAAAACGCCGTTTCACAGACGCAGTATGGAACATGTATAGCGAATAGACCTTAAACCTTATTTACCGTTGTCTTTTAGCTCTACTATGGATCCAAACTTTCTTTTAAGGCTGAAGAAGGAGATTGAGCACATTCACTGTTGAATGGAGAAAAGGACCTCCGGTGACAAGGCCTCGGCTTTTATTATGCTTTAGAGCGAGGCTGTGCCAGGCGAGGTGGACTGTCACTGCTTTCAGTGGGCATGAATGAGAAAACAAATAGCAGAAGGCACGTAGAGGTCTTTAGTTGCAATGGGGAATTTGGAAACACGAAAAAAAAAAATTGCTTAATCTGACGTTTAATATCATTTAATTCTCAACGGCAGGGCCGTAGGCAATGTGTGTGTGTGTGGCGAGGGGATGGAAGGGGAGGGGGAGAATCCGTCCGCATCCCCCAACGGGCCACGAAAGTCCGTCTTATTGGTGAGTGAGGGGTTAAATGACTCTCAAAATGTATTGTAGGAAATGTGCATGTGGACTTCAACAACTTGATATTTTTAAACCTAGCACCAACCCATGCAAAATCATGCCCGATGGCCCTGAATGGAATTGTGAATTCACGGACAGCTTTTCACTTTTTGTCGTATTAGGTGGGGGGGGGGGGGACAGGGGGGTTTAAACCTCCCGCTTCCCATACCCTTTAATCCCGGTTCCCGCCCTGTATTTTTTGGCTCCCGCCGCTTTGCATTTTTTCGATTGCAAAATATTGCGCAATGTTGCGTAATTCTTCCCTTTTTCTCCCGCTTCCCGCCACCTTGGGAATCCCGCTTCCCGCCCCCTCTTCTCCCGCCTTCCGTACACCTCCCGCCCCCCCTGTCCCCCCCCCACTATTAGACGATTCCATTTCTTTCTTTTTTTGTGAGGGGGGGGGGGATGGGGGGCAGAGGGCTGTAGAGCGCATAAAAAGCTGAGTTAAATTATTTGAGTGTAAAATCTGTTACCTCCATTGCTATGTGATTGTTGTGTTTATTGTGTTCCGGGGTGTTCCGGGTTTTTCACACTGTTCCGGGTGTTCCGGGGTGTTCCGATGTTCCGTGTTCCGGTGTTCCAGGAATTAGGGACTGTTCCTTATTTATGCCTAAGGGGGGGCCGGTGTTTAGAGTGGGGGGGTAAAATTTTCAAAATCAATGAAAAAGGGGGGGGGTGTTTTTTTTTAATACAGTAGAAATAAGGGGGGTAAACTTTTAGAAACTGTTGTTTCAACACTTGTGTAGCCGTTTTACAGACATTTAAAAAGTTGATCTCTGTTTCGAGAATTCTATTTCCAAAGAACCTGGTCTTTATAGTTTGAAAAGCCAAGAAAACGTGAGTAGCGTTATTTAAAGGTTCCAATATATAACTTATTAAATCCCTTTAAAATACATGCAATCTGACATTTAATATTAGCAAAACCCACACATGTGTCATTTGCCGGGGCCAGTTGTAGTTTACAGTATTGTAGTGCGTGCGTATATAGCCATCCTCAAACAGCAAAACTGGTTCAAGCCTTGCAATGAACTTCTTACAAACTTTCACACCGTTGATTTCTCTCTCGAATCGGATCTTCTTTAGGCCCACGTTAATACCGGCGCTGCAAATTTACTTTCCTTGCTGAGTGCTCCCATAATGTACGATCACAAATGACCTTGCACTGGATTTTGGGTTATCGGCACGCGGCCAGAACACATGTTGTACGCAATTTCACAATTGTAAGCACGTCGCGTCCTGAGGGTAGGGGAGGGGGGGGGGGGTAAAATTTTGAAACTGTCACAAAAAACGGGGGGTAATTTTTTAAAATACCCACTTTCGGGGAGGGGTAAATTTTTCATGTGCCTGAATTGGTTGAAAATCACCGACCCCCCCTTAGGCATAAATAACGAACAGTCCCTTACTACATGCCCAAAGAGAGTGAATGAATAGTTATTCAAGTTTTCAAGTTTAAATACGAAATAGAAAGCGCTTTTCAGAATGCCTATAGTCAATCTCCCTTTAGTTATTGTAAGTATTTAACACGACTGGAAGTTAAGCAGCAGAAGGAATGCTGTGGGGAGACGGTTTGAAGTTGTTCAACTCTGACTCCCGGTCTGACAGTACAGACTGTACTTCGCTTCGTCTCTTTCATTGTTGCGGTCCACTCGACTGAGCTGGGAATTATCCATTGATGTCATGTTGGGTGGCAGAAAAACGACTGGGATTTATTATGAATATAAAAATCAATGAAATTTAATATTTGAAATGCTCATTTTCGTGAACTGCGGACTGAAATATGAAATATTTTATGGAGCGTTTCACCGGTATCGGGAGTCTCGTACGTTCAAGCCTGATCTTTTTTTCAGGTCTCTTCTATCAGCTGCTTAAGTTGATAACATTAACTGCGATGGTCGTCATCATTTCATAATATGAAAAGGTAGGCTTAAACTTTATAAAATGAATAATAGGAATGTCTGATAGAATAAAACGGGTAACTTTTAAGGTTACCGCAAACAAAAGTACAAACTAATGCCGTAACGTCACGCAAGACAACAGCGAGGCTATAAACATTTTATTTTAAAGATCACCAACTAGTTGAGCAACTTTGGAATAAAACAAAAATCTCATATAGAGTTAAATGTTTATTATAAAGTCAATTCTGTCTTATTTATTTGTTTAAGTTCGGTCATTTGGTTTCGTGCCGGGCTTGTCAACGCCGGTGTCAACGCCGTCGAGGAGACGTAAGAGTCTTTAGTGTAACACAACACCGCCACTCTTGCTTCATAACTCACTCAAGTTCAGTGCCACAACCTTATTGGTTGTTGAGTTATTGACTCAATACTCTAAAGCCTTCACGCCAACACATGTGATTTCACTGATTTTACAGCTGCGAATCTAGTCTATTTTGCTATTTTATCTGAAAGTCTGGGAATTAATATCGAACGAAGCTCTTCACTGCGAATAATTTGGCAGGAACTGTTTCGATCAAAGAACAAAATCCGTTTATCCCAAAATGGAGACCCCAGCCAGTGAAGACATCGCTTTGAACAGCCGCCAACCGGTAAATGATCAGCCAACTGTTGTGGCACTGGACGAACAAACACATCTTTTGGGAAAAGCGAGCGGATCCAGGGCTAGGTCGTCTTCAGGGATTATGGGGACAAGTCTATCGCGAGGTGGTTTCTCTCAGAGTTTAAAGAAGCTGAAGTCTGCCACCATGACTGTCTCGCTTCTGGAGAAGCCTTCAGACGACCGACGCGCTTCGGCGTTTCTTGCAGGTTGGAACGTAACGAACCTCATCCAGGGAACTGGGATTCTCGGGGTGCCGTATGCCGTGCGGATGGGGGGATGGGCGGCAGTGGCTGCCAATGCCCTCGTGGCCTTTTTGTGCTGCTACACCGGGAAGCTGTTGATAGAGTGTTTATATGAAACATCCAAGCGCACGGGCAAGAAGAAGCGGGTCCGGGTGAACTACCCGGAGGTCGGGGAAGCCGTATGGCCCCGGTGGGGCAACCAGATTGTGAGCGTGGTGCAGTTCTGTGAGATGTTTGGTGGTGTGGTAACTTACATCGTTCTCTTGGGAACTATATTCAATGACATTCTCCACAAGTTTGCACCCTTTGACATCTACACCTGGTCTGCTATCTGTGCCTGCATCGCACTGCCTGGATTCTTTCTTCGTCGGGTGTCAGTGATCGCTTGGATCAGCATGATTTCAGTGTTTGCCTTGATGTCATCGATTCTTACAATTATTATCTACTCTATAACCCAGTACAGGGACATGAGAATTGAGAACGTCCCTCCATTTGACATCAGTAAGTTTCCCATTGGCTTTGGTGTCATTGTGTTCAGCTACACGGCCCATGCCGTGTTTCCAGGTGTTGAGGGGAGCATGATGTACCCAGAGCAGTACCCGATGATGATGAATGTTGCATTCCTTGTGGCAGCAATTGTCAAAGTTGCCTTTGGTCTTCTTCCAGTCCTGAGATTTGGAGCGGGCACACAGCAAGCCATAACTGTTAATCTCAAGACCAGTCCAGTGTTCTACATTTTAGCCAATGTTTTGGTTGCAACCAATGTGTTCACAGCATTTCCTATTGTTAGCTACATTGTGCTGGAGACATTTGACCTAAAGGTGTTGCCCTATTTTCCCCACCTTAAGAAGGACACAAAATATCACTGGTTTTGGATCATATTGTCTCGTCCTCTCATCTTATCTTTTGGCCTGTTTCTGGCCATTGTGGTTCCCCATTTTGGCTTAGTTATGGGTCTGGTGGGCAGCTTTACAGGTACCTGCCTCTGCTTTATGTTCCCTTGCATTTTCCACATTGTCCTGAAATGGAAAGAGCTCAAATGGTACAACATTGTGGTGAGGGTTATTGTTATAGTTTTTGGTTTTGTTTGTGGGATCCTTGGTATTGTGTTTACCAGTAAAGAGCTGGGGAGGGCTGTAAGTGGTATCTAATTCTCCAGATACCAATCCAGATGTGTGTTTCTCAAAGCTCCAAAGACATTTCTTGTAAGAGAATTAAAAAAAAAATTGGCTTCTTTTTAGTGGCAGTAGGTTTTCGTAGAGACCAAGCCCAAGCTGTTTTATAAAATTACGGAGACTTTTTGTTTGGTCCCACCTTCCTCACAAATTTTATAAACTTAAAGGGAAGATACAAGAAAGTGCAAGTTGTAGGTTCTTTTACCTCATGTTATTAGGCCTCATTTATCTGGTCTTGGGTACCCGAGACAACCCCTAACCCCCCAAAACAACTTTACGGAGCGTCTATATCATGACAAGTTTGGCCCTACTAACCAAGTCAAAGTTAACCCTACTTAGTTATTCCAAAATCTTACTTTGATGTTCCTCTGATGACCTCAGAACACCTTCTTCATTAAAAATTTTTGGTTGATTTGTTCACTGTAGGCTCTGTTTTTAAAATAACGTTTCTTTCATGTATATTTTGCTAAATTGGTTGTTTTTAAACCAAACACCAGACGTTAGGTGACGCATGGCATGCAAAAAACATCCCGGGTAAGTGAGACAAAGTGTTAAAATGCAAAAAAGTTGTCCCACCTGCCAGGGTTAGCCTCTATTAATACCGGGGCTGGCTAAGGCCTCACTAAGGGGAGGAGTGTATTAGAAACGGTGGCTTAATGGAGGGAGGGGGGCTTATTTCATCTGTCCAAGTTGACATTCCCTGTTATTACAGCCTACCTGCTAAGGTGAGACATCCCCCCCCCTGAGTTGTCCTGCCTCCCCAAGACAAATTGGTGATCCTCATGTAAATGGGGGGGGGGGGAGGGAGGGGCTGTCTCGGGTTCCTGAGACCATATAAATAGGGCCTTAGTAGTTGAAGTTACCTTTAAAAATTCCTGTTGATTTTACACATTATGTAATGTTCTAAGCACCAAGAAATGTTTTGGGGACATTTGAGAAACCCACACCTTGACCAAGAACCAGGTTGGGTGGTGGGGTGTGTCCATGTGAGGAACTCCCTTATCAGTGGTGGGCCTGGTGGGAGAGGACCAGGGTGGTCCCCCTCCCTATCTCCCTTCCTTTGATCTTTGACTTGTCATTTTGATTTTGAAATAATCAAATGCATTTCAAAAAGGAATTAATGGATGGAAAACCAGTAAAGCAAGTTTACCAAGAAATTTTATTTGATTTCAAATATATATTATTAATTTATGTAGATTGTTCAAGATCAAATTTGTCATTTAAACATGACATGGGATATATTGAATTTTGCTGTTTGGGTTTGAAATAGTATAAACATTTTATTTTTGTCATTTTGGTTTGAAAAATGGTGTAGATTTTTACCTGAAAATACTTGAGGTGTGTACTAGACTAAAGTGAAAATAGGTGGGAGAAGAGTCTTCCCAATTTAATTTTCTTGTTTGAAGAAGAAGGTAATTATCATTAATCTGAAATTGGGTGTAACTAAGTGTTTGTCATGGTAATCATGAAATTTAGTTTTTAATTGTTGTTTTGTTATGAAACAAGAAATGTGTATTGCCCATAGAGTGAACAGATTAACTGTACATTATTTCATGTATTCTCTGTGGACCTTATTAATCTCCACTGAGAATCTTCATGCTTTTTGGTCAGAAATGATTCAGATTTCTAAGGGCTGACCTAGATGGTACGAATATTGCTTATGACTGTTGCATGCGACTTCTGTAGCAAGCGCTGATTGCATCAGGCAAAGATCTTTAATAACTCATCATTGTAACATTTTGATTGTGGCTGTGACTGTCACGGGGTTTTAAAACATGTTTCAAAGTCCTACAACATTTTTCATGTTGTGTGCAACTGTTGTGAGGATGTTGTTCGCCTGATTTAGATGACATGATTCGTGCTAGACACATGATGTGAGCAAGTTGCATATAACAGTTGTAAGCAAAAATTATCCTGTCCCAATTGGCCCTAAGATGTTTTTGAATAATACAGTTGAACCTCCTGTAAGTAATCACCAATTCTCCAGCCTAGGTGGTAGCCTATGGCAGGGGGACAGACGTGCTTACTTGAGTTCATACCACATGGGGTCTAAATTTTGATTGCTAAATTTCAGAAGCTTAATTTTTTTTAACCTTGCAACATGACACAGCCAAAGACATTCAGGGTTGATCGGCAAATCAGAAACAGTTTGCTTTATGCCTTACCTATCAACGTGTTTGGAATGTGTTCCATTGATACTGTAGCTCTTAATCCCATGCTTCTGGCATCTAATGTCCTCTGGCAGAAAATAATGAGAACTGATAAGGACTGGTTTAAATCTTAGAACTCTTTATTGCATTAGTTTATTGGTAGATCGGCTATCACTTACGTGAGAGTTGACCACGTGTCAAGTAATGTGTGGTTGCAGAAAATATCCATACCCCCACCGCGGAGGTACGATGGAAATTTCGAGAGGGAGGGGGGTCTTAAAGACCAAAATTTTTAAAGGAAAGTATGAGCCTAAAGTGGAATTTCTGGAGGAATGGGGGGTTCAAACCAAAAAAAACCCTGTGGTAAGAGTATGGATATTTTCTAAAACAACACAATTTGCTTAACAGAGTAATTTGCTCATCAATACAAAATGTCAAGTTGTCATCCCAAAGAGTGGTTGCCGTCACTTATGAGAGGCGGTCGCCTGCAAGAGGAACCAATTTCGTGGTATTACATATTTTATTTTGTGGATGATACTAATAACAGTAAGCAAGAATATATTCAAGTGTATTAAAAATTCGTTAACAAGTATTATATTTTGTCGTATAGATAATTTCCACATTAACTTTATTTGTAAAAAAGAATGTGTTTAATATCATGGAGATACATATTTCTTTGTTGAATTGGACATAATTGTGAAATAGAATATTTTTGAAAAAAAAATGTGCTGATTTAACTGGTCATTAACCCTTGGGTAAGCCCTAACAGTGATGAAAATGAAATTTCTCTTAACATCGTCACTACTTGTTCAAACATTCAAGTCATAAGAATAAAGAAAGTGATCACCAAGGATAAGATGTCTTGATATTTAGACAAATTCTCCTTACTAGTTTCATAAGAAATGTATGGAGAACAGTAAGGAGAATATGCATTCCTATATCAGGGCATAAAGGGTTAATTTTTTCTTCTGCTTCCTCAGTGGGAGAAAAAGTTAAAGATACACTGTGTAAGTTCCTGAAAGCTTGTGCACTATATATAACTTGTATCCCTGCTACGTGGGCTAGGGTCATTATAAGCTATGGTTTTAATCGTGACAGTTTTTAACAGGACCCCTGAGTTCTTAACTGAAAGAAACCTTAAACCTGCAAATACAACCTTCTCAAGTAGCCCTCGTGCCAATGCGCTGTTTGGTGTCTTTACTTAGATACCAGCCATTTAGCTAGTGTGAGGTCTGGGATCACTGATAGAGTTCTGAGATTTTTAAGAGCTTCTGATCTTGTGCTGAGAACTTATTTACCAGAGTTCACAAATGTTTCCAAAGGTTACTAGGCTGCAGACCTCCCATTCAAACTGGTGGCATTGGTTCGATGTTTCGCTCATGCAAGCCTGATTCCTCATACTCAAAATCAAAATGGCAACCTCCTCTGGCATTGATTTAGATTTCTGATACAGTGGGCACCACTGTGCTACTCTGACACATGTCTTTCTCTGTGTTATTTTTACACAGCCATATCATTGTGATTCATGGAGTTAATTTTTATATTACAGTATTTATAGTGACAAGAGTGGAGCAAGTCTGGGGTGTTAATTTGTGTTACAGGGTTTGTACCCTTTTTCAGAATCAATTTTCCAGGACTTTTCCGGGACTCGATAGGCTTTCCAGCTCTTCCAAATGCACAATTACTGAAGCAATAAACCCTTACGAAATAGAAATCCAAAAATAATACTGTAGACAGTTGTTTTTAAGAAAACTTTATTACAAGAGTTTATAGATTTTCAGGACTTTCCAGGACCTGCATGAATTTTAGTTTTCCAGGACTTTCCAGTCCTGGAAAATGCCAGAATAAAATTCAAGTACTTTCCAGGATTTCTAGGACCCGTACAAACCCTGTAGCTAGTGATTGTAAATGTTATCCTCACCGGACGTCCTCTGTGATAAGTTTCTGTTGCAACATAAATTCCTGGTATTGTGATGTTTTAGAAAATTTATTTAAAGTGGATTTGATATTTTTAATCCAAGAAAACATCATTCAAAATGTATATGCATTTCATTTTTCTGTTTTCTCAATTAGCAAGGTCGCCAATCCCCACTCTCACTCAAAAACGAAAGGCATCAGTGGAATTGTGGGGTACAAGGGGTCCAAACTTCTCGTGCTCATACCTCTCGACCAGTTTTTGTTGGCTCCTTCCTCTTTTCCCTTTTTCAGTTGCCACATATTATGCCATGTTTTGCAATTTTTCCTGTTTCTCTTGCTTCCTGCCACCTGGGGAATCCCACTTCCCATCCCTTCTTTCCTGCCCCGGGGGGGGGTACTTCCTGAAGATTTGGGTGGGGGTGTGTGGCACGCTTCTGGAAACCCTTATCCTATTACAGACCAAAATATGTGATTTCCCTACCCTATTTCAGACCTGACCCAAAATTTGATACCCTATATCAGACCAGACCTTAAGCCTATTTTGTTTGCATAAACAGTTGAGAAGGGCTTCAAATTCTCAACGTTAATCAAACCTCAGTTCTTTGGAGGAGAAAATTAATAAAAAGATAGCTTCTTGTAAGAACCATCCCAGATCCCATATCAGAGTGCACAATCCTCACCCTAGTTCAGACCAAAACGGTCAAAATCTATACCCTATTTCAGACCAAAAAGGCTAAAAAACCATACCCTTTGGTGCCGCACATACCTATATAGCTTATATATGGGAGTACCCCCTCCCCCCCAGGTTTCGTGCTTCCTGTACACTGTCCCCCCTTCTTTCCCAGGTTCCCTCTCTCTTGTCCCTGCCCAGTATTAGGGTGAGGTTTCCAGAACTACACAAGATCTACAATAGAGTTAGTCAAATTAGGTAAGGTTCTCCCCTGTTACACGAATAAAACAAATGCAAGCTTTATTTTCACATGATACAGTCCCCCAAATGTGGTTGTTTCACAGGCAGGGTTTGTTAATGTTTGCCTTTGTAGAGAGCTTGTGGAATATTGATGTTTTGTTTCTCCCATGGGTGGATAAGTTGATGGGTGAATAAGTTGGTTATAGCTTTGAGAATACAGAAGCAGTGAGTCCTTCACAAAACAACACGAAAGGTAATACACAAGGTGACATTGAACTTAACTGGGTGGGTTACGTTTGCATATGTTTCGTACTTTTAGTAAAAGCTCGCAGCATACAAATTTTTATGTGGCAAATTGCTGTTAGATATACTAGTAACAATACATAGTTTGAGGGCCCTAAAAGGATTGATGTCTGTGGCGCTTGAGTAAAGACTAACAAAAGCTTAACTCAAATTGCCACTGAAGAACGCCAGATGGAAAAAACTTAAGCTTACATAAGTCATATTTTTGGCACTTTAACTGTGTGACACCCGCATTCATATTTATTAATAATTGCAACTTTCGCATCATGGCCAGAAAATACAATTACGTTTAATTTTCTTACCTTTAAATCAAGAAAAAAGGTGATTGCCCGGTTGCACTAAGATGACTGAATGTTCTCAAACCGTCGACCAGTCGATTTCGACTTCTCCCATATGCTATTTGCAGTGCAAAAGAATAGACAGAATGTTTTTGAATTAAATTTTTGTTCAGCTGGGATATTAAAATTAATTTTTGAAACCACTTGGAAGCCAGTATTAGAGCAGAGAATTGCTTTACCTGTTTGTGGTCAAACCAAGGAAAACTGCTCCCCTACCCCACCCCCGAAAGAGAATAGCCGAAGCACAGCCCTCTGGGAAAACCAACACTGACGGAAGATGGCTGCAAACAGGCTGCAAAATTATTGTTGTGAAGAATTCTATTAATTCTGTCTATATACGCCATTACTTGAAACCTAAAACAATGACTAAGTTTGAGGATTCTTTCTGGGTAATGGAAAAATCACTGTGAAATTTAATGTGAAGCAATGTAGAACATAAGCTTATTATTTGATTTCCAGAGTGCGATAATTTCTTCATGTCTGCAGGCTATGCTCAAGAGGATGTTGATGTTTATAAAACTTAATTTGTCTCTGTTATTTGTAAACAGGAACAGAAAGGCTACGAGGAGCTACGGAAATTGTGCCGTCAAGGCAGTGAGTTTTGCAGAGAGGTTTCGGGTATTTTTAACGAAAGGTAAGCGAATAAATAGGCTTTGGCAGTTCGAGGAAAAAACTGAAACTTAAAAATTTAAGCTTGCAATTTACTCAAATACTTGAATCAAAGTGAAGAAAATGTATCAAAATGTCAGCCTTTGTTGTCAAGCTTTTGTATTCATTTCTGTTTTTACTGCTGAGTCGGTCTCAATACCATCGTTTTAAGACAGGCTGGCGTAGGGGAAGAAGCTTGAAACCAGTTGCATTTCACGGGTACTTGTAAATAACGACGACGCTTCATTTTAATTGGTGTACGTACTGTTAGATAACACCTTCCCACCCTCAAAACGGCTGTAAAATAGGCCATTTCCGTGTTTCTCTTGGCCTCCTTTAGCTGGTGCTCATCCTTCCATGGGAAAATTAGTTTTATTTGCATATGAATGAAACTCATTTTCGTAGAGAGGATGTGCGCAAAGCCTCACCTCGAGAAAGCGGTTAATGGCCTGTAGATGTTGACGTGTTAACATGTCAGTAACCTGTCGGTCATTTGTCGGCCGACAGTCAGTGGAGGGGAGCTCTTCTTCACTATTACCATTTTATTAGTCCTAGTATAGAGTCAAACTAAAGAAAAGAATATAACATTTATAGGTACAAAGTTTCTTAAATACAGATGATAAGTAAAGAAAATTTAAAACTACAAAAATATGTGCACCCTACTTACAATTTTAGTTGACTATTCTCTTCATCGATCTGCATTATTCTGAGGGCTTTAGTCTTTCTTTGTGCCCTGCGTGGCACAACAGTGCAATTTATTTATTTACATTGACTTGAATCTCCTGGGGGTTAATTAACAATAAATCTATTTTCATCAAAGTATGCAGATATAAATTATGTGGCGTGCAAAACAAGATCCTATGTGATATTTCTCAGTATCCTAGGTTAGGATCTTATAAGAACCTGTTGGGAGCATATTAAGATCCTGTATAGGATTTCTTCCTGGCCAATAGTATAGGATAGTGTCATGATCTCATTAGAATGCGTTTAATAAAGAATTTCCCTTATGTGTGGAACGTATTGTGGAATTTACATTGGCTTACATTCATGAATTATACATTGAAGGAAGTACAAAAGTGAGTGTGATAATTAAATTATTAAGCTTTTGTAGATGTTGAATTAGCCCAAAGTGGAACATGCTGAGTTTTATTTCTTGTCATTACTAGGTTGGCTAGGTTTTATAGCCATAAAGAAGCATGCTGAGGATGCAGGCATCGTAGACCAAAGCCTAATAGTGTTTTGTTGTTCCAGGCATGATTAGTGACCACACTACTGGTATGTGCTGTTTATTATAACAGGTCCAAAATAGAACAGACATATGCTGAAAGCTTAGGCAAGTTAGCTGCAAAAGCTCAAAAAACCTCCAAGGATGCACTTGGGTAAGGACATTGTAATAAATATTAACCTGTAGAGTTGGGTGGCTGTGTAATCTATAGAGGCAAAGAATGGTAATCACCTCCAGTCCCCAATAAATTGGTCCCTGTAGTTATGTGAGGTTCTAATTCACTGAAACTACCCATCTTCAACTGATCAGTACTTGCTGAGTCATGAAGTTCCTTGTTTCAAATTCTGAACCCGAAACGTTACTTTTCTGACAGATCTATATTATGCCTAAGTTTCATTGGTGGGTAATTTTAGGTTGAGAAAGTGTTAAAAGAACTGCAAAAGTTGCAATAAAATTATGCCTTTGGACTATCTTATGATTACCTGACCCTTAGATCCAATTTGTTTAAAATCTGAGGTTTTGACCCCAATTCTTCCAAGCCCTATATTCCAACACTGTTTCAAAGGGCTGAGATTTTGAGGCTCAATTTCCTGGGACATATTATCTTGAGAGGCCAATCTGCGCCTTACTTAGCATACTGTAGGCTAGAAAGAAAGAAGTCGAAACTTTTATTAATAAACATTAAGCTACTTTGGTTGTTTCTTAGTACTCTCAAGTCATCCTGGGAAAATACTATTTTTGAAATGGAAAATGAGGCTGAAATACACAGGTAGGTCTCAAATATCTCCAGACCTACTTTTACTAGTGAACAGCTTTATTTACCTTGCCAAGTTTTTTTTTACTAGAACATCCTGTCATAATGCTAATGTTTAGTCTGTGTTGTGGTTAGAACGCTTGGAAATCAGCTACATGATGAGGCGTCCAAGCAGGTGAAGGCTTTTGTGGAAAGACAGACAAAGACAAGGAAAACGGTACAAACATGCACAAGTAAATTAGTGTCCTAGTTGACCTTCAGCTAAAACCAAAATTCCATTTTAAGTTATGCACTTTTTAAAGCAAATGGTTGGCAAATTGCACAACAGATTTTTCAAAGGAATATGACCAAAAAAAAGTTTTTAAGTTCTTGCTGCCTTTTGATAGAAACCTTACCTATGCATGGTAATTAAAATGAAAGAGCATTTATTGAAAATTGTTCCCACTTGACCTAAGAAGCATGACCCGCACAACCTCTTAGACAGGGCAATTGCAATTTATCTTTTCACAGTAACTGGTATCCCAGATATAACACTTGCAGCTCCTGGATGTCCATGCATTCCCGCCATGAATAAAATTAACATAAAGAAGGCCACCAGAGGGCATAAAAACCTTATTTGCAAGCAAATAATCTATTCTTGTGCTTTTAAAGTGCAGCTTTTTTAAAGGCAAATCAAATCAAGAAATGATCTGTTGGCAGAACCTATAAAAAGTTTATCAAGACTATAATAGACCAATGTTAAAAATCAAGGCAATAGACCAATGTTAAAAATTTAAAGGCAAATCAAATCAAGAAATGATCTGTTGGCAGAACCTATAAAAAGTTTATCAAGACTATAATAGACCAATGTTAATAATCTAAAGTTAAATGGTGGTGGATATGTTACACTACTAGAACAAGCAAGCAATGCTCTATGCCTCCACGGTGTGGTTGTCATATTCTCTTGGGAATTTACAGAGGGTCCTTGACACTGACACGCAAGAGAAAAGTGTTGAACTTTTCAAGAAATTAAATTGGCTTCCATTTTACTTCGAGGTGAAAGTAAATATTTGTATACAAGTGTACAAACACATCAACGAACATGGTTTGTTGTAGTATTGTGTTAATCGTCGGGAGCCACTGGCCTGTTGTAGTTATAATAGTTACTGTGTTGGGCAACATATTCCAAACTAATTTTTAGCCAATGACGTTACAAAAGTGATGTCATGGCTAATGTCATCAAAGCCTAAAATAACGGCGTTCTCCGATGGTATTTGTCTTCAATCTGCTGGGGGGTATTCTGTGAGATGTTGGGGTGGGGGGGGGGGGGGGTGCCACCGGGACACTGAAACCAATAACCTTATCAGTGGCACATGGCCATACAGCTTATACTATGGGAGTATGACCCCCGGGCTTGGCTGGATTTTATTTACGTTGTAGTCCTTTCTTTACTTCACCGTGGTACAAATTTCCACTGCAACAAACATGTCAGAAATTATGAGATAACGTCGTGGCCGCAGCAGACCAACTAGACTTAATGTGTTCTGCTGCGAAGCAGAAACACTTTGTAAATAACTAGTGAAGAAAAATGGGAAGCAGTGTAATTTCTGACCGATTACCCGCAGGAAAACCTTCATCGCAAGTATCGAATCATCAAAGGTATTTCAGGCTATTTCATGGAACTAACATTACTCTCTAATTACAATAAAAACAGTAAAAACGTATATTTAAAGCCTAAGTTTTATAACGGCAGTGAAAAGGCTGGACTAAAACATTAAATACTACAGTGAATTTAAAACCTGCAGTGTCATTTTTGCGTACGTGACAAACCATTTCAAAGCGGGGGCTTGTTCCTCGCTATTCGTGAAACTGAAAAACATAAATGAAAGTAGTATTAAAAATCCAAGTTACAGTGGTGATCAAGGAATTAGAGTAAAATCTTTTCTGCATAGAACATATGTTGAACCAATTTGCATAGTTGACAACTGCTTGTATTGTAATTTGAACCTTCGGAATGTAATGCAACGCTTAAAACATCTCGAACAACAGATTAACAACAACAACAGATATGTGACAAAGCATTCTAATAGAGACCTAGTGGACCTACTGGAAAGCAAGCAGGTTTTGTAAGAGCGAGCTGAATTTGAACATTTTTGGACTGTTCGAAGACAAAGCAAACGAAATTTATTTCGCTGTAGGTTAAGACCCAAAATAAACACGTGAGCTAAAAATAACTTTGTTCCGTGGGAAATTTACAAATGTAAACATGCTTTGGTCGATTTACGAAGCAAAAAGACGAAAATTATTATAGCCGACTTGACTACAAACCAAGCAACTTCAATCTACAGGGGAAGTAAATATAGTTGCAAAACTATTTCAGTCGTATTTATAAATGCTTGTGGATACAAGAAGCGTACATTTGATGGCAGACTCCTGTTTAGACAATACGTAGAACGAATGTGGGTGGTTCACTGAAACGTCTAATAGCCAACAAATTAAACAAAGTAATGCGAGTCACGTGTCTCGCAAATCACGTAGAGCGTCAAAATGGCACCCTATCAAAAGTTGACCATCCATGAACTCCGAAAATGTATTGGATATTCACTGGTAGAAGAAAGAATTTAAAAGGTTCAACTGCAACTTACATTTTATTTCTGAAGTAAAATTGTTAACTTTCCACGATCTTTGCCTAAATTATGTATGCAATATTTTTCGAAGGGGGAGTTTAAGTTTATTTGTTTTTGTCTATGTTGCCTTTGGAGAACAGTGAAACAAAGAGCTTTCTTCAGTTTCTTCACTTCACGCAAAATTTTGATGTCATGCTATAATTAACTGTCACGTAGTCACCCTGCTCGATCATTACCAGGTTTTATAGTGGATAACCACAAGATTTTTTTGGTGGGGGGTGGGGGGGGCGCGGGGCTGACCAGAGGTGTAAAAACCTGTAGGTTGTCAGGATATTGTGAAGAAAGAAAACGTCATTGGCTCTGCGCACATTGCGTGCCTATGTTTTTTGGAGAGCAGGAAGTTTGTAAATACAGTCGAAGCTCTCATTGCGACCACTCTCATAAGCGACCAGCTCTTATTATGACCAGCATTATAAAACCCTGTTTGAATTGTCATTTAAACTCTGTAATTGAAAGCTCTCGTATGGCAACAATTTTTAGGCCCATTATATTTGCTGTTGTCTCATCTAGATCTTCTTTTGCAACTTCTGTTAGGTTGAAGCTGTTGTAGACAAGGCTTACAAAAATTTCTCTGATAAACTGACTGATGCTCTCAAGGTACTTTCCAGCTACAACCTTTCATGTATTTATTTCAGTTGTCGATAACTGCAAATACAGCCCCTGCAGTTAAGTGGCATGCATGTTAATATCTCCAACTTTATTATTTTTTTTACACTCTTGAGATTAATGTGCCAATCAATTGGAAACTTCAACATCCCCCCCCCCGGGCATACCCTGGGCATTTGACTGTGCATCGTGCCCAGGGAGGGGGAATTTGAACGTTGCATTGGAAGGGTGGGGAATTTGAACCAGATTTATCTCTTGATCTGACGTAATACGCCCGTGAGTTTTTTTTGGTTTTTGCAGGGTTTGACGATTTTACAAAATAGAATTTCGCCTTCGTTAGGGAATAACTCTTTCAAAAGGGTCTTTAAAAGAAGTTTGAAGGTGTCATTACAGCATATCTCTCTCTAAAAGGCGTGTAAAGTGTTTGATTGAAGACGAATTTTGTCTTTGAGGAGAGGTATTTCAGTACTTATTGGTGGGGCATTTGAATGGCTTTTTAATGCCTCGAGGGGAGGGAATTTGAACAAGCTAATCTTCAAAAGTTCAAATGCCCGGGGAGTTTGCTAGGGGATGATGTTGAACTTTAAATTGATCGGTGCATAATGATAATTTGTAATATCCATCTCTCAAGTGATTGGGAAGGAAAGGGTTTCACTGCAAGCACTATCCTACCAACATGATTCTTGTTTCTAGAATTGGTCTTTAATATTGTTTTTTCCAGTTTCTTCATTTTTCATCTCTTGTCAAAAACAACGAAAACATAAATCAAAACAACAACAGGTCTTAATTTCAGCTTGATCAGCATTTGTGACAGCTACCTTCAAAGGGAATGTGACTTGTCACTTATCAAAATTTATTTCCCTCTGGATTATTATTTTTAGGCAAAGCGTAATGCTTACACCAAGACAAAAGAGGCAGAAGTTATGTATGAACAGACTGAAGAAGCTAGAAGTGGTAAAGGAAGCAAAGTACTCTCTGAGAAAGAGATCTCTAAGGTATTAATTACCTTCATTTACCCTTTGCATGCTTTACTTCTCTACCTTTTGCTGTTTCCTTTCTCCAAATTCTGCTCTCCCTTCTTTCAGCTTCCTGCTCCCTTACAGCCCTCGATCCCCCTTGGTTGATATGTGTGTGTGTTGTGACAACTAGTTTGTGTGTGTTTGTTAGATGGAGGTCAAGTGCAAGAAAATGACAGAAAGTTCTTTCAAAGCAGGTTAGTGGGAACCTATTGCTCATCCTGAGTTTTAATTGACCTGTTGTGCTTCTTTGTCAGCTTCAGTGCAAAATGCATGACGTTGTTATATGTGTACATTTTCTTTGTGCAACAGCAGGAACTGTTGCCATAATGCAATGCATAGTTCTCAAAAATATCCGTACCCACCCCATGGATGGTCATTGGAAATTCTGAGGGGGTGGGGGTGGGGGGGATCTCAAAGGCCAAAATTTTTAAAGGAAAGTATGAAGCTAATCAGAAAGAGGGGGAGGGGAGCTCAAACCATCTATGGGGGAGGTGTGGATATTTTCTGGAACAATACAAAGCAATGCAACCTTTAAGCTTCTGATTCGTCACACTATTTTGGGGCAAAACTCACCTTTGCATAGGATTTCATTATGGAAAAAATTGAAGGGTGCTAATGTTAATATTATTGATCTATTTTCCCTAAATCTAATTCTCTTTGATGCACTTTTTAAGTTTATTGTTACTTTTATAGATAAGGAATATCGTGAACTGTATGAAAAGACTGAGAGGGCCAGACTTGAGTGGGAAGCTGCCATGTATAAATTTTGTCAGGTAAAATCCATGGAACTTGTATATCCTGTATTGGTGCATTTTAGTATCTGATTGTATTGGCTTAGAAAATAAAAAAAACTAAAAAGTTTTAAAAGGTTCTTTTAATCAGAAATGTTTTAGGGAAGCTTAAGTGGCACATTATAACAGATTGTTATTGTTGATCAATGTTTCCTTGTTATTAAACATTAATAATGTTAACCATCATTTTGTTCAATTTTTATTGAGATTTGAAGGTTGTTTGTATATACATTTGAAGTTTTATACAGTACCTGCCAACTTTTCCCAAATCAAAATGCATGACGTTTTCATCCATCTATTACCCAGAATTCCAAACAAGGACGAGTATGTTGGACGACTTCCTCAAAAATTGTTGTCCAAAGATTTCTGAAAATATTTGTGAACAATAGATTGAAGCAGTTATTACTTGAAGGACTACTTTTTGTTGAAAAAGGATTGAATTTACAGGTGTTGTTAGATGTGAAGGAATTAAATACTGTTCAGATTTGTGAGTCCAGCGTGATTGGCCTGTATGCATGAGATCAATGTTTTTGATATGCAGGGGTGATACTCATGCATAAGTAAATTATGCATGAGAGTTGGCAGGCATAAAGTTTGCTTGCAAGTGGTTAGGCAACAGAATTTTGATGTGGAGATCGGTATTTCTAGCTGGGTCTCTGACAATGCATGTATGTATGGTTTCTTAGGCAAGAATTTTTTACTGTTTCCAACCATAAGGGAAACCTAACAAATTACATAGGGTAATAATCCTTCCGTAGATCGGCATTCCTTCCAAGAGAGGGGAATTTCTTTTGTGATCCTGATTGCAACTAATCTCCTCCCTGTCATCGTTGCTTATTTTGTCTTTTCAGACTTGTGAGAAGTTAGAGGAGGAGAGATTAACACATTTGCGTGAGATGTTTTCCTTATATAGCAATATGTTGGCTGCTGTTGTTCCTCAGCTTCAACAAGTAAGGAGAATTTTTGGCATTTTTTCATTTCCCCCTTTTGTTCTGATGCTGATTAATGTAGAAATTCTCGACATTAGACTGAAATACAGTAGTACACCAACCCCGTTCTCAACCTCCTTCCCAGGGTATCATCTCTTCCGGTAGAAGAGAGTTCCTGAGAATGAGGTTGAGTATTTATCTTGTCGCATCCACATGATTAGGAAGGAGAATTTAATGCCGATTTCATTTGGGTCTTTCTAAAATACACAATAGGCTCTTCATATTAATTTTGCAAAGGGTTTGTTACTTTGTACTTAATTTTGACAGAATTATGAGAATGTTAGCTCTGAAGTTTGGAGGATTAATCCTTCAGAGGATGTTGTGACAGCAGCTAATACGAGAGGAGAACCTAGAGGACCTGCTGAACAGATCCTGTACGACTGCTATGTGAGTTTACTGTGTTTTTTTCCCTTGTCTTAACCCTCCTTCTTTCTTCTTTCATTCCCTTTCTTTTTTATTGTCTAAGGAGGACTGTATTTGGGTTTGCCTGAAATAGTGAAAGACTTTAAAAGGACGTTGACTGATCTTGTGGACTGAACTGTTCATGTTTGGATATGTATATGTTGTAGTTCAATTGAAGGGCTGAGAGCATAACCGTCTTATGTCGAATTTTAGGCCGTTTTTTCATTTTGCTCAAAACTGTCTGAATTTTTACATGTGACCTTCCCTTCATTCATAGAACATTATTATATTTTTGCTTCAAATTTTATTTTCTTTTGTTTTATATTCATTATCATATATTTACATAAAAAGGAACAAAGGAAAATAAAAATTGAACCAAGGATAAAATTGAACTACAACATATACAAAACTATTGTATGGCAGTACTTTAAGGGAGTTTGTAATGCCATAGTAATTGCCGTGGCAACAAGATAACTGTTCGAAAATGCCTTCATAACTCAGACTTCTCACAGATGTTGGCCTCTCTTAAATGGAAACCTCTCTAAGACAAACATATTTCTAGGGTGGTCTCTCTCTAAGGGGAGGTCTCCTGGTGGGTTATCCAGATGGGGCAAAAAGAAAACTCAAGCAGTGCAAGTGAAATGGGGTGAGGAGGACAACTTTCTAAGACAGAGACCCCTCCAAAACAATCTCCTTTAGATGGATACCTCTCTAAGATGGACACCGAACCACACCTCTCCAAGAGGGACACCTCTCTAAAATGGACATGCCTCTAAGATGGACACCTTGACAAGACAGACATCTCTCTCTAAGACAGACATCTCTCCAAGATGGACATCTCTTCAAAATGGATACTTCTCTAAGATTGACTTCTCTTTAAGATGGATGGCTCTCCAAGATGGACATTCGTGGCTAGTCCCAAGTGATTTGTTCTCTTGTGTTCTGCTCTTTCATCCCTTGTGAAGAAAAGGGTGCATTGACGTGCTTTCTCCAAGTTCCTCTGTCCCTTAAGAGCTCTGCAACCTCTGCATCTCCATTTGTTAAACCCAGTTGCGACCTTTCTTGTGATGGTTCTCCTCCCTTTCTCCACGTTTCTCTGTTGTGGCTGCCCCCTTACAGCCTTTCTGTCAGGTGCACAAATTTACTCCCATGCTTTTTGTGTTTGTTGTCCCTAGGAAGAGGACCTTGAAATACCCATGAACTTTGACAGAAGAAGAGCTGGGTTAGAAAATAAGATTCAGCTGCTATCAGAAACATTGGAGAAACAAAAGAAAACAAAGGATGGTATGACACTTGCTGATACATGTATATAATTGTGAATTCTTTAAAAGAACTTATAGCTTGAATTGAAATGGCAATGTGTCAAATGAGCCCACATTCCATAACAATTATGCCATTATTGCATTAATTTTATGTTAAAATGTGCTTCACAGTTTCAACCTAGGGTGAGGTCATACATGCACTTCTTCGGGCACAAATGCCAACCTTTCTCTGTTGTCCAGTGTGGGGGTACTTTTAGTAAAGCTTGTGCTTTCTATGCAAATAAATAAATTTTGCCTTTTGTTTACTAGGTATAGCATCACTTTATGACGCTTACTCTACCACTCCTGACTACACCAATGAAGAAGGTCAACAAGATGTGGCTACACAACTCATGCATGTAACTAAAGCTTCGTTTCTTTATGACTATTTCTTCATTTTGTTTACCGTAAACACCGGCGTATAAGCCGCACTCGCAGATAAGCCGCACCCCGAGTTTAGAAGCTCCAGATTTGGAAAAAAAAAATTTTGTCAAAAATTCATAGCAGAGTCATTTCATTCATAAATGAACATATTGACTGAAGTGGTCCTTTTCACTACGGATCGGTGATTCAATTTGTAGTCTGAATAAGACTCAAACACGCATTTTAATCTTTATAACAAGTATAAAAAGGTACGAAAACGTACTTGAACACAAGACCGCTTTCCCTGATGAACTTTTCCCCAGCATTTTTCTAGTTAAAGCTATTCAAGTCCGAAAATTTATGAGTAAGTTCGTTCACCGTTCGGTTGCGTATTGAGGCTTAGCAGCCAGGCATTCCATGAGAAGAGAGAAAACTGGTGACAAGTGTTGTTGCTTTGTTCAAGTCGCAAAGCAAATTTTAGCGATTTTTTTAGCTGATCGTCGCTTCCATGCAGGTTTACAAGGATATTTGGAAGCCATCCATTGGTGACAAACTCGCTTGTGAAAGGGAGTTCGATAATTGCTTTGACAAGTTTGCCATCAAAGTTGTCAACAACGGAGAAACAGTGGGCCATTTACCACGCGAGTTCTCGAAGATAGCGTGGTAACCGTTTTTGACTTTATTTTGGTGTTTTGGGGATGATTCATGGAAAATTACAGATTTTTTTTCCAGATGTTCTCGCAGATAAGCCGCACCGCCGATTTTGAGCGAAGTTTTAGGGTAAAAAGGTGCGGCTTATACGCCGGTGTTTACGGTAAATCCCAAAATATCTCAGGGGGCTGAGAGCATTGTCATAAATGTATGTATTTATTTTGTGTGCAACCCCATTCTTTGGCTGGGTGGATAAAAAAAATTGGCATTCTGCCCTGAGTGCTCTAAGTGATACCAAAATCTGTGAATTACACCCCTAAAAGAGACAGCATCCATTCCTACCACTTTTGCATGGGTGAGTTGGCCCCAGGGAATACTGGGTGCATGTCAAATTGCAGTTAATGGAGATACATTTAGACAATTTTTGTTTTCTAATCAATGCAGGGGTAAATCCCTTACCAGTGTTAATAACGACATAGCACTGCAAAATTTCTAGCCTGATGGGTTTGGGCATAAGCACCTTAGGTTTCTGTGGCTGATGGCTGCATTCTATTTCATTTTTTATCAAGCAATTAATGGCAGCAATAAAGCAAGGTTTAGATTAGCCTGTTTTTAACAAGTTAATGTCCCATTTACAATATTGTACCTGCAGTTATTTGCTGGATCTATAGTTGAGTGCACATCCACTATAAAATAACATTTTTCTTTTCAAGCAAGTTAGGCTGCTGCCTGAAAGTAAATACGTTAGGTTTCTATAACAAAATTCAGATCAAATCACCAGAACATGGATACTTACGAGGTGCAAAGTATCCACCTGGATACACACAGAAAATAGTCTGCCCTGCAGGCTAAACATTAACGGGAGAAATGGTCAACAAATGGCCTGCAATCAACTGTCAGATGACTGATTCAGAGGAAAACTTCTGTAATATTTTGCAGGCAAATGCTATCATCAACAGTTTAACAGCAAGTCTCTGTAAAGTTCAGGGTGCTCTGGCAGATTTAAATGGCCACGGTAAACCGCATGTGTGGTTAATGACTTATGTCCAGACCACCAAGGACAAACAGGTGAGATTTTGAAATTGTGTTTCTTGTCCGACTGAGCGACGTGCTGTTTTTCTGACTGCACTATTGTGTGGTTCCAAAAAATATCCATACCCACCCTGAGGATGGTCTTTGGAAATTTTTAGGGGGGGGGGGGGTCTCAAAGGCCAAAGTTTTTGTTGGAAAGTATGAAGCTAAACTGGAATTTCTGGAGGGGTGTTGGTTTCATACTAAATATCCACCTGTAAGGGGGGGGGGGGAGTATGGAAATTCATGGAACCAAACATTGTGGTTTAGGAAATATATCGTCATACAAATTTAGGAACAGGAACCCACTATTGTGTAAATTTATGTGAGCATTTAAGTGAGCATTCTAGTCCATGTGAATTTGTTAGCTTGGTGCATGTTTGTCAGGATCGAACCAGTCATAAAAACAAGTTCTGGTCCAAAGTGGCCCAGCCATTGCCAAATAAATATTTATGCAGAGTAGCCACTTGAGTTGTGCAACTGTTGTCAGTGTTTTTTTAAGCCTGCAACCAAACTGCCTTTCATGGATTTGCAGTGATGGCCTGATCCAGGGAGCTCTGAAGCCCTTCTTCATTATTCAAACTAGTGTTTTCTTTTTGATTTTGAAATTAACAAAATCCATTCAAACCAAGAAAGAAAAAAATAAGGAAGAAACAAAATGTGTACCAGTAGATCAGGTTTACCAGGAAATGCTATGAGCTGTATTAAATTTTCTAAAACTAAGCTATCATTCCTTTGGCCCTTAAAGTATGAAACAAAGGGGGACATTTGGACTTCAGTGGCTGAAAACTCTTGGATCCATCCCTAGTTTGTACCATCATTTTGTTTCTAATCCTCTACAGGGCGTGCTACAGAGTGTTCTTAGAATTCCTCTTGATCAAGTAGCCAAAGTCGAGTCTCTTACACACGATGAAAGGGACAACAAAAGTAAGAGTGAACATTGGGGTTTAACTTGAAGTTATTTATTTGTTTGTTTGTTTTATATTTATCCATTCTTTGCTCCAATGAGTTTCTCCAATATTGATGGCTAGTAAGCTAAATAAATATAATACTGGTGGATCTTGAGATTGTATTTTTTAAGGAGATGGAAAAATAGAGGTAAAAATGAAAGTGCTACAGAAGAGGTGGAAATAAAAATGCAGAAACTGAGACAAGCATCAATAAGGGTGTAATAAAAAAATGGATCTGTAAATTATACAAAGTCTTTGAGGTTGTTTTAAAGAAATGGACAGAATTTTGTCAACGTGAATTATAAAAACACCCTGCCTTGTACTCAGACACTTCTTATAAATTCTACGTGTCAAAAACCTCACAAGTGCCTGGGTATGAGGCAGGTGAACACCTTCATTACGAATTTTGTAGTTCATTATCTTAAAAAAGGAATTTTCTTTAAGATGATTGATTGTCCGAGTTTTAGAGGTGGTATCACTTTTCTGCATACACACTTTTACTTTATTTGTTTTTCATCGTGCAACATTTTACATGTATCTTATAATTATCAAGGTGACATAGCCAAATAAACCTTGTGTTATAAAAGATATTCAGACCTAAATTATTATGCTATGTACAGTGCTGTGAGGTGTACTTGTTCTGCGTTTAATGCCTAAAAACCCAAAGATTTTTACAGACTTAAGTTCTACTGTAAAGGTCACTTTAAAATTATGACAATTCTTCTTTCTGTTGGTTAAGTCGAACCAATTAATTTTTTAGAGCCTATTAGTTTATTTATGTTAGTTTATTTACTTTCTGTTAATTCAGGTGATGATGAATTTGATGATTTCCCAGAGACACCAGGTCAGATTTGTTCAAATATAATGTCTTTACATTGGTTGTCTCATAAAAGACACGCAGACCAGCACATGTTCTGCACACACCAGTTGTCTACCTAAAGCACAAGTGAAATTCAACCTTCACTGAGAATTGACCAAGACCTTTTTGTAAATTTTCAATCAAGCAAAGCATCCATATGGTAGTAGGTCATGTTGGACAATCCAATAACCATCCCATGAGGTAAAATTGCACACAAGCCAAGGAGGCCCACACTGCCGGAGCTTAACCCAGTTTCTGTAGCATGAAGCAATTGAGAGTATTGCTACTCCCACCTGGATGGGATGCTAGGGCATCACAGGGAACCTCCAGCAGTATGTTTGCCATTTTATACACCTGGGTGGAGAGAAACAATGTGGGGTAAAGTTCCCTTTTAAGGGACACAACACAGTGGTAGGGACTGACCTTGAACCACCAACCTTAAGGTCTGAAATCCAATGCGCTAACCTCTACTGACACCACCTCGCCTCCACACCATCCCATGAATCTCAAGGAAAATATTTTTCCATCTGACTCTCCCTCAGTCAAAAAGTGCATAAAAGTCATTATGATAATTATAACAATTTTTTTTCTAAAACTTCAGGGATTTGTCGATGTCGTGCACTTTATGAATACAAGGCACAACAAAGTGATGAACTTGATATTTTACCTGGAGATATTATCACACTGACAGCTAAGTTGGATGGAGGCTGGTGGCAAGGGGAACTTCATAATAAAACTGGAATATTTCCGGCTAGCTATGTGGAAGAGATTGGATGACACTGAAGACTGTAATGCAAACCTAGAGAAGGCTGTCAAACAATTTTTTCTCCATTGCTTCCATGGAGCATTTTAAAAATTACAGCTCCCTTGACAAGGGGCTAGTGCTGCTTTTGTGTTTGTTTTACTTGTGGGTTTTGTTTTATCTACTGACCTCACAAGTTTTGATATCAAGTAGTCTGTGTTGGAGCGAAATGCTGGTGAAAGACTGATTAACTGGAACAAATTATGAAAAAGTTAGATTTATTAGATTGTAAATAGCTTGCACCAGTTGGTGGTTACATACAATTCATGACATTGCACTGTTCACTAGCCTTAGTGTGTGAATCTCAGAATCGTTACCACTGATTTGGCTTTAAAGTTCTAATTGTACTACTCAGATAGGAGGTCAAACCACCATGCACGAGGAATTACCATGGATGAGGATGATGGCGACATTATGGCTATTTAAACACAAGATCCATTTTATAACTGGGTAATTACTAATATGCTGCTCCATTGAGACGTGTATCTTGATTAGTTTAACAAGAAAACAATAAAAATATGAAATGAACTCTTAAGCTAAGATTTCTAAGTTTTCTTCTGGAAAGTGGAAAAATTGAGCTGGGATTGTTGAGGCATTTAAAAAGATCTCAAGCTGGCTGTGTCCAAGGGTTTCTTTTTTGGTCACATGTTTGCATCAAATACTGTTGCTATGGCAACATCCAGTTGTAAAGATGACCAATTTTTTGCTATAACTGTTCACCTATTTGCAGCCATTTCTTGAGTTACCTTTGGTGTTCAATATCTTCATACTGGGCAGTTTTGTGAAAACTGTTCTGAAAAACATTTTAATTAAAAAACAGTTTCATCTGGTGGTTAAGAAGATACTTTCAATAATAAAAAAGATATCCTGACATAGTCTTTTTTGAAAAATCCATATACAAATTTTCAGGAACTTTCAATAAAGGGAACAGAAAAATAAGCGTTATTTTTCTCGTTTTTTGTGTAAGTGACATCACAAGATTTTGAGGCTGCTGTGCACGCATGCACATTAAAGACATTTTGTGGCGTGATCAATGATTTTCTTGCATTATCTTGCACGCATTTGATTTTAAAGCTTGCGCCATTGCACCATTATGAAAAACAGCTCACGCATGGTACAAGAACTAGAGGGAGCCACCTTAAACAAATTATACTATGAAACCTGCTTGGTTGCCGGTGTATTTGCCATGGGTTGTGGTAGAACTTTGCTAAGCTTTTTCTGAGATTGCAGGTGTTACGTGAGTTGTATTTCATTGATCATTTTGTCATCACAAATAAATATATTAGGATTTTAAGGTCATTATAGTTTGTCATGATCCTAATAATTATGATGGTTAGGACCGAAGTGTTTATCTTTGAAATTAAGAAAATAAAGAAGAACCAGTGGCTCCTGTTTTCATTTTAATGGCATATGTGGTGAAAGAAACAGTGACATAATACACCTGAGGACAGCTGAAAGCAGCCCTTTTTTTCTAATCTTGCAGGAAGGTGGTCACTTACTAAAGATGCACTATTGCAAATTTCTCTATCTTTTAACGCTTGCATGTACAATCTAGCATTCTCTTTACACTTTTTTACACACAACAATTTGGTTTTAATTACTAAGGCCCGGTTCAAACTTTTGTAAATTAGCAAAAACAATAGCTTTTTCTCATTTGCATTAAGTTCAGCAGATGTGAAATTCGACATTTGAACTGGGCCTAAGATCACTAAGTGCACTATTTATACATCTTCGCATGCTTCATGCTCTTAAAGTAGTGGTCCAACTAGCTTTCAGTTGCCCTTCCTTCCTTCATGAAGGGAATCATTTCTTGCTTGAAACAACTTATGGTGCAAATCAGAGACTGCCTAATCTAACAGGCATCGGTCTTGATTGATGTTTTTACAAGGTCCTTGAACTTTCTCCTCATGGAGATAACAAACTTGGAGAAGTTGTTTGTAGTGTTGAGCTGTGTCACCATCTCTTGAAGTCCTTCAACCTCTGGCATGCAGTTCTTCACTGTGAATTGCAAATTAAAACAATGAGTACCAAGGTGCTAAAGTTGTCAGCAGTCTAATCTGCAACCAGGAACAGTTGCTGTGCTGCCTGCTAAAGCTGTTTTTTGTTTTTGCAGGATTGGTTTTATCAATCAAACCAAAAAATAGTGCCATCAACAGTCCTTTAATTTCAACCAATGAAATGTGTTATGTGATCTCTCCAATGAGTTATAAATTACAGCTGAAGGGCCTGGTGGAAAAAGGGCGTAAGTGATGATTATAGGTTGAAAATCTAAGTTGGTGCTATTTAGCTGAACATAGTCACACAGGCTGGTTTTCGTGCAAGGAACATTGTTGTGCATTTATTTCTTGACCTGAGAGCTTCCATTTGAAGAATTAGCATATTACTTTTGCTTAAAACTGACACAAAGAAAACAGCAGGACTGCGGATTCTAGGTTGAATTCCTTTGTTTTAGTCCAGGCAGAGAACAAAAGAAATCATTCACGCTTCACTTGAGCAAGTTCAGTTCAACAAAACTTTTTAAGCAAAGGTAATATGCTAATTCTTCAAATTTCAGATCTCAGGTCAAGAAATAAATGCACAACAGTGGTCCTTACAAGAAAACCAGCCTGTGTGCCAATGTTCAGCTGAATAGCACCAATTTCGATTTTAACCTCAAATCATCGCTTACGCCCTTTTTCCACCGAGCGCTTCAGTTTATGAGGGTTTATACTGGGTATTACTGATTTGTGAGCCATGATTTGCCATAGTTTTTAAACATCAAATGTGAAATGGATGAAATGTACATGACTTGTTATAGGGACTGATTTCCCATTATTATTATATTATTATTATTATTATTATTACTATTATTTATTAGGGGCAAAAATTTAGTTTGGATTTGTCATGAGGTTAGATTTTCGAGACACCAGGCAGCAAGTCATGAAAGATGATGAACTGGCATTTCTGTGAAATAAGTGATTTATTTTCAATGAAAATCTGGATCAACTGTCCCCTCTCTTCTCTTTTGTCAGAGGCAACATCTGACAATTGCTTTTATGCTTGAAATTCTTTCATTGCAGGATCAATGAGTATACTGAGAAACCTTTCAAGCTAGAATCTGTTATGGCAGTCTCAGTTCTCTAGTGGACACTGTAACATTACCTGTGTACTTGTTTTCATTAGTAATGGCCACAGTGAAAACAAATGGCTTGTCCTCCTCATTTGGATCAATGTACTTGAACACAAACTGCAAATTCTCCTCTGCAGAATAACAAAAGAAATGTGTAAGAGACAGGGAGTTCTATTCGTTCATCAAACCATGACTCTTCAGTGGCTGGAATTTTGCACGATTACTTTCAACTGAAAACTGAGCCACGAGTGCATGTATGGCAAGGGGAAAGGGGAAGCAGGCCACAGAGCGTTAAATTTTGTAACTCGTTTGATTTCCAATTAAAATTTCTATGTTTTTGTGTGCAAATGGCAAACTCAGTCAATCCATTTAAACCAGTTTTCAACTGAGTGTTGAAGGTAATTCATGCTTGCTTTGGGCCTCAGCTGACTACTCTACTCTGTCAATGGTTAAAATATATTCCCCATTTCAGCTAATTAGAAGTACAACAACAACAACAACAAGCTTTATTACCAAACCCAATAGTGACTTGCTTGAATGTATTTTTTTGTGTTTACTGCCTGTTGTTGCTTTGAATTCTAATTGGTTCATTGGGTTTCTTGCCACATTGTGATTGGTCAACGTGTACGCTAATTTTGGTTGTACAACAGTTATAAATGAAAACCATTCCAAATGATGCCTATAACCATCAGTACTAACCGTCCACCTTCTTGAAGGCTAAACCCAGCCTTCCCTTGAAGTACTCTGTTCCTTTGGTGTACTGTTTAATTTTGTATGAGGTGCTCTGTTCCTTAGCAGAGATTTCTAGCAAAGACAAGCTCAAAATAAATATAAGAAAACTGCATCATCAGTAGGCAGGAGGCAAAACGTACCTATTTTTGGGTATGGTTTGCCTAGGCCTACTGGTCTGTAATATTGTATAAGTTTTTGCCATTTTGGTTCAAAAACAGAGTAAGATATGGGAAACGAGTTTTTAACTTCAGGTGGAACTTGCAATGTTAAAATTCCAAGAAATACAGGGACAGCCCTGCTCTTTGCAGGACAATATCTAGCAGCACTCTATCCAAACCAGCACGCTCTCAGTTGCTAAGAACTGAAGTTTTAACCTGTTGAACAGTAATGCCACATTTAGATGTCAAACTTTTAAGGTGCTCTGCTGAACTTAATATCAATAATGCACAAAGGTACTGCCAAGGAAAGTGTAAACTTTGAATGTATTAACTTTGACGGATTTGGATTTGGGTCAACTCTGCCATTCTACTCAACTGGCCCAATTAAACCTGTGTCAAACATTAATTATTAATGTTTGGTTCAGATGTCAAGCTTTTCATGGTCTTAACCTACAGTTGTAGCAGTATTACATGACGTTGTAGGTTGTGGTTTTGAAAATGTTAATGTATAAATTTATTAAGTTCAACGGATAATTTTGGATTTAACAAAGTGACCGGCTTGCACGATGATTTGTTTTCCTGTACGCTCATCACTGAGTAGTTTGGAAGAAACAGTGCTTAAGCTTCCTGGCTTTAATTTCTAAGCACAGTTCTGGCTTTTTATTAACCCCCACCACAGAGGGTCATCGGAAATCCTGAGGAGGAGGGGGGTCTTAAAGACAAAAATTTTGAAAGGAAAGTATGAGTCAAAACTAGAATTTCTAGAGGGGTAGGGGGTTCAAACCAAAAAACCCTCTGTGGGAGGAGTATGGATATTTTCTGGATCAACACAGAAAGAAGGAGGTGGGTTACCTGAGGAAGAAGAATTCATCTAAGTGAAATGTTCGAGTAATGCCTTTAATTTTTAATTGACAGAGTTGTCTCTGGAAAGCTAATCCAGCAATGGGCAGTCAGCAGCACATGCACATGGTGACAGTGAGTGTGAACACACAGGAAGGTCTAGCAAGCCTAATCCATTAAACTTGCCTACAGTAAAGTGATCTCAGCCACACGATTAAGTTGACCACAATAATTTTGTTTAACCTAATTGTGTGCATGGAAAGTGAAAGTGTTTCACTTGTGGCTGCCGGCTGTAGAGGTTCAGTTTCTCTAATGAAGGTAGGTTCTTAAACTGATCTGGGTACTTTGGCTCCTGCTTTACTGTGGGCTTAGTTGTTCTGGGGGTCTGGGAGTCTGCATGTCGGCGAATAGCTGGTCTGGCATTCTGAACGATGCAAATAAGCTTTTTATAATACCTTCTTGTTGTTTTTGTAGGCGGCACTCGGATTCTTCAAAATGCTTTTGGCTTTGATTCCTTCTTTCCACCAAACGCTGAACTGTAATCTGTAACTCATGAAGTTCTCTTTCAAGATTTGCTACTTCTTCAGCCCTTTGTCGCAGAACTATAAAACAAAAGCAAAATATCATCAGTTGGAAAAGTCGCATGTACAAGTTCTGTGGATAAGCTTAACTATGTTTGCAATTCCTTTGCTTACCTTCTAAATTCTTTACGCTTTGATAATGATATCGGTTAATGGTCTCCTCCAAGTGCTTCATTTTCTCTTTAAAAAACAATAGATTAGATTTAAGATCAATCCTCCTATCTAAGAAGGTTAAGAACTTCGTTATAACCTTGTAATTAAACAAACGCTCAGTTAGTCACCTTTTCCGTTCAGCAAAATGTTTTCGTGGTTCTCCTTGTCCTCCAGGCGCGATTTTTTAAACGATTCCCCTGTCCATTCCATAAATTTTTCTTGTACCTTTTTCAAGTTTAGACCCAAATTGTCAAGTTCTTGGCCGGTAGATCCCATTTTGGAATACAAACAGCTGTGTATTGCAAGAGTATTTTTGCAAAGGAAACAAGAATTGGGAAATTTCGCGGTGATAGTTCAATTTCTCAGTTCAACCAATGAAAAATTCCCCTCTAGATCACGTGATTGATACAAAAACCGCTGACCGAACCGGATCTTTCCCTTTTACTTCAACTTCAAAGCTCCTTCATGTACGAGCGAATCGGGAGGTTTTGCGGGTCTTAAATGACTTTAAAATACTTCTTTCCTTTAAAATAGATATGGATACGTTGATTGAGTCCTTCATAAGACGGCCAGGTTCCTTTTTATGACGAAGTGTCTAAAATGAGCACGGGAAAATGGCAGGTTTTATGGTCCCCTAGCCAGCATGACAAGTTCATTACTTTTGCCAACGAGATTTGCCTGTACAAAGTCACAAGATCACAGGTAAAGTGTGATACGAAACACTTAGAAACGGATTGTCTTGTAGAACAACTTTCAACATTAAGTTCATTTACATTCACAGTTTTTAACTTTATTTTGTTTATTATGCTAATTTCCCGACGTGTCAAGACAGAACACATCGGGGAATACAATGGGGAAGTGTTGCAGAATTCTGCACAACTCATATAGGGTGAAGGTCTCCCATGTCACTTGTGCCCATTTAAAAATGCCTTGTGTCCCGAACTCTCAAGGCCTAAATGCTGCTAACATTGGTATTTCTTCGATGGTAGTCATCTATTTGCAAATATTTCATTAAGCGCTGTTGCTACTTGTTTGTTCAAGTTGCTTGCTGGAAGCAGAATACCGCAAAGAACATTTTAGAGTGTCTCTGAAACTTTCACTTTCCATTGTTGCTTCCACCAGTGCGACCCCCAGCAGGGGGGGGGGGGGTGAGGATATTGTGGATTTTAAATGACCGTGAGGTGTGAATTGGGATATTAATTAACACATGAAAAATCTCTCTGGCTTGACAGGAAACTCCAAAAACTCCCCTGAACCAAAAATGAGATCAGAAAAATCTCATGCTGAATTTTGGAGCCTTACAAATACCTTAAGCTTGATTTCCAGCTGTTTGAGGGAGTCTGGTTTCATCCTTCTCCCAACAAGGATCCTCCTTGAAGGAACGCGGGTGCACCAAATGGCTGGAGATCGAGCCTGCAGATACCCTGAAGGGATTATATGTCAATAACAACAACAACAGTTTTTTTTGAATGGTCTTGTTTGTTTGTTTATTTATCTTGCTATTTGCGGTAAACTTTCCCAGATCTAGTAGTCATTCTTACAAATAGACAATCCAGATAACCAAATTCTAGGGAAATGAAAACTTGTTGGAAATCACCGGTCCACCCAACACTAGTCTCGTCTCAATTGGTTTATTCGTCTCTAAGCTCACGATAAGTTTTTAACCGTCACCGAACACGTTCTCTATTCTACTCTCTAATCACAGATCATTCTTTTTGTTATATATACTATTTCACGTGATCAACTTGTCCCTCAAGCTTAGTTACAATGTTCTGATTGGCTGTTAATCACTGTCACGATATGAATTCCTTTTTTGTCACGCACCTGTAAGTAACGCAGCTATAAATCTCCAACAAACTACTTCAGTTCAAATAGGAACACCATGAAACACAATACTATGATTATAGTAACAACTCCTTAGATAATCAGTGGTGCTTTATGAACTTTTATACATACTAGTATTAATTATTCATGGAGAAATGTACTTCTTCCCTTTTTTTAACAGCAACTTCCCCACATTTTGCTGCATGGGGAATAAATGAAAAACTGCGTTTGCTTATATGACTCCCATAGAAGTCCAGCAGCAAAAATAACTTTCAAGTGTCACTGTTATTAGAGCAGTTTTCAATTGAGTGTTGAAAGTGATGTTGCGTTTGCTTTGGTTTTGCTTTACTTCGCTCCCTGATTGGATAAAAAAGTTCGCGCCACTTTCTCAACCAATCAGAAGTTAAACCAAAACCAATCGTGACTTGCTCGCATGCGTTTTCCCGCGCTTGACGCTAATTACTTGTATTTGCTTCAATTTCTGATTGGTTCATTTTGTTTTTTGTTGCTGTTGTGATTGGTTAGAGTAATTACTTTGGTTTTGGTTTTACGACACTCATTTGAAAACCGCTCTAAACCAAGTTGACAAGTGGATAACAAGTTATTGTTATCTATGAATTTTCACTGTAGATGGTTTGAATTCAAGAGTTATATCATAAGTAGGTGAAGTATCATTATCCAGGTGTAATCCTAAGAAGGACTGTTTGTGGTGACATTGACTGACTTTTTGTCAACCAAAGCAGAAGTCATCATCAGAGTCAAGCTTTGACTCTGATGATGACTTCCAATCAAGTTGTCAAAACATTGGTAAATGTCATCACAAACAGTCATTCTCGGGACTACTCTCACCCAGATGATCATACTTCACCAGATTATCATTTATGAACTTTCAATCTGGTGAAAGAGTAGACCAGGAAGTGTCCTCATTTTGCTTGGGTTTAGGGGTATGAACCTCTGCTCTCACAGTTTTCGATTTCTAACTTCTTTTAACTGTTATTTACAGGAAAGTCTCCCAAAAACAGCTGGCATAAGAAGCCAAGGTACAGTGTAAAATAATGCACCCATCAGTGTTAAGTCTGAGAGAGGAGCAGTCATTTTACAAACCATGTGCATCTATGAACATTACTGATGGTCATAGACCCAATTATGGATGAGTTAAGAAATTGAAATGCATGCAATTTTGCCCCATACTGGTGTATAAATTGGAACTGGTGCTGAATTAAAAAACTTGTGAAACATTTCAATGGCAATTCTTCAGTGGGCTAGAATCCCATTCAGGGAGGTGTAATACTCCTAGTTCATGTACTTTGAGCCACAGAAACAGGTCTGGAGTTTAATGAACCAGCTATGGATTCCAGTTGTGGTTAAGTGACAGTGTGACTCTACTTTCACTGTCAGACATTTGGTTTGTGAGGGAAAGTCGTAGCACCATGACATTTTTATTGTTTATATCAAAGCAAAGTTTACCTGCAAGAATGTAGCATTTCTTGCTGTATTAGGATAGCTTAACCAGTGCTTTCAATAAGCACCGACGGCCGACGAAAAGCGTCGGCTATTTCGCTCAGAAAAGTCGGCTACTTTTTGCCCTAAATTAAAGTAATTAAAGGAAGATTGTTTCAAACCCCTAGTTGATACAGTCGGTTACTCTATTCAGACGAGCTGCCTACTTCAAATTTTATTGAAACCCCTGCTTAACACTTACATGTGCACCTCAACAACTGAAAATAAGTCTGATCTTTTGTCAACCACGAATAAGTTTTAAGAGAACCTGGTTTCTCTTTTACTTGGTATGGCCACAAGAGCCACCCTGTGCATTTCGTTAATAAACCATTATTATTATTATTATTATTATTATTATTATTATTATTATTATTATTAATGCCTTTAATGTAATTTGACCACTTTAGAAAAGAGCAAAGTCTATGAACTACAGTATCTTCCGGTGTATAAGTCGACCCTAGTTTTTGAGCGTAAAAATTGGAATTTCCCTATTTGTGAAGTGTAAATCGACTTTAAAGACCACAGTATTTTGTTGTTAAACAAGTGTTAGGAACAAAAAATCTCATCGATCGACTGACAAATGTTTACAAGAGTTATGCAAAACAGGTTCGAAATTCATAACTTAGCGTATGAATGAGAAATACCATGAGACAAAGCAGACATTCCAAGCATTTTGTTTATTGAATACTATGCTAAATATTGATTGTTGTTCTCGAAGCTCCTTGTGAAGTTACTCTTGCTTTTTTTTTTCACTTTCAGTATCACTATTATGCTAATTATGTACGGTCAAACGGCTACTGATTTTTTGCCTGTGTATAAGTCGAGGTCAATTTTTGGGACTTAAAGGTCGGCTTATACACCAGAAAATACGGTAATAATATTTTGAAACTTAATTGAAATTATGCCATCACCTGATACAGCACTTCTAAAATGGTTACCTGACACGTTTAGAACTTACTGCCAAAATAGAAGCTGAATAAGTAATTTCTAATAATCAAACAATCTACATACATGTGATATCACATGTAACATGACAGTGATAATTTTGATTTGTTTTGAGCTCCCCTACTCATTTTTTAAGGGGCAAAGCACTGTTTTAGTCTCTGCACAGTTAGCTGAGGTGGGTTTTATGTGTGTTATTAGTGAATCATGGAAAGGAATTTTTTGGCTATTACATGATTGCAAAGTGTTTTCATTATTTTTCAGTGATTCAACTTTCTGATGAAACATATGCCTCTTTAGTGTCTGTTTTGACTGATATACAAAACCTGAAGGTAAGTACAAACTAGCTGTTTGATGGGATTGTGTAACGGTTTTGCTGGCATTTTCCTTTGCTTAACCCTTTAAGCCCCAATGGTGACAAGCATCTAATTTCTCCTTACAGTATTACTTCTTGATCAAACATACAGGTCATGAGAATTGAGGAAATGATCACTAAAGATGAGGTGTCTTGATGTGTAAGCAAATTCTCCCAACTAGTACCATAAGAAATATATGGAGAACAGTAAGGAGAACATGCATGTTGATACTGGGGCTTAAACGGTCAAGTTATGATAAGTACTATCGTTTGTACACAAAATGCTACTAGAACACCAAGGAAAGGATATAAAGTAAAATTCGAAAAGGAGAGCAAACCATAGTAAGTTTTTTCAATGAGTTTGCAAGACAAAACTCTAGCACTTGAAAAAGGTGGCTTCATGTGTTCACATTCCAATCCATTTCCAACCTAGTGATCCATGATAGTATCTATATCTTGCAGCATTTTAACCCCTTAACGCCCAATATTAACATCCATATTCTCCTCAGTATTCTCCTTATATTTCTTATGTTACTAGTTGGGAGAATTTGATTAAAAATCACAACATTTGAACACTGGTGTTCATTTTCTTTATTCTCATGACCTGTATGTTTGATCAAGTAGTGATACTGTAAGGAGAAATTAGATGCTTGTCACTACTGGGGCTTAAAGGATTAAGCCTGTTAACATATACATCTGGTTGTCTTGTCTCATTTAGTGTGTTGCGTGGTACCCAAAGTCTGAACCTGAAAATTTACTAGCTGTTGGGCAGGGAAATGGCAGAGTTCTCATCACATGGTGAGGAATATTCTTCTCTTTAAAATAGTGCAATGTGGGTGACTGTTTGCAGTTGACAGTCTCGTTGCATAATAGTATTGGTATCATGCCTTTTTCATCTTGACATATAACATAAGCAGCTTTATTATATAGACAAGACTGCTTTAGTGGAAAATAGACCACTCGTAAAGTTTATACGAAACTACATCCAGGACGCGAGTGGCGTATTTTCCATATCCTCACTAGTGAGGATTTCGATGACGTCATTTCTCGCCTTTACACTGTTGTTTGTGCAAAAACACTCTTGTCTATATAATAAGAAGAAAATTGCACAGTGGCTTGAAGATATGAATTTTATTTTCTCGTGGTAAAAAACAGTATTTTACTCAATTGCTGCGCTTGTTCGTAAAATATTGTTTTTACCACTCGCGCCACGGTGTAATATCCTCTATGTATTAACTGACTGAAAATACATGTAACTTTTCCACTCAATAACCTCTGTACTCATTCTATTATTTTTTAGTATTGGAAGTGAAAACAATATGTCAAACTTTGGAATTGCTAGAGAATTTGGTAAGAATATGTTTACTTAGAAGAACGCTGTTCCTTTCCTTTACCTATTTGTAGGTTTAATCAGAGTTCCTATGAAGATTCTGTATACTGTAGATAAATAACTTTATTAAGTAGCTACATTAGCTGGCAAGTGCTATACAAATGTTTAATGCAGTTTTGTGATAAGGTGATTCTTGAAAATAGAGAAGTACAGCAGTAGGCTTTTCACCTACACATTGGCATGTACTAAATGATTTGCCATAATTTGATGATAATTTCAAATTACAAGTTCCTAGGCATTTACGGCAGTGTAATAGCCTTGCATGGAATCCAGTGGAAAACAATTTGGTAAGTCCAATGAAATTTTTAATTCAATTATCTGTTTTTTGTTTGTTTGTTTGTTAAATGTTTAATATGTATTGGGGGTTCAGTAGTGTAGTGGTTAGTGGGTTGGACTTCAGATCTGAAGGTCAGTGGCTCGAGGCCCCGTCCCTGCCATTGTGTTGTTTCCTTTTGTAAGAAATGCTACTTTACATTGTCTCTCTCCACCCAAGTGTGTAAATGAGTACTGGCCACATACAGTACTGCTGGAGGTAAACCTGAATGGACTAGCATCCCATGCAGGAGTGGGGTGGTGGTGGGGGGGGGGGGGGGGTAGCAATACTCTCAGTTGCTTCATGCTACAGAAACTGGGTTGAGCTCCAGCCTTCTGGCCCACTGTGGCTTGTGTGCAACCTTCATTTATTGATTGCTTAATAACAAAGTCCACTTTCCTCGTGGAGAGTTGATTCCCCTCAGGTCCACTATCTGTAAACTGTCATTTGTATTTTTTTTAAGCTGGCAGCTGGAATGGATAAAGCTAGAAGTGATGTTTCTCTTCTTGTATGGGACATAAATGTTCAACTCAGTGAGTAAACATGTTTTATCAACCTTAAAATGTACATTGATATATATAATCTGGAAGCATTTGTTTGTTTTACATACATACATACATACTTTATTAGAGCTCCCAAAGGGGCTCTTCCGCTATAAATACACAAATAATAATAAACTAATAACAAAAAATATATTATAGAAAATACTAATCTTCTCTAAAAAATATAAAATACTATTGTAAGAATTAAAAATTTTGAAATAATAAAAGCTAATAACGGGGAAATCTCTAAAGTTTTAATAAATAGTTATATAAATTCTTCTTAAAATGCTTTGTGTCCCTAGTTTTCTTAATATCGTCTGGGAGGTCATTATATGACTTGGCGCCTCGAAAAGCAAACGACCGCTGACCTATTTTTAATCTACATTTTGGTAAATTCAATTCATCTTTTTTCCTAGTATTTCTATCATGTATTTTTGAGCGTTTTATAAATTTATCACTTAGGTAATTTGGCATTTGCCCATGTAGACATTTATGAACCATTACTAAATCGTTTAAAAGCAATTTATCTTTTACACTTATCCAATTCAAAGATTTGAGGCCTTCAGTAATATGGTCATACTTTTTCAAACCTAAAACAATCCTACATGCAAAATTTTGAACTAATTGGAGCTTTCTTATATTCTCTTTTGTCGTGTTGCTCCAGACAGTAGAACAATAATATAATTTACTAAAAACAAAGGCATTTATTAAAAAAATAAGAGTTTTACTGTCCAGAAGGTGTTTTATCCTATTAACTCGACTTAGCATATACATGCAAGTCGAGACAGTTTTTGTAATGTGTTCATTGTAATTAAGGTGGCTGTCGATATATACTCCCAAATCCTTTGCGACAGTAACAGGCTTCACCTCCTTTCCAAGCGGCATTACAGGTGGTACGGCTGTTATGTTTCTCGTGAGCTGTGGGACTCCAACAAGTAACAACTTTGTCTTGTCTGGATTGATCAATAAGGAATTAGCACAACACCATCTCGAAATATCTCTAAGGTCTTGATTAACAGCAGTCACAGCGTCGGAGAGTTGACATGAAGGAAGCGCCAAAAAAAATTTTAGTGTCATCCACATAGCCTAAAGCTCTGCAGTGTTTTGGAACACGAAGAAGATCGTTTACGTATAGGGTAAACAGCACAGGTCCAAGAATGGACCCTTGCGGTACTCCTACTGTTAAGGGCAAGGTCTCAGACAAGGTGTTCTCTATCTTTACGGCTTGCTTGCGTTGTGATAAATAACTCTTAAACCAGGCACATGCAGTATCGGACACACCTAATTTATGAAGTTTACACAGCATCAGGTCATGGCGAATACTGTTGAAAGCCTTCGACATGTCCAACAAAACGATAACGGATATCTTCTTATCATCCATATTCTTAAGTAGTTCATCAGTATAATGTAGTAAAGCAGATTCAGTAGAATGGAATTTTCTATTTCCACTTTGGAGGTTATGAACTATATCATTTGAATTCAGGAAGGTCGTGAGCTGAGAGTGTGCGGATCTCTCACAAACTTTAGATACAATTGGTAGTAGAGATACAGGACGGGTGTTAGCGGGGTCTTCACTGTCACCTGATTTATGGATAGGAACAACTTCAGCTATTTTCCAAGGTTGAGGAAAAATATTTGAAGAGAAGGAGCTGTTAATAAGACTGGTAATAATTGGAACAGTAATAGGTGAACTGTCTTAAGATTCTTGCTGTAACTTTATCGTGTCCAGGAGCTTTGTTTGGTGGTAAACTTTTAATGATATTTCTTACGTCATTCTCCTTAATCAGTTGGAAATTAAATTTAGGTTTGTCGCCATCGTCTTCATCAGGACCGCGATTTTCGGACAAATTTATAGAATGCTGCTCCGCTTCTTGAAGATTAAAATTGTTAACATCAGCAAGAGCGGCGGCCTTTTCAGCTGTTACTTTTCCAACGTTTGTGTAGAAATCGTTAAATTTGTTCGCAAGAGTAAAAGCATCTTCTCTAGCTGCCAGAGGCTCATTCTTCTTTGGGACAATCCGATTGATGATTTTCCAAATAGAATTTGTATTACCATTGGAATTTCGAATTTCAGTACGTACATGTTCCATTTCAGCAATCCTTATCTCACGCTTAACTTCTTGACGAAAGAAACGATACGCATTCCAGTGCAGCTTATCGCCTGTCCTAATTGCACTTCTATGCCACTCATCTCGCGTTCTCATGAGCTGTTTAATCCCAGAGGTGACATATGGGTTAGGTTTTGACTTTATTTTGACTTGCTTGATTGGAGCGTGGTCATTTAGTACATCCAGGAATAGACTATCAAAGGCATGCACTCGATCTTCAAAATCGTCAAAGAAATCAATCATATGAAAAGGAACACTGTTCAAATCTCTAAGAAAATTATTAACATCATAATGCACTCATGCACTCTTCAGCCTCTTGGTGTTTCTCTTAGACTTTCCTGAATCTGTTCTAACATTATTTTTTGATTAATGGAACTTCTGAAAACTCTCTTTTTTAGTCAATCTCTTCTTTTGTTTGACTACTTAACTACCATGCTCTCTCTCATTGACTGTTGACTCCCATGCACTTTCAAAGAGTTTAAACCATCATCCACTAAAAAGTATTCCTTCCTGAGATATTTTGTGAAAAATTTTACTCTACTGGTAAAAGAGTTTTTTTTATTGCTCATTTTAAACTACAGTTATAAGTAAACTTCAAAGAAATGTTTGTAGTAACTCCAGTCCTGTAACACTGTTACAGCTTTGTACAATATAGTTTGTGAAATTAAGATGAGTTTGGTTTCTCCTGTAATCAGGTGTGAGTGACAGCTGGAATCAAGAGAAAAGGTAGGATAACAAAATAAAGGGAGTTGTTTTCTAAACAGCCAACTGATCAAGTTTTTTGTTAAGTTATGATAGTAATGCTCTATGCCATTTATACCTACTAATTAAAACAACACTTCCGCTGCCTCTTCCAAATCACGTCACGTTTACTTAGTGACGTCATATGGCTACTGCTGTAACCTAAAAAATCAACGATGTCCACGATGGATGTCTGTCTTTCGTTTGTGAGGCCGGGGCGGGGGGGTCCGGGAGATGTTGGGAGGGAATGTGGAATTAACGTTACTTAGATCCCTAATTGACAGTGAAAGAAACAATATTTAAACCCAAGTTTGCAACGATAGTGAAAAGACTAGCATAAAATTCTTCGGGGTTATCTCTCGGTAACGGTGAATCTAAAATTTGCAGTGTCAAAACGTGAAACCATTTCAAACTAAAATTGGAAATTGCGCGGCTTGTTGCTCGCTATTCTTAAAACTGAAAAACTTGAACGAAACTAGTATTAAAATCCAAGTTAGAGTGGTGATCAAGGAATTAGAGTATTTAATCTTTACAAGATACCAAACGTTATTTCGGGGTTATTCATGGCTCAAAGTGGAAAGCTTATGTTGAGCAAATTTGCATAGTTGATAGCTGTAATTTGAACCTTAGGAATGTAACGCAACACTTAAAACATCTCAACCGACCGATAGATTAACAACAACAGATATTTGACAAAGCATTCTAATAAAGACCAGTTGGATCTACTGGAAAGCGAGCAGGTTTTGTAAGAGCGAGCTGAATTTGAACATTTTTGTACTGTTCGAAGGCAAAGCAAACAAAATTTATTCGGCTGTAGGTTGAGACCCAAAATAAACACGTGAGCTTAAAATAACTTTGTACTGTGGGAAATTGACAAATGCATAATTTTGATGTCACGCTACAATTAACTGTTACATAGTCACGCTGCTCGATCATTACCAGGTTTTATAGTGGATAACCACACGATTTTTTTGGTTGGAGGGGGGGAAGGGGGGCTGAGGGTTTAGGGTGGGACTTACCGGAGGTGTAAAAACCCATAGGTTGTCAGGATAAATTTCACCATGTTGTGAAAAAAGACGTCATTGGCTCTATGCGTATGGCGTGCCTATGTTTATTTCAGTCTGTGTACATCATTTACCGCCAACAGGACAAAATCAAGCAGACTGAATGTTTCAAGGAAGAATAAACCTTAAGGTGCAAGAGAAAAACTTGAAATTGTTAATGTTAGCTAGACTTTTTCAAGTTGGAATCTACTTCCCATTTGACCATCCATAGCCAAAGACAATAGTTAATAGTTTCTGCATACTCGAATGGACCGTTATTTTTAGGCTTCAATTGATGAATATTTATTCAATTTTCAAAATGACACTAGACATTACTGACATAGTTCCTTTAAATTTAATTTGTAATTTCTAGACATTCTGGAGTGCCTGGTGGTAAACAATCTCCTGTCACGGTGGGCACAGGCTTTCAGTCAGATCCATCAGCCATGGCAAACAGGCCTCTTGCAGAAATATGTAAGATTCTTTTCTGTCATCAGTTTATTTTTCCTAGGTTCAGGTGTGACACCTGGCCCTGACAGAGTTTTATTTTGAGGTGGGATGTGGGACATAACATCTGGTTATTGGTCATGCAAGTTACGGTAGTTTCACTTCAATGATTAAAATTATTTGTTAACATATCAATAAATACATTAGCTGATTGCGAATGAGAAGTAGAGGAGATTATTAAATGTTGAAAAGACAAAGTTGGGAAGGACTTTTTTGGTATGAGAAATATCAGAAATGACAATTCTTAGAGTCTCATTTTAAAAATTTTCTGGGGTGCATGCCCCTTCCTTGCATCCCCCTCACTCGCTTTTGGCATGGAAAGTCAGATCCACTGGTCATCATTACTAGCAAAAACACTGCTGGGATAAGTGGTGTTGAAAGCACCATGTATGATGATGAAAAAGAGAAATGTGGAATTTCTTATTGAAATAAGTAAAGCAAAATGAAAATAAGGATGTCAAGAGCATAGATAAAGTCACACTCAAACCACAGGAGGCTCATGAGGTGGGTGCTCAACCAGGCTTCTGCAGCGTGAAGTAAATGAGAGTATTGCTACCTCCCCCACCGGATGGGATGCTAGTCCATCGCAGGGTTACCCCCAGCAGTTTGTCGCCGGTACCCGTTTATCATCTGGGTGAAGTCGAGGGAGAGTGTGTAGTAAAAGTTTCTTGGCTAAGGAAACACAAGATGTCAGGGACCAGGCGCCCACGGGCCAGGCCTCTAACCACTGGCCACCCAATCTAAAGTCCAACGCAGTAACCACTACACCCCCACTTAGGACTACAAAGGAAAACCAGAGTTCCACGAGGGAGTCAAACCCTTGACCTTCCGCACACTATTAGCTGCTCTGGACAACATTTCAACGAAAGTCCTTTGGACATAAATTATCAGTAGATGTTACTATTTCATTTTCATTTATTCAGAACAGTTTGGCCTCAGCTGACCTCACTGCAAACAGTGCTGATCCACAAGAACACCCACTGTAGGAGAAAAGCAACAGTGTGAAGGCGGGGAGGGGGGGGGGAACTTTAATTAAAAATGATATTTCCTCTTTCCTCCCTAAAAAATTAAGTACTCCCACCCTTATGTTAAAAATTGTAGGTCACATTTACTAGGTTCGTATGGGACACTCCTCCTATATGCACAGTGTATATTCTGCCAGGATAAGTAATGTCAAGAGCATCTACATGTAGTGATAAATAGATGGGAAAGTTGGGGCTTGGTTATGTTTTAAGAGGCTGTATTCAAATCTGAATTAATACAGGATTATTTTGTTTATTGTTTGTTTGGCTCAGCTACGTCAGACCCAACTCTTTCTATAGCCTGGTCGCCCTATGATCACAACTTGTTAATCTGTGGACAGGCACAAAAGTTTCTAAGAGTCTTTGATATTAGAGGTTAGTGATTTGATTTGATTTAATTGTTCGAATTGCCTGTTATGTTCTCTGCTTTCCTTTCGTTATTCTTTATCAATTCACTAGTTCCCTCATTTATTCCAGAAGACTGTATTTAGGTTTATAGGTATATATCAAATGGGTCCATCTCTGTACAAATTAATGCTGATAAATTTTTATAAGTGGAGGTTTGAGAATACTGAAATCATGTTTAATAATGAAATAATAATTCTTAAGTCAGAGGTACAGGGCATTCACGTGTTTTCAGATTCAAGAAATGAGTATTCTTGTACTCAGACTAATTATACCAAACTTTACAGTGTACTTAAACCTTAATAATTTATTGTAAATTTATGTAGAAGCATGAACATCTCTTCTTATTGCAGACACAACACGTCCCCATAATGCAGCCGTTACCAAAGCAGTCTATGGTGTTTGTGTTGATCCTCATGTTGAACACAGAATTGCTTCATTTTTTGAGGTTATCAGAGAAGAAAAGTCACATTGTATTGTATTGAATTTTTGCAGTTTTTTAATTGAATTCGTAGTAGTAATGGACAAAAATTATGTCCTTTTTTTTAGGGTCCCCCTGGCATTGTGTGCATCTGGGATGACAGGAATTTTGAGAAGCCAGTATCCTCTAAGTAATAAGTAGCCTGGCTGCGTAGCTGGTGGTTTTGTTGGGAAGCCCCGAAAGAGTGGCGAGCGGGGAATGGGGAGGAGGGGGGGAATGGGGGGACAAGCGGCGAATGGGGGGACAAGCGGGGAATGGGGGACAAGCGGGGAATGGGGAAGAAGGAATGAAAAACCTCCTGCCTGGATTCGCTGCCTTTTTGAGTAGTCCGTACGCTGGCCAGGCCATTCTGATTGGATCAAGATGTTTACACGTCAATCAAATGTTCTGGTCATCTCCCAAGGAACAACTCCAAGGAACGCAACAGATCTTTTCTGCGAAATGAAAATCAAAATGGCAGAGGAAACATTGTCTAAAGTCTTACACGAGCCTGAATATTCGACAAGGAGATGGTTTGTCTTAGAGGACCCTCTTGTTCTTCTTGTTCACATAGCTCTGCACTTCATTGATACTGAGTGATTTCTTGGCTGCTGTGCTTTCTCCAGATGTAACGTGTCCTTTTCTCACTTGAGGACTTCAATGCGGTGAGGAAACAGTCATTGGCAAGAGCTGCTTGAACTGCCTGAATTATCATCAACTTTGATAGCGACGGTTTTTTCCTTCTCTCTCTCCAGATTCGAGTACTAGACATGAAGTATTAAAGCTCAAATGCATTCCATATTTTTCTTCCACAGGAATGGCATACACACTGTACACAATAAGATGACATGTCTGATCTGTCTTTTTTCAGTTCCATCTTTGTTCATAGTCAGATCTTGACATCCATGTTCGTACTTGGAGACGTTGGAAATTGTTTGGGTAGAAAATCATCTACAATGTTTTCTGAAATTCACCGTATTTATATCTTCAATGGACAACAGGACAATCTGCAATTATCATTGATACTTTTTGTTGTCCATTAAAAATTGGAAAGCTTTCCTCCCTTGGCAGGCTTTTTCAGCATATTGCCCTTCACCGCCATTGAAAAACCACATGGATTATTTGTTTTGATTTCCAGCCCCACACTCCAGCTGACACTTTGACGCCAACTTTTGAAACCGACATGTTTCACATAACGATCTGGCCTCTGATTAGTTGGGTTAATTGGATCCACAAAAGCTGTCAACAGGCTGTCAAAACAAGTAATAATGTGATGAAGGGGGGGGGGGAATCAAAAAGGCTGCGAATCCAAGCAGGCGTTTTTTCTCGCGGCTTCGCCACTCGTTTTTGTGGCTTTGCTGGTTGCTTGCTCACACACTTCCCAACAAAAATGACAGCAATGCAGGCTAAATAATAAGAAGAACAAATATCTCTCTCAAAGTTTTTTATAATGATGATGATGACGATGATGGCAAAGATGAGGAAGCACTTTGTTAATTCAGGCATGGTAGCATGTTATGTGAATGTGAAGACCTTGATACTGTTTAGTTGATGACTATGACTCAGGCTATGTCCTCTGTGACAGCCATTGCATGGAGCCCAACAAGATCTGGTTTATTAGCAACACTTGGCAAAGAAAGTCCCGTTGTGCAGCTCTACGACATTCAACATGCTTCAGTAGGTAAGGTCACAAAACAATTTGTCAACAATAAAAGGACATGCAGGTCTATTTGTAAAGTATTGTTGTAATGAAAACACTTTTTGGCTTCAAAACAACATTAGAAATTAACAGTTATTACTATGCTCTGCAAAACTAACTGACAAACAAGAAATAAAGCAAAAAAAAAGTAAATAGACCAAATCACCAACAAAAAAATGAGACAAAGAACTAAAGGAGGAAAACTGAAGAAAGAAAAAAGATAGATAAAGAAAACCTGTAGAATGTGAGTCACAGTTTCACCTTTCAGGTGACTGGTTTGAGAACATTACAATGTCACATGTACCATCCGATTGCACTATGCATGCAATGTTGTCCTTTTCATGTGACATGTACATATCTTGATTATTCAAAGTGACTTTCGTGGGTATAGGGCTCCACTCTCGTGGTGACCTACGATCCATGTAGGAGCACTGACAATGTTCCTAGGGATTGCAATAATCTGTGAAAAGAAGATGTCAATTCTAGCCAAAATAAGTGGCTTAAAATCTATTAGGAAATTCCTCATGAGGATTTATGTGTACTGTTATCTCTCATGTTTTAATGAAATCGATGTTTAATTTGTCAAAAATACCTTAAAATAGTTGGAAAAAACCCCACATCAATTCGTATTTGACTTTTATTCCTGGGCTAGCACTAAACCATAATATGTATACATGACAAAAATTTTAAATGATTTTTTCTTTCCCATTGTTCTTTAGCTTCTCCAGTTTATGGAGTGGGATATGAAACAGAACCTTCGTTCATAGAAAGAAGTGTGCAGCGTAAGATCTTGCTACTTTTCTTTGGTTGTTGACATCTTATGTTAAACCTATGTGTGAGTTATTTAACTGTATGTGTGCACCTTGAGTATTTTGTTATGTTTTTGCAGCATCAGGAATAGCTGTTTCCTCATTCTCGTGGCACCCCACTCAAGAAAATCACCTGCTCACAATATCCCCTTCAGGTAGGTGAAATGTTGGCCTGTTCCGGTCCTTGTACTCAGATTCTGAACAGACACTTTGCAGGGAAATGTTGCACAGAGAGGGACCCTACCAAGCTTCTCACTATACATGCTTGTTAAAATGCATCATTTATTATAAACTTCTTATTATTTTGCAGGACACATACAGGATTGTACAATTTTTGAAAGAATATCTGTTGTGAGTAGGACAATTGTAGAATTCTTGGCACTTTTTAGGCGGCGTTCACCAATATGGCGATGACTAAGTCTAGTAATACCCACTTTTTTCGTGTTCTTCGTCTTGTTGTTGTTGTTGTTCTTTTAATTGTGTTTTATTGTTTTTTTTTTTGTGGGATAGTAAACCCAGACTTTCGGTTTTCACTCGGCAAAACAAGTACTTGTCACAAACTTTCAGTAAATATAACCATTACCTTCAGTCAGTTAGGGTTGATTTGCCAAATTTTCATGAAAGCCAGTGTAGAAAATTACTAGAGATTCATTGGCATCAAAATCCCTCCAACGAGAGCAAGGACAAAGATGCTAGGGAGCCTTGAAAGTCACCAATCTGATCTTGTTCATCATAGACTAACCACTGTTAACATTGTGGTAGCTGTACGTGTCTTACATAAAACACATGTGCAGTAAGTTAAATTCCTCACATGGGTTTGTATCTTCAGTGACAGTCAAGTCTAATACCCCTGGGCCTTTTCTTGTTTCAAAAGTTTTTCCTTTGGTATAATTTTAATTTTGGTTGGCCATATATTTGTATCTGTTGCAGGCTTGGTCTCCAAGCTCCCATCTCACCTGGGGTTGTGGGAAACATTTATTGGAATGTTCGCAAAAGGTCAGTCAAGCCTGCAAATCTTTATCTTTTGATGTTTATTGACCTAAGAGGAAGCAACATTTCCGTTACATTATTTACCACTTAAAATAATTGTTTTGATCTTGGCTATGAAAGTGTTGCAAAAATCAAAGCTGACACCATATTGAAAGTCTAGCACTGCACCAGTGCTTACAGAGTCGTGTTCGAATCCTGTTCAAGCCTGCATTTTTCAAGCTTTCCCTTTGCAACTGCTTATGTTGGGTACATAACTGCGAGGGTCTTCCATATGTTAAATATTCATCTGTAGTTCACATTATTACACATGTGTCATAGATTACTACTTGTCACCAATGGATGACCAACTGATTACTGATGCCCGTGGATTTTTAAGAACTTTTTCCAGACACTTGGCTTTGCGATCTGACTGTGGGTGTCAGACATCAGTAGATTGTTTTGTCACCCAACTGTTTGTTGTTTGTCAGCCAAATATTGACTGTTGACCAACTGTTGGTTGGCAGTTCAACAGGTTAGTTTAGTAGTTGTTCTTCACTTTTAACAACGTTTAAAAACTATCTCCTTCCTGTTCTCCTATCAGCCTGCAGAGTCTGCACAGGAAGAAGACATTTCATTGAAAATGAAGAGAAGGGCATTTGCTGGATATGGAATTGAACATCAACAGGTGAGATTTAATATGAGATTTGACACAAAACAACTTTTTTGACATGTAACAAATTGTTTTTGTGGTTTTCCAACACAAAATTATCGTGTGATGGCACTTCAAAAGGAGCACCGATCTTGTCAAGAAAAACTGACCATTTCTGTTTTTCCTTTTGCAATGTTTTTTTTTTCAATTTACAGGTGCAAGACATTGCGAGAATTACAGGCGATTACAAGCTTGTTAAGCTGTGGTCATGGATTTCTCGTATCTTTTTTTTAAATATCAGATTCTTTTTATGTAATGAAGAAAGATCACATTTGAAATCAGGCATTTCGGATGTACATTTAACAAACATTTCATGATGACGTGAGGCCATTTCTACTTATACCACTTGGTTTTTTCATAAGCAACTCACCTTTAAGTCATCCCATATTTGCTCAGCCAACCTAGCAGCACCTGCCACAGTTTCAGTTTTCACTGGACATTCAGTCTTAGTGCTTCCTCAAACTTCCAGTTTTCCCCATTTTTTTAATGTCATGCCATAGTCATATCTATTTGAAAGAAATGTGTGGGTCATTTTTCAGTGTAGTGTAAATTCAACACTTGTGCACTGACCTGCTAGTAATTCCGAATGGTTTTTTTTTTTTCAAAGAGTAGACAACTGTATCAAGTGTATTTTAATCTGAACATTGGTGGTTATCAAACCCAGTCTTTGGAGTACTGTTTTCCTAGATAAGGGACTTTACTCCACATATATATATAAATGGGTACCAGCAAACAGTTAGGTATTCAAAGCCCTGACATAAAAATGCATATTCTCCTTACTCTTCTCCATACATTTCTAGGAAAACTAGTAAGGAGAATTTGTCTAAATATCAAGGCATCTCACCCTTGGTGATTACCTCCTTTATTCTCTTTACTTGAATGTTTGAAAATGTCGTGATGATGTATGGAGAAATTTCATTTTTGTCACCGTTAGGGCTAAAAGGGTTAAGCTTTTTCTGTGTAGGCTACCTATAGCTCGAGTGAAACTCTACCTTGTCTTGTCTGGTTTGAGTTTACCTTAATCATTGTTCAGGTGTGAAGTCTTTGAGAGAGCAAGGTATATGTCACACTTTTGTTCCTTTTTGTCACCTTCAATGTCTGCACTAATAAATCTTGAATTATTTCCCTGGTGTATAGTCAGAAATATAGTTCATTATCAGAAATTATTTGTTTTGTTTTTCATTTCAAATTTTCACTATTCTCTGAGATGAAGAATTTAGTTTCAAAATGAGTCTAGATCTAAAACTCTCAACCCTTTCACTCCCAAAGTCAGTTATGCAGACATTACGGTGATTCTAACTTTTGAGTCTGTGGATCAAATCCTATGGTGTGACCATTCATTTGAAACCTCATCAGTAGTACTTTCACATGGTTCTATTTATATTTAAGTTTTTTACAAAATGAAATTTTAGATTTGTCTTGAATTTTGATTTTAGCCACTCTTGGGAGTGAAAGTGTTAATGTTGATTTTGTTATGTAAATGTTAGTAGCTTCATACACCAGGCAAATGAGAATTTGATAGGTTTCTCAGCACTTTCATAATTACAAACTCCTAATGGACACTGGTAAAATAATACCCAGACCTGAGCAACACATTCTGTATTCTGGGGGGTTAAAATGGGGAGGAATGTTTGGCCTGTTTTTTTTTTAATCAAAATTTTATGCTTAGTTATTTGTTCATTTTATTTTCAGAAAAATTTAAAAATCTCAAATATGATGGAATCAAGTCCATAATTGGTGGAGAAAACAGTGTGGGAGGTAATTGTGCTTGCCAAGTTTTAAAACTAGGATATTCTTGTTTAGGCTTATGTGTTATTTAATGCTTACCCTTTGGGATGCACTTTTTGGAATTTTGGGTGGGGGAGTATGGCCCAGAGCTTGTAATCCTAACCCAATCTCAGACCAAATTGTAATATATAGATTTAGCCAAGCCTAAAAACGGAGCCCCCCTTTTTGTTTTGTTTGTTTGTTTTTTTGCTGGCAGTTATTAATTTGTGAAAATATTCTCATTCAAGTCATTAAATTAAAAAACAAAGAACAAAAAAACAAAAGAAAAAAAATTCCTACCCTCGCTGAGAGCCGAACGCGGGTCGTCAGCGTATGAAGCCGGATATTAGTCCACTTGGCCATGGGCGCTTGTTAAAATTTACCCAGTTAATTTTAATACTTATTTCTTTCTTCGTGACAAGCTGCCTATCAGCATGAAAATGCTGGTGTTTTTCCTGGCAAAATGTGTTCGGAACGCCGTAAAAACCATGGCTGTGGACAGAAAAAAGCCAAAAAGCACTAGCTCTGCTATATTTGGCATCGAAACCGCTTGCGAAAAGCTGCGAACTCAAGCAGTGTGCTGACCGAGTTCGAACCGAACTGACAAGGCAAATTTGAACTTTTCGCCTGAACTTTATCGCCCAATTCTTTTCGCCTAAATTAAACTTTTCCCCTTTCACCAAAAAGACAACTGAGTATTCTTTTGAACTTTTTTTTCCATTAACAAATTTGTTTTTGACTTTTGTTGTCTTTGCTTGTTTTGCTACAACGCGGGTCAACATGCGATTTCGCGCCAAAAACACACGGGATTCAACACAGGGTTATATCCAGTGTAACCCTGTGGTAACCCTGTGGTGCGGACGTACGTACGGACAGTCACGTGACCATTACGTCACTACCAAAATTTTTTCCCTTGATAGGTTACCAAATTTCCTTAGCAATGGAGCTCCGCTGACGTGCTAGCGCGCTGGCTCCGCTATTAATTGTTCAAGTCCTTTTTCACACCTCACCTCTTGCCTGGTAAAAATGGCAAATATCCCTAATGTCAGGGATGAGCAGGGGTGGTAAGGGGAACAACGATGGCACAGCGGTGACTGCACTCACCTCCCACCAATGTGGCCTGGGTTTGATTCCTGGACCCGGCGTCATATGTGGGTTGAGTTTGTCCTTGCTCCAAGAGGTTTTTCTCTGGGTACTCTGGTTTTCCCCTCTCCTCAAAAACCAACATTTCCAAATTCCCATTCGATCTGGACACAGTGGATGAAGAGCCAGCTAGTGGATGTGCCACTGCTATTTCCTATTTATTTATTTATTTCCTGTTTTTCATTTATTTGTTGTTAGACCAGGAGGCTAAACACCTGTAATTAGTTTCAGAGAGTATTTAATGACAAAATGTTTTGTGGCCTGAGTTTGATATGCCACTGTATTATTTTAGCTGCTGTCTGTGCAAGGAGCAAGTCTGACTCATATCAAGAGCAGCGTCTTGTAGCTCCAGTGTATTTTAGTGATGAGAGGTGAGAAACATTGTAGTGAAAGTGATACATGTGTCACAAGTGAAAGGATTGCTCTTATGTTGGGACAAAAAAAGAAGCAGCCTTTATGGTTCTCGATAACATTTTCATAACTGTTGCATTTTTGTAAACAGGCATAACAAAGTTGGCAGTTACCCAACCAGTACTTGTTTTTCTTTGTTACAGTACCTAGTGCACACTTACAAAGATAGTAATGATATTGCTGCAGGGTGCGACATGTAATGGGTTCAGGAGCTATTTTCTAAAGAAACTGTGTTGCTGCATTGGTGGGAAAGTGAAACACAAAAATTTGGATTTGGCCTCTGTGAAGAAATTCTAAAGCCTATTGTTCATCTCAACTGGATGTCTGTATTACGCAGGTTAATTTTAGGGGTTGATTATTTTGTTTTTTAGTACAAATCGGGAGCTGGAGCTGGAGGGGGGGAACTCCCATATGTTAGCTATATATGTAATTTTTCTTTTCAGAATGGGGTATGGTTTTTGAGGTTCTTACTCCTTAATTAGGGTATCCATTTGCCCCTTTGTGGTATAAATTTGTGATCCCAGTGTGATCCTTAAATGTGGTTCCTTTGCTAAAATTGCAGTACATAAGCACCCAGCGAAATGAAAAAGATATGATCATTCTATTAAAACTGAACTATCCGTTAAACTAGGCTTAGTCTATATGCTTCCTGCTAAACTTCCCAAGTTACAGAAAAGAAATAAAAGAAATAAAAATGACCAGTTCAAACAATTCCTATTTATGGTTTTCCCTTAAACAGGGTGTCATTTTTCAGGATTAGCCCTCAAAAAGGGTACCAATTTTTTTTTTCTAGAACCTTTGCGGCACACACCAATTCTTAATTGATAGGACTGCCCTCCCCCCTCTCCTTAGGAGTGCAAACTGTCCAGCATTTAGTAATAGAATTTTCTCATTGCTTGTAAACTTTGTTTGCTTTGGCTCAGTCATAATTATCATTTTCTCATGACTTTAGAAAGCTGGCTCTTTCTCTCTGTGGATGGGATTTCAAGAGTACTGGAGTACCTCTTGCAGAATTCCTTAAAGAGTAAGTGTGCAAAATAAGCACAAAATTAGAACAGTATTAATAAATACGAAGGGTTAATGTCAAAGAGGTGTGTATCACGATTTTGGGACAAAAATAGGGAAAAAAAAGCTCCCCAAACTTGCCCAATTGTGCATGTACTGGAGGTTTTGTGTTCTAGCTAAACACTGGTTTGTTTTCATTTCTGCACTTGAGGACAAAATTGCCGACAATTTCCCTGTAACAATGATGTGCAGGAGACATGGGACAATTTTATGCTCTCAGTTAGTACAAATTAACAAGATTATTTTGCTGGAAAACACACGTCACATGCACAGTAATTTTTCCACTGTACAGCCACACTAATGATGCAGCCCTGGGGGGGGGGGGGGGGGGGGATACTCCCTATAATGGTCTATACGGGGAGGCTCTGCCCGAAAGGGGTACATTTTTCAGGCTTCAGGTATATAAAGGGGTAGGGATTTCACGAGCATTTATATCAAAGGGTAGGGAAATCTGTCATTTAGGTATTTTAAAAGGCCTTTGATTAAAATAGTTCAAGTACATAATAATATTGTTTTTTTTTTTTGGTTGACTTCTCTTCTCCTAACATCGCTCATTAACTGCATTACAAGGATCGAGAAAAGGGATGCAGTGTTCTTAAGTAGGTATGTGAAAGGGGTACCATTTTTCAATGGAAGGTATATGAAAGGGGGACCTTTTCTGTCAAAAATGGTATATAAAAGGGCAAGGGGTTGGACCTCGGGGCGGAGCCTCCCTGTATAAAACTTTGTTGAGTATTCCCCCCCCTCCCCCCCGGGGATGCAGCTCTATGGAAAACACATAGACAGGTTAATGTCAGCCAATCTAGAAAAAGCCATACAGCCCTGCACACATCATCTTTTGGTCACTAGGATTTTACCATAACTTTCAAGCAAAAAAAGTGTTGGCGTGATAAAATATTAATTGACTAGGTTAAGTCTTGCTGGATTGGACCTCTGACCAAATATTTTCCTATCCAGCCCTCACACTCAAGTCAGTGAGTGTATCATATGTGCCATCCCACAGAGAGATGGGATTAATAGATCGAGCGTTAATCCAGTTCTGCTGTTCTTTAAGTATCATTAAATTGCAGAATTTTTTTTCAGGCTTCAATTGTGTGGTCAACATGAGAGAGCTGCAGCTGTGGCACTGTTCAACAACAAGATCCGAGAAGCAATTGACATTCTAAGCTCACAATGGACGCATGATAATATGGGTACAAGAGGTGAGATAGGGCAGTGTTAAATAATTGTTTACTGCCATAACCACAGTTATAATTATTCTCAGACTGGTAAATCACGATAAAGAGACAGTAAACCTATCAAAATTGGAAAAAAAAAAAACTTGTGATGTACCTAAAAGGGCAATCGTGGCACAAAACACAGTTGGTTTGGTTTACCATTCTAATTCATTTTAGAAAGTCGTGCATTTTTTGTTATGGACAACCGCACATGTGTAGTAAAGCAAAACTGAAGCAAATACCCAGAACTATTAACCACCCTATTCCCACTTGTAGTTTTCACATTTTACAACGAAAACAGTCTTTAAGTAATCGCTTACCTTTTAAAGGAAACTGGGGCTTAACGGTATAATTTTGAAATTAATGCAAATTTGAGGGAAAAATAGTTCAGAATAATAGAAATAAACATGAAGGAGAAGGTAATTTTCAAATGAAGTAAGTTCTCGCTTCGCTTAAATTCCAAAGGAAAGTCGTTCAAAATGCTCTGAACCATATGTGGAGAAAGGCAATTCTGAGTGAGAAAATGAACTTAAATTCAGAGATTGTAAACAGTACATTTAAGATCAAAATTTTCTAAGTGAAGTAATGTTTTGTTTATTTGTCACACTGGGTATACCTAAGGGTAGGATTCAGAATTTGTTGGGGGCAAAATAATATAAATAAAGGTCGCAGAAATTAACACTCCACTTAATTAAGGTCAAGGAAATTAGTACAGTGTACATGCCCTAAGAAATGAACGTGACTCGGTAAGTCATTGCCAATTTTTGGAGTTCAAATTAATTTTATGGACCATTAGTTCGTACTATAAGATATTTACACATGCATGAGGCGATCTAATGTCTTTCCCAAATGCTTCATCTCTTATCAGGTGCTGCATTGAATGTGGTTGCTATGGCACTGTCAGGTTATACAGAAGAAAAGAAGACAATGTGGAGGGATATGTGCAGATCACTCTGTGGACAGGTTGGTTCAAAAGATTGGGATGGTGCAGTGATTAGATAAGATAATTAGGCGGCCGTCATGCGCATGCACACGTCACTGACTCGTAAAATGGAAGTTTTTGTTTTTCATTTTCGTCGTTATCCTAAGTCACTTGACTTAGTCCACTTGGTGTGAAGTATCATGGGCTTACCAATCAATTTTATCAGTTTTCAAAAACAATCTGTCAAATACAGGACATTCTCCTCGCGTATAGTCATTATTTTGATCACACAATTCCTTACATACGAGAAATGCAAATTGTCCATAACAGGTCACCAGAAACCAAGAACTACTCACTAAATTAAAAAAAAAAAAACCTTTTTTCCTTAGGAAAGGGGAGGGGGGGTGGGGGATGGGAGACCATCGGCCACCTGTATATTCTTCAGAATTTCTTGTTTGCTAATTTCTTCCTTTAGGGTTTGATCCTATGCTCAGCATCTTAATTAAGTGGCTTGACTTTGTTGCATCTCTTGTTCTTGCTCAGGCTTCTCACAAGTAATCACTATGAATGGGTCATGATATTTTGTAACTGGACTTTTCATGCTCAAAGGGTGCATGGGTTTCTTGGGGAAAATGTTTCTTTGGGCAGGAAGGGTTTGATCTAGACATCACTATTTCTTGTGTACCCCTGAAAAGTTCCTCCCAAGTTTGTCTTTTTAATGTCTAGTAATGCTTTAAGTCTCATTTTGCGATTGGCTAATGTAATTATTTGTGTCAACAATTAAGTTTTATTATCATCGGCATCCCTTGCGTACCCAACAACAGGACATCATGTCAGGCATCCAGCTTCATACAAAAATTTTGGCATCAATTTTTTTCTTTATTCAGTTTGTTCCACTTCTGTTTTGTTATAGATGGAGAATCCATACCTGAGGTCAGCATTTGCTTTTCTGACCACAGAGGCAGATAATTTTGATGGCATCTTGGTAAGCTTGTATATATCAAACTTGCATGTGAATTAATGGACTAACTTCATCATATTCTCGCTGTTTATCTGGAAATAGCTTGCAATGGAGGCTTGCATAGGCAAACATCATAAAAAGTATTTGCCAACAAATTTATTTACCTGCTAATTTACATAAGATGCAATAGAACCAGGGTACATAAGTTAAGAGCCCTGTGGTCACAACTGATTTTCTGTTAAGATGCACCTGCTTTTGAGAAGTTAAAAATGTTGTGTCTGTGTGTGGCTTGGACATGAAGTCATTAGTGAGACATTCGCTTATGGGAGGTGGCTTTGAATGAATGTGACAGTATTCATTTTGTTAAGCCAGCAACATGCTAGATGAATTTATATGCTCGTTGCGGCAAATTTTGGTCGCTAGCAGAAATTGCCAGGTGTGCTCCTTCCAGCAATTTTAATCACCACAATGAACGATTAAAAATCACCAATGCCTGGCATGTTAGATATCAGCAGTTAAATTCGTCTGCAATTCTGAAAAAAATTGCCAACAATCACCTAGTGTGTCCGCTCCTGCAAAAACCACAAGCTGGCAATCAAGCCTATAAAATAGCTTAGTGTGCTGCTGGTAGGTTCGGATAAATTCTGCTCGTAAAATGGCTTATTCTGCGTGCTGGCAGTGCTCGTAAAAATTGCTTATTCTGCTCGAAATTCTGCTCGGACACCCTTATTCTGCTCGAATTCTGCTTGATACCTGAAAAATTCTTGGCCCTTCAGGCCATGTGTATTTTGACAAATATGGAAGGGAGCCTGGGCCTAACCTTTAAATACTAGCTAGATATTCATTGTGCATAGCAAAATTGTGGTTCGTCTTACTTTATATCACTAATATTAAATGAAACAGTAAATTTGTTATTATCATTTTACAGAAAGGACATCAAACAAATGCATAAAGACTGTAATTTTTTTGTATTTTTTGTATTTATTTAGTTTTCTTTTTTTTTTTTTACAACTATTTTGCATATCATTAGTGCCACTTATTTTCCATTATTCTGCTCAAATTCTGCTCGAAAATGCCTTATTCTGCCGGTAGAATGCTCGCCTCAAAAATCGCTTATTCTGCTCGAAATTCTGCCGGCAGAATTTATGCAAGCCTAACTGCTGGCTTTAGTTTGTACAAGTTAGTGTGTAATGGTTGGATGCACTGTATTTATTTTCTTCAGGCAGAGGAAGGAATGGAGATTGAGGACAGGGTGGCGTTTGCCTGCAAATACCTCCCTGACAATAAGGTACATGCACTAAGCTATGATGAAAAACGGTCTTAAGGGAGTTTAGTGTTTAAACCCTTGCTCTTGCTTGACTGTCGTTGCCTGTTCTTTTCTACCCTCGTTGCGTTTGATTCTGCCTTAATGTCAACAAATCTTTTTTGTAATCTTTATTGATGAAATAATGATTGTGTGAGCCAATTCTTATCCTGCAGTTGTCCCACTTTCTTGAGAACTTGTCATCAAAGTTGAGCAATGCAGGTGATTTGGATGGTATCCTCCTCACAGGTATAATTACAATTTTCATGGTTTTGTTAAATGTTTGACGAGGCTGCAGTCTTATTTCCTGGCCTGTACTCAGAAAATCAGAGGGTCACTGGTTCAAGGCTTAGTCTGTGCACCATGTCGTGTTGTTTCCTTAGACAAGGAACCTTACGCCACATTGTCTCTCTCCACCTAGATGTATAAATGAGTAGCAAATATAGCAAACCCATGGGAAACCTATTTGGGAGTAGTAATGCTACCAGTCGCTTTATGCTACAGAATCTGGGTTAAGCTCTGGTAGTTGTGAGACACTAGGCTTATGAATACTTGACTGAGTTACCAGTAGAAGTGATTTCAAGGTGAGGTGAAACAGCTTTATAATGAGATGACCCGCAACAGCAAACAAACCAACCATGAAATCAAGGGAAAAATGAAGAACAAAAATTAACATGTATGGTATCCAAGCTATAACTTGTTGTCATTTCTTTGTTTTCCAGGAATCTCACTGGATGGAATTAATTTGTTAGAAAAATATGTAAATAAGGTGAAAATATTTCTTTGTCAGTGCTTTTGGTTTGTTGTTGTTGTTTTAGTTTTGGTTAACGTGATAATCTTTTGAGATGCTGCAAGTGATTTGGCAAAAAAGGGGGGATTGGGGGGAGTTCTCATTTGATTTCTTTCAGTGAATGAGAGCTTTTTTGTTCGTTCCAATGTTTGTGTCAAACTTGATGCAGTTTACTTACACATAAACAAGTTTAATGTTTTCTCTCTTTCTCTTAATCAACACACTAGATGCATGCTCTCAACATAACTTATCCAAGCAGTGTTCAGCTTGCGTGTAATTTGATTTACCACCCAGGGGTGCTTATTTCATTTTGAGAGCTCTTGGGGGAGGCGTGCTTATTTCTTTTTTTGCCATAAACACCTAAGGAACAAAACGAGAGGGTAAAACAGTCAGAACATTAATTAACATTTAACAAGCATTTAAGTTGAATGACACTCTCTTATTGGGATGCCTCTTGGAATAGGGCCTGTTGCACAGTTGATGCCCATTTCAGCACAAAGGGGTGCTTATTGAGATAGATATGCTTAGCGGACGGGGTGGCTCATCAACCAACACTCATTCACTCAGTCATATCAGAATGGATGATCTTTTGCAAAAATACTGTTAGGAAAATAATCACCTAGCTCAATAAAAGGCTTTCTGTCAAGTAAATCAGTGGTTAGGGTACATGTATATCTTACTGGTGTAGTGAAGGTGATGTGTTCAACTCCTTTTGGACGGTAATACAGAGTTTACTTACAGCTTGCCTGAGCTAATTGTTCACCTACCATTGTTTTTTCTCTGATTGCAGACAACAGATGTCCAGACAGCAAGTTTAGTCATTGTAAACTGTGTTCCTCACATACCCAGTGAAGTCTCAAAAGATGCAAGGGTATTGTCCTGGATAGAAAAGTATGTCTGTTATTTCCTCAGTTGTGAGAGTTGCATAAAACTTAAGTCTTTCAACTTCACTGCATCCTTTATAAATTTTCCTGAGTCAGATCTTAGTAGTGAGGCCCTACGGTTTGGATGATAGCTATATAATGAGCAGAACTTTGCATTGGTGTTGTTGAATTCCCCTGGGAAGTATAATAATGAACACAATCTTATATGTAGGGTTAGACTGATTCCCTGGCATTCTGGTGTTTCGGGGTTCAAATCCGTGAGTGAGGGAAGTTCTTTTTTTTTTCATTCTCTTTCTTTTCTTTCTTTCTTTCTTTCTTTTTTTTTTTTTGGTAATTACTTAAAAAAATAAATAAGTTCCAGCAATAAAAAGAAAGAAAAGTAAGCTCCGGTTTTAGGCTTGGCCAAATCTATACATTATTTATATTCATTTTGCCACTGACAGCTTCCATCTGCAAAGCCTTTCAGTGAAACCTTGAAAAACAAGAAAGCCCAATGGGCATTTTAACCGGCCGTTCTGACCCTCCCCACCCCTAGGTTTCACAAATGTTAGTGCGATCCTCTATTTATACGAACTGTCATGACGAAAAGTGTGATTGTGTGACACAATATTTTGACTATAGCGTTACTGGATGACGTGAAGTTTAAACTCTGATGACTCAGCTTATCTTTCTTATCGCCTTTATTTCTGCTGAAAAATGCAAATTCGCTCAAATGTTGAATGTCGGTATAAATTCGTCCACAACTGAGAATGCTTACACAGGGACGACGAAGTATTTACTGTTGTGCCTAGACTGTAAACACAAACAGTGAACATAGCAGTAGAATCAAAATATAACGCTTCGAGCAGATTGTCAGAGTATGGGCCACGTTAAGGCATATCTCATGACATGATGTTTAAATCCGGTTTGCTAACCCGGGAATCCCCTTGCAAAAGTAAACAAGTCGTAACGTAAACGAATTGCCTCAAACCCAACCAAGGCAACAGCGAACACCACACGCAAACCACACGCATTGCTTGATAATATTCAGTTATTTTCTATTGTAACAGCTACCTTATTAATTGATCTCCTTATTAATGACCGATTCCTTCATCTTTATGCAATTCAAATCAACTTCTCCCCTCAGATAAACACTCATCTCTCTCCCTTCTCAAGAACTATGATGTATCGATGGTGCAATCCACTAATTGCATCATCATACTAGTGCCAATCCCTTCTCTTCCTAAGCCACCGGTCCTTACCGCGCTAATAAGCTGCAAACACAGCTGTCGTTTCTCTCCTCTGTGAAATACAGGTTACCCAATGAGAAAACTTACAATCCACTGCGGAACCGTCCCCCCATAAAACGCCAAGGGAAACTGCCTCTCACGCAGCACAGTATTACACTGCTGCTATACAAAATGCAACTTTCAAAGCAAATCACATTCACAGAAGCGTGATATGCTCCTCGCATTCACAAATCCTTCCACTCCCACATTTTTATGTCCCTCAAAATGTCAATCCCCATAACAAAACTCCTGTGCTAAAAAATTTTTCACCATAACCACTAACTAGATCAGACAACACAGCCAATTTCGCATTCAATCTTATTAGCTGCTTCAGTCAGTTGCGCATGTGTTATACAAGACAAATACTGAAACCCTATACTTAACAACCCTTCGCTGTTCATATCTTAAATACTGTAAATTAAAAGACGAGGACACACGAAGGTTACATTCAGCAGACTAATATGCGCATGTGTCTTATATACAGACAGTACCGCTCTTGAGTACCCGTACCACAAGCTTTACAGCACTTTGTTCGTATCTTAAGCCGACTGACCATGAAAAAAAACCGTGTCCATTTTATAAACCAGGGGTCGTTAATGGCGACGGCTGGTTAATAATTGAATCCCTTTGAATCAGTTCCCAAATGAAACCCCCAGCAAAATATTTAATTAATCAATTCAAGGGCTTGGTGGAAAAAGGGCATAACTGACATTTTTGATCAAAAATTGAAATTCTCAAGAATTGCCAAATTTTTGCAATACAGGCTTTGTTAAATTATGATTGATGTTTTACATGTAACTTTCATCCATCTTTCTTTTCTTTCTTTCTTTCTTCTTTTTTTTTTTTGACTTTAGACAATGTAAACTAAATACCACTGCAGAACACATGCAGAATTCCACCTTTCTTGATTTAGCCACTGAGTGCTATTACAATAACATTACTTGTTATTCTCAGAATTTTGTTGAGATGACATAATTCTGCTCTGCTGGTAAAGTTCCTTGTCAAATAATGTTGGCAGTGGCTATGTTAGTCGCACCATAAATTGTGCAAACACTAACAAGAGAATGCAGCAAGTTCCTGCCGTACTGATTTCATTTATGTTACGATATCCTTTTTAGTTATAGAAATTTACTTGATATGTGGAGGCTCTGGCATCAAAGGTATTGTATGAAAAAGGATTTCGTAAATTTTTTAATCCTACTTAGTTGTTGGAATGCTTAACCAATTTGCAGTGAAAAAATCCATAGTGCCACCATTCTCAGAGTAATATAATTTGTTGCTCTTCTCCCCTAGACAGTGATAACCTACCACAATAGAGTAGTAAAGTAAGGGTCTTAAAAAGTTACTTCAGTAATTTTTTGAGATGAAGGTCTTATTGTCTCAAAATCTGCCAGTCAAAACACAAGTTTGCAGCAAATTTTACCCTTTTTAAAGCCACAATCTACTGACAGAGATGTGAGTTGTCAAAGGTTTCAACACTCCTATACAAATGTCTCTTTAATATAATTTTTGCACTGGTTCATTATGCAATAAATAGCATATACTGATGAAATGTGAGATTTTCTGTTGGAGATATTGAAACTTAAAAATGGATTGTCTCCACATTCCAAGACTGCCCATGCAAAATATCACTTTGTACCCACTGAAATAGTGATATGTAAAATAAAACAAATTGCTTTTCAAGACTAAAACATGAAAATAGATTAAAAAAAAAATAAAATGTTAAGATAAAATAAGTATTATCAATGGTAATTCAGAAAACTATGACATCACATTTTACCACTCTATGAACAGTCAGTATGACATTTCGTGCTAAGCAAGCTATCTTATTTGTGGCATTGTGTTGGTTATATTTTAGGTCATTGTTTGATATTCACCGTAACCTCAAGGACTCAACTCAAAAGCCTCCTCAACAAGTGTTTGTGTCATGTAACTACTGTGGTAACTCTATCCTCACTAACATGCTATCAACGGGTGAGGTATTCATTTTACAGTACCCTTATAGAAGTGTTCCTTTTAGAGTCGAAAATCTGGATCTTGGGATAAACCATTCTTAGACTGTGATGATGTTAATTTTGTTAAGAACAATGTGTGTTTGCTGAAGGATCATTTGGATTGCTGTCTGAACCTGGCTTTGCATGATGCATTCAATTTCGAAAATTGCGAATTAGTTTTCAAATAATATTGTAAGTGTTCATTCAGAGTACACAACCATCATGGATTGATTTTACTCCATTTTTTTCTTGTTCCAAGTTGCACAAAAATCTTAACAATTAACTGGAGTTTTGAGTGGGTTGAATATCTTCTCAGACAAACAGTTAAACAGAAAACAAGGAAATAACATTCCTTTAATCTATGGTATTTAAGACCAGGTTTCCAACAGCATATCCATACCTAGTCTTTCTCTGTTTCTCCGGACTCTCTAGCATGGAGATGTTGTGTCAAAAATAATTTATTGTAATTTCAACTTGTAGCTTCATTTTCTTGAACTAGGATTGCCTCTTTCAGAAACTGCTGGGAATTGGTTGTTCTCTATTGTAGTCTTTGTAACCGATAATGTTTTTAATATTACAGGTTCAAGGCCAAGAAAATTTGCTCAGTACTCGAACCCATCGAACAGGACAAAGGTAATGAAATAATTTGATTGACATGTAGGAAAAAAAATGACACGAGTGATGATTTGGGTGTGAGCCAGTAGTTTGAATGTTAGCCTTAATGTTAATAATGAAATTGCAAAACAAAACAGTTTGTCACATAATAAACCAGTCAGTGTGTCCAAGTATAGAGCTAATTTGGAGCAATAACGATTTCAGCATGTTGTCATGCCATTTTTCTGCTAAGCCCTTTGTTTATGAATGAAGGTTATGTGAACTAGATTTACACCTTTTGCTGTTCATTACCAAGAAATATGCATACATTTGCGCCAAAAAATTTAATCAATAACGCGCAGATACATTCATTTTCATCAACAAACATTCGTTAACGAGAATGTGATATTCATTATGCAAAATTTACATAATCACAAACATTCATTAGCTCTAAGCGACAAACATTTGCTTTTTTGGCCAATCATAAGCAGAAAACATTTACTTCATTTACGTGTAAAATAATATCATTAGCACCAATCATTTTTGCAAGTACGCGAATAGACAATCATCTTAAAAGTATATCAGATTCAATAAGATTTTTATTACAAAGAATAATATTCAATAATGTTTCCTTGCAACGATTAATGCGAATTTAGCAACGAATAGTGCGATTTTACAAGCAATTGTGCGCTTGTCACATGCATTTAGAAAAAATCCATTTTCAAAATAAAAGTGATTTTGCAGTTCTAGCTTGTGCACCACACTGCCATCATAGGGGGGAATGAATGCTGAATGGTTCAACGACTCCCTTTGAGGTGCACGACTCAACCTCAACCCAGACGATCAAGTGATTTTCATTTATGACGCAGCACCAGCTCAACGGAACCCGGAGAACTCTGGGCCTAACACGGAGCCGAAGAAGTTACCACCACACAGCCCCTTTCTGAACATCGTTGAGCAGGCAATCAGTTGTCTGAAGGCGGCCATCAAAGCAGATATTTCGAGGCCTGACGTACAAGTGAGGATGGACGACAGGGAAGAAGCAAGAAACCGTGGGCTTACGCTGGGCAGCTTCCACACACAGTTCAGTACATGTATACTTCTGCAAGCGTTACAGCGCTGTATCGGCAGTATCACCGCCGCAAAATGCACTAGCTGGCATAGATTTACGCAGACTTATTTACCGCGCTGCATTAATGTTGAAGAAATTGAGGGCTGAAAAGCCACAAGCCAGAAATGCAAAATCACTTTTATTTTGAAAATAGATTTTTTCTAAATGCCTGTGATAAGCGCGCAATTGTTTGTAAAATCGCACTTTTCGTTGTTAAATTCGCGTTAATCGTTGTATGAAAACGTTATTGAATATTAATCTTTGTAATAAAAATCTTATTGAATATGATATACTTTTAAGATGATTGCCTATTCGTGCACTTGCTAATACAATTGCTTTTAATGTTATTATTTTACATGTAAATGACGTAAATGTTTTCTGCTTATGATTGGCAGAAAAAGCAAATGTTTGTCGCTTAGTTCTAGTGAATGTTCGTGGTTATGTAAATTTCGCGTAATAAATATCACATTTGCGTTAATGAATGCTTGTTGATGAAAATGAATGTATCGGCACGTTATTGATTAAATTTTTGGCGCAAATGTATGCATATTTCTTGGTAATGAACAGCAAAAGGTGTACAACAGCCATTTAGAAAAATGCTCATATTTTCCATCCATGTTTCACTTATTTTGGGTTTGTACTGAATAAATTGGCACTGTGACATAAGTCAATTGTGCTGTTTTCCAGATTATGGCCTGTCCTGGTTGTCGTAAGCCTCTTCCTAGATGTGCACTTTGTTTGGTTCACATGGGGACACCCTCATCACTTTCACAGAAGCAATCAAATCAGGGTGAGAAATGCCAGTTGCTGCATATGCCTCTCAGTAACATGGAAACTTCATAGTGAAAAACTCTACTAACAGCATCTTTTTGTGCTGGCTTGTTACAGAATTGCAGTCTCTCAGATAATCTTCACCTTCTGTAATGAGCAGTTGTTTTCTAAAATGTAATTTTTCAGCAGGGTAAATTATTTCAAAAATGCCTAAATCACTTTGGAAATTCTTTCCCACAGACAATCTATCTCTGCACAGTCATTCCTGTGTTTCTTGAAGAGCGCATGCAAAACCACTGGTTCAATTTGATGAAACAGCAAGAGTAGAAATCAGGTTGTTTGTAAGAACGCATATTTTTAATAATTTATAGTGATTTTTCTTTACTACAATCACCTTTCAGATCCAAATGCAGAAAAACCATCAAATGTGCGGAGTGTGAATCCTTTTAACAACTGGTTCACATGGTGTCAGACGTGTCGTCATGGAGGACACTCTAATCATATTGTCGATTGGTTCAAGTAAGTAACTTATTGTATGTTAAACTGATGTGAAACAGCAGCTGTGATTTTTGCTTCCTGGACGTAATGTGTCATTACAGAAAACACTGCAACTTTCAGTAACACACTAAAAAATACCAACTAACACTTGCTTTTTACACTGTTATCATAACAGACTCGCAAAAACAAGGAATAGACAGAATGGGTCCAATTTACCAGTCACAACTCATGTGTGACCTTTTAAATCTGTTGAACTAAATTTTTTGTCCCTAAATGTCTGTCAATAAACTAGACAGTGATAGTCAGTGGAGTAATTTTCACTTCCTAGTTTGTGTAATTATGTTCCAGAATTTACCAAAATACCGTAAACTGCTGCTTATAATCCCCCCCCCCCCCCCCCCGGTTACAGGCCCATCTACCTGTAAACAAAAAATACATCCGGTTATAAGCCCCCTGGATATAAGCCCCCTTCTAGTTTTCCTTGTTTCCTTAATGTTAAGCACTCTCTCAGAACACGGCGAAGATGAACTCTGAGCTTCTGTTTTGTTACGTTCCGGTTACGTTGTGTTGTTACAGTTTTGTTTTTGTTGTTAAAATTGAAATGAATTCGATTTATAATGACGCTTCAAAGGTTAATTAAAAACTGGTAAATTAAAAAGGTATTTCAATCAACACTGTTGTAGCTCATTTTGAAACATTTTTTTATTCTGCTTATAAGCCCCTCCATTTATAAGCCCCCCCCAAAACCCCTTACGAAGTCTTATAACCCCAGGGCATATAAGCAGCAGTTTACGGTATTGCACATAAACATGAACTTAATTTAGACATGGCAAAAATCTCCAGCACAATTAGCTGAAAGAGTGTGTTACGCTGTTTTACAAGATTGCTGTTTGGGGCTCCAATATATCAGAGCTGGTTTTTCAAAGACCGATGCTTTCATAAAGCAAAGGACTCAAAGGCTTTTGCCTCCTTGGTGACAACTTGGGAAAAGGAAGCATTGGCAGTCTGATAGAATGCAACCAGTTGAACATCACTCTCTTGATCTTTGATTACTACTAGTTATAGTACTGCTTAGTTTCAAACTGTTCAAGAGAGCTTTGGGGGCATATTATTCCATAGAAGAGCCCCACCAGAACTGAAACTGTTTTTAGTGGTGTGGGTTGGGCAGAGCGAGTTCACCATCAAGGTGTCTCAAATTGTATTCTGCACTGTGGGAAGTAGATGAGTGCTTCTCTGTGTTTTTTTTTTAATGTTAACAGTGGTACTGTGACTTTTTTTCAGAGAACACACTGAATGCCCTGTCACAGGATGTGGGTGCCACTGTATGAACTTAGACTCTGTTGCCATGGCAATGCCAAATAATGATGTCCAGTCCTCTGCGTAACTTAGGAAATTAAGCAAATTACGAAAATAGGAAACGTACTGGGCCCGGTTGTTGGAAAGCTGGTTAACGCTAACCCAGGATTAAAATTTAATCACGTCTCCTTTTTCTCTTGTTGAAAAGAGTTGAGACAGCTAAATTTAAGTAAACTTTTGGAGGCAACCAAAGTCAAAACGTAGGGAAAAACAGATTTACAAGAATCCTCATCGCTTGGCTGTAAGACTCAATTCAAAATTGACGCTAATCCTAGGTTAGCTTAATTCCCCTTTGAATAACCAGGCCCTGAAGCTAGGAAACATAATTTTGTTATCATATAAGGAAGGTCTGTTTGACTGCCTGTGTGTCTTAGTAATTTCATTCAAAAGAGCACTTGAACTCAAAATATCAAAACAATTTTAAAAGCATTCATGCTAGCCCTAGTGAACATTTTCGCTAATGAGGGGCTAAAACCTCGGACAAAACTCTTGAGACATATCTGCCTGTGTTCCAATATCAACACAAGACATGTACAAGTTGCCCCCCTCCCTGCCTGCGTACAATGTTGTTTTGGCCATGATGCTTGCCTATACAAATCCTGTGGTCTTCAAAACAACATTGACAGAGGGGAGGGGGGGAGGACACATACTTATGCAGTAGTGTGAGAGGTTTAATTACAAAACAATAGGAAAAATATAGGTTTGTTTTCAATTTGTCTCAATTAGTTTTGTCTGAGGTTGTAGCTCTCAGAAACATTGGCTTTTGAATTTCTTTTCGGCACCAAGTTACCTTATCAATTTAGTTGATAAATGGAAATTTTTTGTTTCCCATCCACACCAAAGCAAGTTTCTCTAGAAATGAACCCTTTTTTAATTTAAAGGGTCAAGTCTGACAAAGGAGATGGGTAATAAAAACTTTTGTCCTATGAGGGCATGGACAGCATAATCAAACATTCAGAGGAGAACTCTTTCCCCTTCAAACACTTTTCTTTTAAGCTTCTGATTCAGCAGAGCTTTTCAACAGCTTGTTGCCTTTTATATAACTCAGCATATTAAAAATTTCTCAGATTTTCAAAACCTTTGTTTAGGAAAACAATTTGCAGCATCCCAGCTAAATGTTTCATAAACATGCTGACAATAAAAGAATACATATTTTGTGCATATTTTTAAATTTTTATGTACAATAGAAATCCAAAGTTGAAGTGAAAACTAATATATTGTTTTCTTTGACGCATCTTCCACCAATCTAAAACCATGTACACAAAATAGGTATTGAAATGCAAATTTTTATCTTTTTTACAATATAGTATTTTAACGTAGTGCTTTAGAAGGAAGCTTTCATTCAAGGCTTTGATAATGCCCTGAAAAAATCTCCCAATGGCTGGAAAGTTTAATTCATCTAAAGTTGCATTTAGTTCAAGTAACTGGCCAGCAGTATTGGTTTCACAAAATAACTACCAGATTATGCTTGCTGTCTCAATATGCTAGCCTTGTAATTATTAATCACCCTGATTACCCCCTGAATTTCATATATATGCCAAACAGTATACAGTAGACTTGTGTCGCCTCAAATCCCTCACTATTTCAAACTGAATCCTGTTTCCTTTGGGATGCCACTGCAGCCCTGTCAGAGAAGACCCAGGCAGTAAGGACCACACTGAGATGTACTTGTTAATAGTCAGGATTAGTGAACTCCAATGTTAAGCAGATGGCAAATTGCCAGCTAGCGCATTTTGACAGGGCTGCTTCGGGTGTATGAAGTAGTAGTGTTGAAAAAATATTAGGGTGACCATGCCATGTCTTAGCATCCTATCCAGAGGGGAATAGTACTACTTCTACTTGCTTCTTGCCACAGCAACTGGGTTAAGGTCTTGTTGTGTGAGCGAATAAACAATGAAAATAAAAATTACCAAAGAAAAGCAGTATTTTTCTTTCTGTGACCCTGTTCTGTAGTTCTACAAGAACAAACGAATGCTCTATAAAACCACCAGACAGACAACATTTAATATTTTGTGGTGATACAGATATAATATTATTGTTAATATAACAGTGATGGTAGTTTTCAGTTCACTGAAATTATTCAACACAAAAGAGAAAAAAAAGCAGTCTGCCTACAGCTCTACACGTACACTGTAAATCAGATTCAACGTAATTTCCATGATACACTCTCCTATGAAGCTATACAATTCAGCCTTTCTCTCATCACGTTAGAGTGATTTTACTTAACCCGTGAAACAATATCTAACAATTAGTGTCTAATAGTCAAAGCTGAACAAAAGAAAACAATGGAATTAGTGTGTAATAGTGCGTAATAGTTTAGTATCTATTTCACGGGTTAATTCAAATCACTCTAAGACAGTATTAAGTATACATTTTGCAATTCATCCAAAAGTAGGGCTCACAAGAGAGACTAACATAGTGCAAACACGTAGCAGCACAAGGAGACAAGAGATGTTTGACACTTACCCCTTCCCCCCCCCCCAATGGAAATTTTGTTTGGAGTGTGAATGGAAAGATTAATTTTGTTTGCCCAAACTGAAATTTCCAGCGTAAACAGAATTTCTCAAAATTTCCAAGGCCTTTCAACAACTTTTACCATACTGGCCTTCCTAGTAAAATAAGATTCAGTAAATGGAATGAACATGCATTAAAAGGGGGTATCTATTTGGTGATTTTGCATTCCATCTAAACTTAAGCAGTCTTGAAAAACCCAATGACTTCGTCAAATTGTCACTGTTTACTTCAGCTGTTATTGTTCTTGATAAATGGTATCCACAAGTGTAGGAAACTTTATTCTCTTGTTTCATTAATAACCAAATCCATTGACTTGTGTTGAACCAAACATTTCAGGGTAGTTTGAAACCAGTGACAAAGCTTCACCATACAGATTGAGATCTATAAAAAGAAGAAAATTTCAGTAAAACATTTTGTCACAACTAAGTGAATGTTCACCTTGCATAAATTCACTTTGTTGTATCAAGTGTAAAACCAAGAAAATACAGGATGTTGTTTTGTTATGCAGTTCAATTTGCCATCAGATCTGTTGACATCAACTGTAAGTTAATTGGCCCCTGTAAAGAGATTCAAAAGCTGTTATTTCGAGCCTTAGCCCTTTTTCAGAGCAAATTCCTCTCATGAAGAGTGAATGCTCAAACTGCCAGCTTTTGGATGTCTTTACAGTGGCTACTTTATCCTACATCAATTCAGTGAATATCAAAATGACATGTTTCACTCCCCATCCACAATGCAGTACCACAGTTTCTGTAGAACCTAATCCCTTTACAACATAACAGCACAAGTACCGCTAGGCAGTGTAACAACATACATGTTATAATGATAAAAGAGACCTTTATTACCATTAGAAATGAGGTTAAACTCTGACAGAAGTGTGGGCTGCTCAGGCCCAAAGTGTGAAACATGTACCGTCAGTTCAACATTACGTTTCTTTGTCCATGTCATTTTGTCATTTAATGTAAACCAGGCTTGATAGTATCAACACAACTGTTTTGGCCTTTACATCTCAGAGTTTGATCTGCACAGCAGTTGACAGTTTTCATCCATATCTTGTTCCTGGTGCTCTAATTTCTGTTTACACTGTCTGTCTGTCATTTATCACTGTAGACGTTTTTTATGTTTGAAAATAAATAAGTGCCTAAGAAAACAGGCTTGAGGAAACAAGCTTACCAAAATCCTCACTGTATGGAATAATTCTTTGACTCGACAGCGAAGAGTCGCGCTCCACTCTTCCTATGACCTCCACAGCTCCTTGGAGCATTTCAGTAAGCTGCACAATTTACCAGAATAAAGAAATAAGTGACGCAATGAAACTTGTATCACCCTTTGCATCCATGGTCTTTGTTTACCAAAGAAGAAAACCTCTAAGTCTTATTCATCCATAATTATTCCAGACCATTCAGGTGGATGTGTTTGTGCAATTTTGGAGCTGAAATTACATGGAAAATATAATGTGCAACTTGTTTGATAACTACAGATTTGGAGACTGTAGTACCTCTAGTTGTAGTCCGAATTTAAAAATATAATGCATATTCACAAATGTCATTTAAGTTCTAAAAAGCCTGGTTCCACAAGGACAAGTCATAATAGATAGTTGCTAATAGACTACTGATGACAGCTCTAAATATTGAGAAGACGAATGAAATAAGCATAATTGACAAATTTGACAACTAATATTAATATTGAGGACTGAGTTTTACTGTTTGTTCTGTCACAGTCATAGTGCAGCATTTAATCTTCAGGTCAAATTGAATTAGTTGTCAAAGCTTTTGATGGGGGGTGGGGGGACTAAATCCCATAAAACCCTTAAAAACGAGAATGCCCCAGCTGTTTCTTAGCTCATAATTTTAAATTTAGTGTCAACAGCTGTCATTACAAGTGGTTTAAAACATACACCTACAGGTTCTCCCAAAGAAACTCTCACAATCTTCTGATCACTTGTCATCATCTTCAATTCTCCTCCATTTGAGCTGACCTGTGGGAAAAATCACGGACATTCATTTTGAAGGGTATTTTTCTTTATCTTGCATCACTTATCAAAACCCTCTCCTCCAAAATATGTCCCTACCCCCAACCAATGTTGTTTGTGTTATGCTCCACAAACAACAAACCTTGCAGTGGTACACCATTAAAATGGCTTTCGTTTCTTTTAGGGGACTCGCGCTGTATAGAGAAAAAATCGTCTGAATGCACGCACAAAAATGACGAATTTAATTCACTCGCAAAAATGACGAATTCAATTAACTGTACAAAGTTAAGCACTAACTTAACTCAACAATACTCAACAATAACAAAGCTAACCGTTGTAGAATCAGTGCTTAACCCTAAATAGTGTAGATGAGTTCTTAGACCTAATCACTATCGATCACTGCTTAACCCCAAATAGTGTAGATGAGTGTTTAACCATTATTCATTTTGTTTTCATTTGCTTTTCGCACATCATCAAATTTGCCACTCGTCATTTTTGCACGTGCATTGACCACTCGGACAGTGTTTTTTGGTTGTTTTCCCCATAGAGCACGTCCCCTATAGCCATTGAAATTATGGGGGAACGAGGGTTGAACCATTTCTAAAATGCATTAGAATTTTTAGCAAGAAAATAGATGCACCTTGCATCTAAACTACTTTTATTGCTCATTGGCACAATTATAAAGATAACTGAGACTGCTCTTTAGCTGAAAGGGGGGAGGTTGGGTTGAGGACGTCAGGCAGATGTGGGACATTTGAACCATACCCTCACAAATTTGACAGTCAATTCACAACCAGTACATACTTGACAGGGATTCTCAACACGCAGGGGTGGGACAGTAGTGTTTCTTTGGGCTTCAGGGTGGTGAATCCTTCACAGACATAAAATGCAACCACCTCCCCCAGCTCGTGGCTTGATAATCATAGCATACAACATTATCACTCGTTGTGATCGAGGAATTTTTGGACTGTAAAGGTTTAAACTGCACATTACAGCCACTGAACTGCAGTAAGCACATGCCCTGTTATTACTCATTATAGCTGTAATTAATGAACTAAAAACTTAGGCTTAAGTTTGAGAAAAGTTAAAGCTTCCTTAAGCTTCATATGTGTTCGCTGATAATAGAAACATGGACCACGAGCGAATGACCGCACGAGCTGTTTATCCAAAAGACGAAATTCCCGTATCATACCTCTGTGACGTTTCCTACAAGGCAAACCAGCTTTCCAGAATAATGCGGTAACATTGAAGCATTGACTCTAGGCGCCTCCATTGTATAAATTAGCAAGGAAATCGAAGGATTTCACGAAGGAGAATTCTTCAACTTCGCGATAAGATATGCAAAATTTTGGCGCGTTCTTCTCTGGTAGCTAGTCTTCCTCAAACACTCTGGTCCGTTCATTCCCAGGCCATAGAAATGTTTCATTCTTGTGGGGGCTGGTGGGGGCTATTTATGGCTCCAACGTAGGTTCTTGGAAGAACGGTTTTTTCATCGTCATCACTGTGAATTTTCGGCATTTAGTAATGCTGCAAGCAGCTAGCTGCGGATATGAGCTTTTTGTCTGGTATCTATTCGAAAGTTTGGGGAACAAACCCGAAGAAAACTGATCAGGCTTGTTCGAGCAGCGGTTATCCTGGAACTGGTTTTACTGAAGCTTTCGACAATGAAGATGGATTTGTGTTGTATACAGCAGACCAAAACAAGCGGTACAAGGTATGGAGTGGCTTCCTGTTACGCTCTAAAATACTGTAGCAGCTTGAGACCGTCCCATGAAATTTGGGACTAAGGAAATGTTTGCGGAGCCATGTTTTCTTACATCTGCTCACTGTAAAACACTGTCGCAGTAGTCTGTGGATTAGCTGAGGAATAGATTGGCGGACCTTTGCTCAAATTATTACGCCTAGATCAGGACTAATTTAGTCCCCTGGTTAGCTGACGTCTGTAAGTTCCAAGTCTTTGTTTTACATCCAGTTGCACGCATGGCTCTTGCAGTTATCTCCTCCAATCTCCCTGGCCGGGCCATATGGTGCAATAGTCTTCAGCTAACTTTGATGTCACCACTCTTACATGTACGTTCAAATCTGCCTGGTGTAATGTAACTGACTTTCATAACACTCTAGAGTCTGTTTACAAGAAATGTGAATCTTTGCAGCTGGAAATCTTCCTGCACGTACTAGTGGTTCTTTTTATTTCTTCCTGACAATATTTGTAGATGCCTTTATCCCTCACCATTTTGGCCTTTTTTCTTAATTATCTCCATGAGATTTCGTTCAATCCAAAAGTGCTATCATAGGATCATAGTGCGAGCTCCCATAAATCTGAGAGAATTTTTTTGCAATTTTCAAAGTGAATGTACAAAAGAAGGGTTAGGGGAATTGATGAATTTTAAGTAAATTGAAAATTGTTCAGAATTAAAGGTGAGGTAACATTGAAATGTTAAGTTAATAATTAAAAGATGGACACCAAATTAAACAGTCCACAGGGGTGGCCTGTCTGGGCGTGTGTACAAAAATTTAATCCCTCTTTTCTTTCTTTCTTAAATCTTATCCTATTTCCTAAAAATTCACGTATATTGCCCCCTTAAAAAGTTCAAGATCCACCTCCAAGTGACCTACAGTGTGCTGTAATCAGCAGGATGTGAAATATAGGCTAGAGCAGATCACTGATGTTCTAATCTTTTATATGATCCCGTCATTAATTTTTCCCCGCCATCATTCTAAATTAATAACAGACTGTTGGAAACGTGACTGCCATACCTAGGACAATTCTATACACTCATGGTGACGATTGGCAACAATCACCAGGTGCATGTGCAACTGTGATGACCATTTTCCCTACCAATTTTGGTTTCCTTGACAAGCAATCCATATCGTCAATATCTCACTTGCTAGATATTGCCAGTTAAATTTGCCAGCAATTTTGTGAAAATCGCCAGCAATTGCCATGTGTGTCTGCTCCTGCAATTGACGGCAAAATCTTGAATGATTGCTGGTGATGAATTTTGCCATGCCAAGCATTTGAAATGGTCAAGTGAGTCGTTGGTTAAGCAGTGCTGTAGTAGTGTGCAACTATCTCCACCTTATAGTACAATGCTTAATTTTGGCATGCTCCTATTGGTCGCAATCGATCATGTGACGCGACAGTGTCTCTCCTCAGCGGCAAGTTTTGCTGAAAACTTAGTGTTGCACAATAAAAACAATAGAGTCCTATTGTCTTAGGCCCTACATGTGATAGGTTTCCTCAGAAATTTGATGTTCAAACTTCATATTTGTTGTGAACATGAAATTTTTCTTGGGCATCCTATCACATGATAGTGCCTTCGACAGAAGAACTCTTTTGTTTAAATGGGATGAGATGGAGGGATAGAAGAATGGGAAGGATGGAACATGTCAGTGGGACCTAGGAGAAGCATGTGTAGGAAACTGAAGAAAAAGGGCATTCTGGTGTTTGAGACAGTGGGAAGCAGTAGAAACAGAAAAAACTATACTGTGTCATAGCAAAAGAGCAAAGAAACAACATTTTCCAGTAAGGGTTGGGGAATGAAAAGTACGGGAAGCAGAAGTTCTGATCCTCTGCCGCCCTCCCATCCCTATTATCCTTGACCTTTTAGAAAGATGGAAGAACACAAGAAGAGCTTCTGAAAGTTGGTAAAGGTAAAGTTCCACACGAGCCAAGAAGGCCCACACGGCCGGAGCTTATCCCCGTTTCTGTAGCATGAAGCAACTGAGAGTATTGCTACTCCCCCCTGGATGGGATGCTAGTCCATTGCAGGGTTACCCCTAGCAGTATGTTACCGATACCCACTTATACATCTGGGTCAGGGTTCAAAATAAAATCAGAGCTTTCAGCCTGAATTTGACGGCTTTTTTTCTCAAGGCTCATTCTTAGCCGATGTCCTAGTGGATTGGACCCCCCTCAGAATTGGACCCCAGGTCCAAATCCGCTAGCGAAAATGGACCCCCGGTCCAAATCCGCTAGCGAATATGGACCCCCGGTCCAAATCCGCTAGCGAATATGGGCCCCCGTGGGTCCACTTTCACTAGCGGATTTGTACCCCCTTCGCGGATTTGGACCCCCTTGTAAGAACTTACGCTACCAAATAACTGCAACAGAAAATCTGGCTATTTGTATATAAACCACCGAAACGACTCTTTCGCTCTTCAGCCTTGCCAGCAAACTATCTCTCTTGGGTTTTAGAACACGGTAATTGTAAGCAAAAAATTACTGTGCTATATGTAGAAGCATAAAAGCTTATTTATTGAAAAGCTGCCGCACTTGAAACCCAAAATAAGATGTATATTCCTCATTCTAAAAACGTTCCGGAAGACAGAAGACCTTAATCACAAAACTTGCCATTTCAAAAGGAAATTATTGCCTTATTGAAGCGGGTCCAAATCCGCCAGAGGGGGTCCATATCCGCTAGCGGATATGGACCGGGCGGGTCCAAATCCGCGAGGGGGTACGAATCCACTATGACACCGGCTGTCAACAAGAATGAACAAGCACCTATCCCAAGTATGGAATAAATTGTTGACAGGCCAAACGCGGCTCATATGCTCGTGCTCATGTGTTTGTATATTTCTCTTAAGAGGCTATCACACGTCAAACTAAAAATTGGTGTATGTGAATAACACAACAACATGTTGGCAAACTGTTGGCAAAAAGTTGGCGAGAATAGAGACAAGTGCTATTTGTCGCCAACAGTTTGCCAACATGTTGTTGTGTCGTTCACACACACCAATTTGAGTTTGCCAACACGAGTTGGCCGACATTAGTTTGACGTGTGAAGGCCGCTTTAGCAATGGTTGATTTTTTAATTAAGTGCCATTTGCTCATTCCTCGCGAAGCGAGGTTTATAAATTTGTCACGTGGGGTTCGCGCGAGGATCGCTTAGGGCGGTCAAATCTCGATCTGCCCATATATATTTCGATGGTGTCCGCACAGTTGCCTAGCAACAAAACGGAATCGCGACCGCTGACAGTTGTGCACTCTCATGTTTCTTCCGCGTGTTTCTTCATTTCTTGCTTGCTTCCGTGCGTTCATTTGGGTGCTGATATGTTTATTCATCGTCTGTGAACAAGCAAGCAACGCCTGATTTAACAAGTGGCTGAAAATCCATTCCGGGGGAGATTTACAACTGAAACTCAGCGTGAACGCCGACTTGAAATTCAGCGCGAACAACGAAGGCGAAAGAGTCGACGACAAGAAAGCACGGGTTTTGAACATCGTTTTCCGATAATAGCCTAGCGAAGACCAAAGCCATCAGCAGGACACAAACAGGAGACTGGAATATCACAGGAGAGAAATCTTGGAACATACATAACGTAGCTTAAATTTAGCTTGATAGCACAGCGCTGCGACAACAATTACCACTTTAAAATGTGTAGCGGGGATAGGTACATACCTGCATGTATTTGATGTGAAACAAACATTACTGCTTAAAATTAATTATTGATAATAATTTCATGCTACATACAGTGACCAGCATCACAGCTCTCCTCGCAGTGCACAAACAAGCACCAAATTCATGGGAATTGAGATCCTGATCACCTTCAACATGAATTGTCTATGTGAAAGTTTGTCTAACTTCTGAAGGTTTCACATGCTATAATCTACACTCACCCTTTCCCTTAATTAGCTACTCTTGCTTTTCACACCAATTGACCTCCCTAAGCCCCAATGTAAACCTGCAAATTCTCCTTACTGGTCTTCATACATTTCTTGTAGTACTAGTGCAGAGAACTTCTTTCTACTGACATTAACACTATTCATGTTTGGTGATCAATTCCTTAATTCTGATGACCTAATTAAAGTATTGTTATTGTAGGGAGATGCTGGTCACTGGGGCTTCAAGGGTTAATGTATTATATTATTGTGACAATTATCTAATCCAATTTCTATAGTATGTTGGGGAACGAATAAACATGCTACAACATCAATATGAAACTCTGTGCTTTGCGTGCCATTATTCTCATTTCAATTTTTGAGTAAAAATGGATAACTTTTAATGCACCACATCACTCTTCAGCAGCTAGTAAGAGACTCCTGCTACAGTATCTCAACCAGTCAAGGGAAATAATGTATTGTTTTAGCTATTGACACTTGTCAATACCCAGTAAATAGAACAAAAACTGTACAACAATATCCAAAGGAAATGGGGGGGGGGGGGGTTAATGTTGGAGATAACAAGTTCCAATTGGAATTTGAACTGCATTTCTGATAACCTACTCTCACCCAACCAAAATAAACAGAAACACCACACATATTGCCTTGGACAACAGGTCCACAGCAATACTATACGTCCTCTCTAGAGAGCAATTTACCTTATGTCAGAATGAAGAGAGGTGGGGGGGGGGGGGGGAGGGGCTGAACGAATTTTCGTATACATGACAGAGGATTGGATGCAAGTTACATGGAAGCGAATGGGAACCAGAATATCGATCTTAACTCCCAATTGGGGACCATTGTGGCCACCCATCCACACCTCCAGTTAAAGCAAAATTCTATCCCCTCCCCACCCCCTTCGCTCAATTTTGTGGTGCACCCGTGCCTGAGCTTCGCGAGCTTCTGCGAGTCACGTATTTCTAGTAAGGATGTTCTTAAAATTAGGCAGAGCTGGGTGGTATGTTGTTACGGAAGAGCGAATTTTTTCCGCACTGTCTCTCTTTGTTGAAGTGCCGACTTCCTTTCATTTGACTTCGGACGTCATTCTTTATTCTTTCTACTTGACTGTTGGGGTAGCCTCTCGCACGGAGGCGTGTTTTGAATTGGGTGATAGTCTCAACGAAAGATTTTGCTCAAGAGTTTTCTAAGAAGACGTAGGGCTTCACCTCTGATAAACCCTTTTCTAACTCCTGGTGGGTGGCAGGAAGAGAAGTGAGTGCACTAAAGAGTTTCTGTGGGCTTAAAATGTGTGCGGATATTAAGAATTGCTTGCTTGTTAAATCTTTCACCTTTGAAAAGAGTGGTATCCAGGAACTGAGTTTATTTCTTTGTCTGAGATTTCAGCCGTAAATTTAATTGGGTCGGGTGGTGACTGTTTGCTAGGACAATAAACTCTTCTATCTCCATTTTTTCAACATTCCACAGCGAGAATAAGTCATCGATGTATCTTTTCCACTCAAGTGGTAGATGAGTGTAGAACATTTGTAAATGTTTGACTGAGCATGTGGCGTTATGCTAAGCCCGATCAGTGTCTCTCTTTGACCTACATTTATCAGATTTGGCTCTTCCCAACTTATCACTGTTGCGTTCAACGCGGCGATAATGAAACTTGGTCGGTGCGCCTATGAATTTTTGCTCGGCTTCTCTCTTTATGGAGTGTATTTCTGTCTTAAACTCCTCGTCAGGAGTGATGTTTGCTTTTGCAACAGCGCAAGTCTCTTGGGTATGTGAATTTTTCTGTTTGGGCCTGAAGTTTAACTATTGACGTTTCTGACTGCTCGATTTTTCTCTTGAGCATGGAAATTTCGTCGACGGCAGACTGGCAGGGTCGCTTGCTGGCGTTTGACAAATTAGATTAGGCCTTTGAAAATGATAAATGCCGCGACAGTGACACTGATTTTCAGCGCGACGGTGTATTTCCTTTGGTCTCCAGCAAATTTAATTGGACGAGAAGGCGAAAGCACACGAAAAAAGTGACAAGGTGCTAAGTGCAACAGGATCGAAGACGCATTGGTAACCAAGAAATCGTGAATGAAAATTTGCCCGGTTCCTAAAAGAGAACTGAACTGCTGCGGCACTGCTACCCCGTGTCTGGCCTATTTCCTCAAAGAAGCGTTGTTGATCATGTATGAAACCACATCGGAAAAAAAAGGGTGCCGCAAATAGAGATAGTCGCTAGAACAAAGACTTGATTTACCAAAATCGAGATAATAATTGTTAACGTTCTGTAATTTGTTGTTGCTTTTTATTTAGAAATCTTTTAAAACGTCATCCAATTTACTTTTGGTATGTGTGTAAGTGTTTCACGGCTGCATTACTTTCTGATATGAAACGTTTACTATGACGTTCTAGGGACGTTGATTTTGCCGATCAAGGGATGGGATGTCATTTTTTTCTATTTCTTGGGTGAAAAATCGCCGGCAAGGGTGGCCAAAGTGTCGGCTGTCGCCGGCAGCCGGCTGCTATTTTGAATCCTGTGGGTGGAGAGAGACAATGTGGGGTAAAGTTTCTTGTCTAAGGAAACAACACGATGGCAGGGACTGGGTGTTGAACCACCGACCTTCAGATCTGAAGTCCAACACACTAACCACTACACCACCACGCCCCCAAGAGCCTAAACGTGATGAAAGCACTGTTTTCTGACATTTTCAATTTTATGGTTATTACTTGGTTAACTTCAGAAATCTTTGGTGTATTTACACATAATGGCCACACACACATTTTCTTCTTAAATTGTTCACTTTGTGTAATGTTAAAACTTATTTCAAGCAGGTTCAACTTTACAAATATAAATATTTATTTTTGTTCCTCTGCAGCAAACTGATACCAACTCTGGACCTGGAGACTTCAAATCTTATGAAAATTTTCAGCAAAGTTGTCCTTATCCTCCTTCAGGTACAATATCATAATCTAATATCAACTGCGTTGACAAAGGTTAAGTTGACACTGTCAAGAGATTCAATTTGTTTAAAGAAATGTATTGAGTTAAACTGGATTTCCAGAGAGGTAGGGGGGGACTAAAAAAACCCTTCAGTGGTGGTAATGGGGAGGGGTATGGATATTTTCTGGAACAACAATTTGATAGGGCCTTCACTTAAATACCACCTTAATAAGCTGCTTTGTGAGAGAAGCTTTGCTCCCTGATGGCTGTCACCTGATAGAAACCTTAGCTTGCCATCTAATATTATTGTAAATTAGTCAGTGATTGCAAGCAAAGGTGGATCCATAGGTAGGCGAGTTCCCCCCGCCCCCCTCCACCCCAACCATAAGACCATGAGAAGGTGAAAATACAGGGAGTGGCAAAATTTGTCATTGACCCTTTCAAACTTTCTCTGGAGACGTGGCCCCCATCCCCCTCCCTAACTGACATCCATATTCTTGTCGAAGCCTGTGTCTGTTCTGGTGAGTTATGTCATTGAGAAGTAACATTTTCATTTTGGTTTTGTTTCTCTAAATATCAAATTGTTTTTAAGTGCTTGCGACCCAAATGTTCTAAATCACTTCTCCTTTTAAGGAAAAACTAATGATTACTGATTCACAAATTTCTCCACCTCATTTCAGGCTCAACCTCACATATAACGCCAGTGGCACCAACAGGAGAAAAACTAACAGTTCAACGAAGAGATGCAACTTTTCTTACTGTGTCAGATCTCCCCATGCAGCTGTCAAAACAACTCCAGGTCATGTTGCATATAAATCAAGGGACTGCAGATGTTTTGAAAAGATCATCACCAAACTTTGAACAATATCATTATGACTTTACTTTGGAGATGGAGGTCATAAGATCATGTGAAGGGTAGAAAATTCTTGTAGAAAAACTGGTAGAAATTCTACGCAGGCAGGGAATCCAACAGGATTTTGTAGGATCCTGTAAAATCTTACAAGATCCTATTCAAAGGATGTGTCAGGTCCTAGATGATTTGATAGTATCAGTAGGATCATAGTCTTATCTTAGGTTAGAGTCGTATACAATCCTGTGTAGGATAATTTCCACCTGGGCATGCAAACAAAACTTCATAAAAGTCGGTCATCAGACAATGGACAATCAAAATTTTCCCTGTGTGACTAAATCCTAACCAAGGTCAGATGTGTTGGGACATATATTGTAATTACCAGTGATTGTCACTTTGTGATACACTTAAATCTACCTTGAATATATGTGTTAGTATATGCCAATCCAGTGCGTAGTGTTTTTGAGCACTCTGATTGGCTTCTCAAACTCGGGATAGTTAACAATTATTCACCGAAGTGGAGGTGAATAGTGGTGGGTATTTACTGAGCCGCAAAGTGGCGAGGTAAATATCCACCACTTTCACCGACACTGAGGTGAATAATTGTTTTAGTATATACCACACAAGCTGAATAACTAGCAGACCAAAAATTACTTTATTTTTGACAATTATACAAATGGTCGGAAATTTAAAATCTTGTGCACCGCGCGATGCACATTCACGCTCACAAAGAACTGAGAATATGGTTGGAAAGATTAAATAACTTCCTATTAAATACTGTCAAACCAAAGTTTGGTGCCATTTTTGTGTTTTTGGGTACAACCTCCTCGTTTATTGGAATAATTTCCTCTTCGGAAACCGAAGCAAAACGGGAAGCCATTTTGTTTCTCTTCGGCTGCTTGGAGGTGAATAGTACTTTGCTAATCACCTCCAAGTTAACCAATCAGAAGGCACGAAAAGCACTATTCACTTGTGTGGTATATACTATTATTTACCTCAGTGTCGGTAAAGAGTGGTAGATATTTCGGCTGGATTGATTTTCTTTCCAAGTTTAGTTGGGAATAATTTTTGTTTTGGCAGAAAGAGGGAATCTTTAAACTTAATAAGACCCAAGCGAGAAATTATAGTGAGGAGTCTTCTTTCCATCCAGGATGGTAACTTAGTCAAACATAAAGCGTTTCAAGAAAAAGTACTCGTGTGCTTCCAAGGACTATTATTGTGTGAATCAGAGAGGTGCGAATTCATACTTACTGTTGCTTTCATCTAAGCATGGCCACACAATGAAAAAACTATCTAATTTTGAAATTTGATCGGGGTTTGCCAAGATTGTGCAGCTGTAACTATTGACCATAAACAAATTTGTTTTACATGACATGTCTTTAACTTAATGATTATGTTGCTGGTTGACATTTGCAGGTGCCAAAGTTCGGCAAAAGCTGATTAAGTTTTATGACAAAGTGTATCATGTTTGATATCAATTGAGGTCATGTTTTTTCATGAAGAGACCATGCTTAGATCAAAATGAGTTAAAGAAATAGGTAGTTTTACATTTTCAGTTTTTTATGGTGCATCTATACCCTCTCATCCTTGAGGCATTTGTCCCAGATCCTGTGTGTTGGTGCTACATTTTTATGGATTACGTTCTTACTACTTGTTCGGAGAATTCTAAAAAGTAGCTGCCTTAAACCAGTTAGCGCTTCACTAGCTCGATTTTTTGGCCTCTTAAACAAAGTAGCATATGCCCCTTTCGTTCTAAGCCCCACAGTTTGAATGAAAGCTGGTCGTCACAGGAGAAAACAGTCCAAAAAAGCAATGTGAAATAAACACGAAATGCACATTATTCTGTTCAGAATTGTCCTGAACTAGTACATCTTAGGAAACTGGTAGGGACTTCATAAGAAATTGAAATACAAGACGTGGGTGAGCTGTATTTAGCCACCTGCTTTCTGAGGCTCTATTTACGCTCAGCCTAACGAAGATATTCAATTCAAAGCTGGGGAATAATCCTTTTACACGTAATATAGTATTAAAATACTGAATTACTTTTTCAAAATTTCTTTGTAAATAGATAAATTTGATATGTGTGTAAGTTATGCAGATTTTTAAAATACACGTTGTGTTGGAGTTTCATAGTTCATTTGAGTACGGTTAAAACCCGCTTCTCTGTTTGACAGACTGGTCAGAACTTCAGGGTGGATTCTACTAAGACTACGGCTTTGCGGGGCGGGGTGACCTCAAAATATACTGGCGCATAGAATAAGCCCTGGCGCGGGAAAGCGCGGTACAACCTCGTTTCCGGGGAGAGAGAGACCCTGGGAACGAGGTTGAGCGCGGTAAAGGCAGCCTGATTGTCAGACGGTCCGAGGTCGCCTGCTTCTCACAGAGTACTATCTCCCGTGGGGGTACCCCCTATAATCGGTTCTGGATGCTTTCTTTGCGCTTCCAGTATACAGTTGAGGATATGAGAGGGTAGGGAAACTTGAGTATTTTAAGAGGTCACCAAACTAGACCTTCAACTAAAAGGGATAGCAGCCAAATTTGAGTGCTAAAAAGGGTCGCCTAATTTTGGCAGAAATCACAGCGCAAGAAGGATACGAAAGCTCGGAGAATTCTAGACTGCGAGTAGTGTCCAATTTTGGCGATGGCAATGAGGCGGGCGAATACACGCGCGCGCACGAAATTTTGACGAGACGCGACATGAGGGGAGCGCCGCTTCGCTCAAAATTTCGCGCGCGCGTTCGTGCGTTTTTCGCCTTCCCCACAATTGCCATCACCAAGACTCCGGGTGAGAGACTACTCGCAGTCTAGGAGAATTCGAGTGACTAAAAGCCCACGATGTATACTAATTTCGTAATCCTGGTAGTTTTCTCCATATCATTCCACACACGTGGATACAAGAATACTGCATGGCGAACCGTTAGACAAGGTGACAAAATGCCGGGGGTGGGGGGGGGGGGAGGGCTGTGAGGAAATAGCATCCAATTCATTGAACTAGTTTATGGCGGGGTAACCCGCTTCAGGAGTTGTGAGCCACTAAGCCCGTGAAGGCACGTTTCGGTGGAATATCACTTTGGAAGGCCGCAATCTCATCTTACGTTCGAATGATGAAAAAAACTTGAGTGTTCTTTGGCGAAATGTCATCTTAAACTTTCTTAACATGGGAAAATTAATTTATTTTGTTTTCGGATGGACAATGTAAGAATCTCTGTTTCCTAAAATTTTCTGCGACTTATAATTTTCAGGTAAAGAATTCTAACAGTTCAGCGCGTGTTAGCCCACATAAATTTCCCTTTTAGATCCTTGAAACATTCTGAAAAAACAAAACGATATTCGAAATATTTTGTTCTCATTAGGTGACCATGAGGCTTTACTTTGAACGAGAGAATTTCAGTGCCCATTGCATCGTAATGAGATCGCAGCCGGTATGTTGTACGATAGGGGCAAAACGTTCAGGAATGGTTGCGATTGTGTGGAAACCACTTTTTAGCGAACGTAACGATCACTGCAATCATATGGAAACCAGCCTGTATGGAAACTGCTCAGCGATCAAAGTCGCAGCGAAAACGGGCGAAACGTTTCGCCCGGGAGACTCTGCTCGCAGGGTAAGTCGCAACGACCGCTCAACTTTTTTGGTAGCGATCGTAGCGAAACCAGCCTTAAAGGAATGGCACTGAATCTCCACCGAGGTTTCACTTTGTGTATTGTATGCTGATGTTTACAGAGTATGTCGAGTTTACACTTAATCGGTCTTTTAGTATCGTATGTTGTGACTATTTATTTATAATTATCAGTTTCAAGTTTCCGTTTCTACTTCATGTATTGAAACAAACACAGTTTAATTGGCTGAGATTATCCTAGCTTTCAGATCACTCAAATGTCGGTCAGTGAAATTTTTAAAGTATTATTCCAATTATTTTCTTTTCAAGTAATCTTGGCTCATGAACCGTATAGAACGGATCTTAGGAGAAAACGTGCAGTTGATTGCGTTGACCGGCACGAAACTTGTTGTTGTTGTCAAATTTATATAATTGTTTTTGAAGTTTTCCAGAAACGTTTTTGCCTTGTGAAACAATTGTTGTTGCCTGTGAGAACATTTCTTTCGCAGCAGTATTTCGTTTTTGAAAAATTTATTACTCGTCTGTGAGATAGAAAACGCACAGCTTGTGTTCTAAAGCTGTTTAGCGTTTCCCGTTTGCGTGCGAAACTTTAACCGATCATTGTTTCGCAACATAAAAAAACACAAATAAAGCTAATCGAAGGTGGAAAACGCCGAGAGTATTTTTTAAGATTTTGAACATTAATTTCCGCTTTCCACTGGTTTCAACTGACGACTTCAGTGAGTCGTGAAGGCCTTGCTAATCCGGTCATACAACACGAATCTTTGTCGATTTGTCAAACATCATTTATATATATATTTAGCTAACAATGTTGTTAACGTAAAATGCGAAAGAATAGATAAAAAATGAAACGATTGCGGGCCGGATATTACAAACTTCCATTCAATTTACAACCTTGATTTTAAATTCTAAACGGTTTTCTTCCAAATTAAGACTAGTAGCATAACACAGATCACGCATTTTGTGAAATGATAGTTGATTTAAAAGAGTGAGACAGGAATAGGAAAGTAGAGAGAGCCGCAACCAATTTTTGTTTGAGCGAGTTTCTTGCCGTTGTAGACTTGAACTGAAAACTGTACAGTTCATAAAACGTTCAATTTAGTGGCAGCAGCTGAAATCTTTTGTTTGGCTGTCGCTCTACGAGAGAAACAACATTTCTTCGATAGCAAACACACGAAAAAATAGCAAATGCTAAATCCGAAACAATCATTTTGTTTGCGAAATTATTGAGCTTTTTTCGAAGGTAAAAATCTGCACGATAAATCTAGTTTAATTATAATACAACCGCCGCGCTTGCCTGTGATTGGTTAGTTTTGATCTCCGATGACGTAGTGTATCTTATGAATGGAGTTTTGGTTCAGTTATCAATCATTTTCGCTACGTCGAACTAAGTACTACACACAAACTACAGCGCTTGGTGTGGATTCTGAGAAAGATCTAGCGACTTTGAGGCGACCATCTGCAACAGAGGGGCAGTATTTGGCTGATCCCAAGTGAAATAATTCATCTCACTCTTGGAGTGGCTTATAAGGTAGAAAGACGTGATCTATTGTTAGTAACACGAGTGTTTGTAGGTACGATTTAAGCTGAACGGAGCAAAGCAAAAAACAGATTTAAGCGAATTGCGCTGAGGGATTGTAAAATTCTTTTAATCTATCTAGTATCCTCAGAGGAAAAGAATCTATTTCAGTTGATTTCGGTACTAAAAGAAAAAACACAACTAACAGAACAAGGCAAGTTAGCTAGCTTACGCTGATCAAGTAATGAATTTCAGTTTGGTCTTTTATGCTAATTTAGTTTGGGTAACGTAACATACGTTTTCTTCATTCATGTTCTAGTTTATTCTCTCGCCACATGGGTATATTCTGTAGCTTTTAGATACACAGTGTCTCATCAGCTACAAGGAAAATCGTAATTTTCCATATTTACTATGAAATAAATCCATTTCATTTTTGCCTTGAGATTTTATTTTTTAGCAAAAAGAATTTCGCTTCCAACTTGCCACTTTGAGAGCAGTGACGTCATAGCATAAAATCGACCCTCAACACCAGCTGTTCGCAAGCAACTCAAATGAAATTTTTTTTATCTTGTCATTAACAGAAAAATCAAATATATGATAGGATTTATTGCGACAAAAATGATAGTGAATTGACATTCGTTGCTGCCAACATGTCAAATGAAATAAAATCGTGTTATCCAATTTTTTAAAAGCGGCTTATTCGCTGCTGAAGTCTTGCCTTAAATTAGCGGTTCCATTTTCTCTGATAGTTTTCACTGTATATTTAGCGGAATTGTCCTTTGTTTAAAAAAAAAATGACATGTAGTTCTGACAAAACCTGTGAGATAAAAAAAGGTAGGAAATCAAAGACGCCAATAATTACAATAGTTTATCAATTATGATCGCCATATATGGCCGAGGAGAGTTTAGAACAAATATCCTTCTAGCAGAAGTTAAAAACAACGGGATATTTTTTTATACAATATATGTAAAATAGGGGAACCTTAATACCGAAAATGATACTGTTAAAATGCTGCTTTTGAAACACAACTTAACCATAGCATTTCTCTCGACGAAACCCAGAATTAAAGATATGTAAAATCTCCTTGACAACTAATTCGACGAACTCTTTCCTTATCTGACAGCGTCAAATAATTTATTATTGTTTTTTAAATTTACTTGCACTTTAAATTTATCCACTTATTTCATAAGTCCTAACCTTTCCAATGCTTGAAATTTAAACAATTAGCAAATAATTTGGGTTCCAGATATATCTGTTGTACTAAACACAAATTGATTGCACAACGATAGGAGTTTGGTCAAGAAAATTCGTTTGTGATTGGACGGTTAAGTCGAGAATATGACTGATGTGTTTTTCGGTAGTTTGTTTTGGCTTACAGCTTAACCCTTAAAGCCCCAATATCAATATCCATATTCTCCTCAGTGTTCCCCATATATTTTTTATGGTGCTAGTTGGGGGAATTGGATGATACAACAAGACATTTCATCTTGGGTGATCAGTTTCTTTATTCTCATGACCTGAATGTTTGAACAAATAGTGATATTGTAAGGGGAAATTAGTTCTTGAGACTTAAAAGCGGTTAAGGCAGTTTTCTGCAGCTTCAGTTATTTTCTTAGCATATAACAATAAACTGTGTTTTAAGCTATAGTAGCATGGGGGAACTCAAAATTAAAACTGTTTTGTCGAAAGCGGATTCAAAGCTGGATTCAAAAGATTGTCGTCAAGAAGATGAACACATATGGTCCTTCCTGCACAGTTCGCTCTTTGCTCCTTCACACTGATGAAAGGCTATTCGTGAATTTTTTACGGTCCTCAGATTACTGACGCTTTTATAAATCTGTTCATATATTTGTTTGTTTGTTTATGATTTCTAGATCGTGAATGACAACAGCAAGTTCTGATCAAACGAGGATCAGGAAAGTCGGCGAAAGTTTACGAAAGAGTGACGAAAATGAAATTTCTCCTTACACCATCACTACTTGTTTAAACATTAAAGTGATGAGAATGAAGAAAGAGATCACCAAGGATAAGATGTCTTGATAATTAGACAAATTCTCCTTACTAGTTCCATAAGAAATGTTTGGAGAACAGTAAGGAGAATATGCATTTTTATATCAGGGCTTCAAGGGTTAACATTCTTTGAAACAGCGGTCCTGCGGAATTCAATAAAAGTGCATGAGGCGAGCAAGATAGAGTGAACGTATTCTGTTCGTTTCTCTCGAAAATTTGAGCATCTTGCGGGAGAACGCACGAGCATCGAGGAGAGTGCAAGGGACTCACCGATCAAACGATCAGAGAGGTATAGAGCATTTGATAGCGCAGTTAAGTCCACGAGAGGACCTATGAGAGTACCAAAAGTTCCCGACCCAATCACCTGATACTAACGAGCGAGGATGAGGGATTAAACTTTTAAGAGCGCTCAACAATCGATCGTATCGTGTGAGACAAGAGACTAACAGAAAGTTGAAATTTGAAAACTTTGAGCGGGCGGACCCTGAGAGCACACGTGATGCGAACATCGAGCGCCCAAAAGTCGTGCACGTGACGACTCCACTTCTTGATTTTCTTGAGCTAATATCACGTGCCACGCTTCGGCAAAGATGACAAGCCTACATGTGCTTATTGTGCTACCTCTATTTTTATCCTTATTTGTAGTGTTGTTTTGTCAAGATATGTCTGCTTATCTCAGGGTGCGCCGGGCTGTCTCTTTCCGCTTGTTAGTTCCTGTTAGTATTTCAGCCCTACGAGAATACAGCTGTTTTTTTTTTTTTTTTGCCATTCAAGCACATAAAGCCAAATTTTCAGAGGTTGAAACCAAAATAAGAGTCTTCACATATACATGTGCGGGTTAGGTCGACCTTGGAATGAATGTTAAGCTTCCAAGAACTGAGAAGACCTAACAAGAGGATGTTTAAATAAGTGTAAAGAAGATCCTCGCAGTTATTTACGCAACTTATGCAGTTGCGAAAAGAAAGCCTGAAAAATCAGGCTTGCCAACAATCAGACTTTCTTTTCGCAACTGCATAAGTTGCGGTAATAACTGCGAGGATCTTCTTTACACTTATTTCTTCATTCCGCAGTTCAAATATATGAATGAATTTCATATATTCATAATTTCATCTTCATCTTTCCCGGGTATATTACGAACCAATTTAATGACCAGCTCTCAGTTGGCTTGTTAGCTCAATTGGTTAGAGCGCTGCACCGTTATCGCAGAGGTCAGGGTTCGAATCCCGGCAAGCCTGATTTTTTCAGGCTTTCTTTTCGCAACTGCATAAGTTGCGTTAATAACTGTGAGGATCTTCTTTACACTTATTTCTTCATTCCGCAGTTCAAATATATGAGTTTCATATATTCATAATTTCAAGAGGATGTTTAATTTGTCCTTATTTGACAGTCTTAAGACTGGTGAGCTTTCAATTTCACATCACTGGTTTGTCAATTTTTCTAGCTTTCATATGACCTAACACAATTACTTCATTCGATTGAATGTAATTGTGCTTAAGCTTCCTCGACTGCTCTTGGAAGATATTTCAATCACTGCCGAGTACATGAAACAAACAGTTTAGATTTCTCTAAGAGCTTTACACCAAACCGGCAAGCTCGACTTTAATATTGTCGGAGAGAGGTAGGCACAGTTTCCAGCCGTAAGCGTTTCCATGCGCCCGCGATTCTCCCCATCTTCACGTGGGGAGATTCGGCAGGCCAGTTGCTAAAACAATAGGAATCAAAACTGACATGAAGCCACATCTCAGGCTAGATTTTTAGACCTGATATTTATCGAGGAATTAGTATATTATGTTTTGCTCAAAAAACTGTTTTCCCAACTAGCCTCTACCCACAGTCGAAACAATTGTTACCTGATTTATTTTAACTATGTAAAATATAGTCTAATCAAGACTAGCCTCTTTCAGGCGTTCCGAGATAGTGGCGCAAAGAAAAATATTGAGAGCAGAAAAAAAAAACCCCGAGAAGAATCCACTCTTCATAGTTTTCGTTCGGGCACCACTATCTGAACGCCAGCTGGAATAGGCTAAATCAAGACGGAACACTTTTGTTGAAGAAAACTCCTCGTGAACACAGGCAAAAACGATGGACTCTGTCTGTCTCCTTCTGGAGACTTATGCTTTCACACCAAAGCCAAGTAAAGAGGAAATCAACGATGCACAATCGAAAAGCCTCTGGCCTTTTAAATTCACTCGCGCCAGTTGATTTAACCCGGTTTGCGGCTATTTCAGTCAATACGTTGTCAGTTTATAACCCTTATGACCGCCCGGGTATGACCGAAAGGTGGCCTGTAGCCGGGTTTGTGGTATAAATGAATCCGTGCAAAGTTCTATTCTTGGCAGAGTTCGTACACCAAGTCACAGTAAACATCTGTCCTCCTTATTTATATTTATCTTCTGTACGAGTGAAGCATTGCTTATGTTGATAAATTTGTTCTCAAAAAGCCTGATTTACCTTGCAATTTTTTCACAAGGGCTTAAAGCTTTGTCGGCTCTAGGAGAATTTCCAAATTCTTTCTCTCCGGCCTTCCGTTGCGTTTCTTCATCTTTCTCCACCAATATTCACTACATGACCCTCTGAAAGGGTTGGCTTAAAGGGGACAAACTGATGCATTTACCAGACTCGTACCCAGTCGCTACTTATATAGTCCTTTTCGCATTGGAATACGGGAAGGCGATCAATCCGCGCAAAGCCTTTTGGGAAGGAGGAAGAAAAAGTGACGTCGCTTCGCAATTTTCTTCCATCCTTCCTTTGATGCACCGCGAACCCATCAAATCCCACCCATAAACCACAGCGCAGACAAGAGAAGCGGCTGGGTACTAGTTTGTGCATTTACATGGTTTCTTCTAATGATCACAAATTGAAAACACAAAATTTCTTTAAGGTGGCTAAAAAGCTGACTTTTCATGCGTCAGCCCTTCGTCAGTCTGAGAGCGATTCGTGAATTGCTCTGCTGAAGGAGGCTGAAGGGCTAAGACTCAAAATGTGATCTCTTGAATATCTTTACGGGTTAATTTACCTTCTCAACTCAGTTGATAAATCCAAATTCTTGTGTTTCACTTCCCCACCAAAGAAGCACCACAGTTTCTTTTAATAGAAATTAACCCCTTTATTCAATAAACTGAGAAACATTTGTTCCGTAAGGGATCGTATACTCTTAGCCGGCTAATGTGCTTAATCAAATCAGTCGATGAATCCAAATTTTTGTGTTTCACTTCCCCACCAAAGAATTACCACAGATTTTTTAAAAATAGAAACTAACCCTTAGTTCAAACTGGGAAAACATTTCTTTTGTAAGGGAAATTTGGAAACGTACTTTCTGGATTAGCAACGATGTCTTTGACTTTATTCGGAAAGATTTTCTTGTCCCAAGAAGCAATATCTGCTTCTAAAGCTGTTTTGAGGTCAGCCATGTCTTTGTATGGTTTTAAACCTCAACCAAGATGGCGACCACTAAGTGGTTCAAACTTTTGCGACTGTGGATAAAATCCTAAGTGACCATTCAATTTACTTGAAGCTATTTTAGCAGGGGTTATGCGAGCTATTTTAAGTAATTTTAAGCAACACTTTGAAAAGCCAAAATCAGTTTTACATCTTGATTTTCGAAAATCCCCAAAATGGTCCAGTTGTGTTCAAAAACACTATACTTACCACGGCCACGGTGGAAATGCAACTTGGAAGCGTTCAATGAACTCTTTTCAAGTTTTGCGGTTGTGTGTTGCAAAAATTTGTTTCAAGCTTGATATTGTTTGCACTCCTTTCGAAAACAAACTTGACGTCCATGTTCTTTCTTCTGGTGCTGTTTTTATGTGATCAGTTTTGAAAGGTGGTGCCAACTTTTAGTTCTGTGGACAAAACCCGAAAGCACTACCTCCCCGTGGTACTGTTTACTATGCTGTTAAAGGTGGTTCTAATTTTTGAGTCTGTGGATGAAATCCGTAAGTGTGACCGTTCAAATGAAAGCTACTGAGCAGTACTTTTTTGTGATGCTGTTTATTATGCTGTACAAGATGGTTCTAATTTTTGAGTCTGCGGATGAAATCCTGAAGTGTGACAATTCAGCCAGAAAATCTATTGAACAGTACCTCGCCGTGGTGCTGTTTACTATGCTGTTAAAGGTGGTTTCAACTAGAGCTGTGGATTTAGAGTGACAATTTTCGAGCTCGAGCAGTAATTTTCGAATCAATTCCTGTGGAGATGTTCGTTGTAAGATGTTTTGGCAAATCTATGTTTTAGTATTTTGCTTTCATTTTAGCTACTGCTGGGAGTTCATAAAACGACAAATCTGACTTATTTTGGTGCCACTCAGCCGACTTCAGACGTTCCCCTGAGCAATCAAGTCGCGCCGTACCTTAGGAGTGGCGTCTGCCTGTTTCAGTGGACTCCCCGTCTCCATGCAGATGAAGCCTGATTTATGCGTACAATCGTCTATGCCCGGGGGGGGGGGGGACTCCCATATGAAAGTGACGGGGATGCTCGTCGGAAAATTAGAATTAAACCCCTAAAGGAGACCAATCTGGGCGTGGTTCAGGCGTTATTTGACCCCTAAACGAGACCATGCTAAAACAGACAACCAAATAAGAGCTTCAGTGATTTTAAATGCGCTTAAGATTGACGCTAAAGATTGACGTCGTTTGGTTTTTTTCATATAGATATTTCTTTACGCACACCCTAAGCGGTACCTGAATGGGTAAAAATATTGCCTTTCCTTCCTAAAAACCCTAAGCGAGACCAAAATCTGCAATTTATTTACAACCCTAAGCGAGACGACGAGCATCCCCGTCACTTTCATATGGGAGTCCCCCCCCCCGGGCGTCTATGCTTTTAAAATGCAAATATGCAAGAAATTTCTGTACCCATGCTGTGTTTGTTAGTTTACATTGTTTATAGCCACGTGCTTGGATGTATGTCTGCAATGACAATAAGTGAACCGTACATGTCAGAGGTTACGATATTGATATATTACATTTTTTTTAAATTTCGGACTTCGGATTCGGCTCATCTTTCTGACGTTTCTCTGGTCTATCACCGAACTTGTCTAGAGTAAAGTGGGATTAGATGAAGTTAAAAGAACATGCCCCCGTGTATTACAGACATTCAACACGATGATCTCAAAGGTGAAGTGAAGAATAAGAAAACATCACCTTAATCCAAAATCCAGAGACAGCCGACTTTCAAATTTCAATGTTTGGCTGTGATGGTACAACGAACTGAAGAAAGTGTTTGACGTTATGCATAAAAAGATAATGGATATTGGCTTTGCGTGGAAAATTAACAGGTTTGCAATTAAAAATAGCCCTGTTTTCCCTCTCAAACGATGTTTTTGCAAGTTGCCACCCGTGACAAGTGAGATTACCGACCTAGTTATGGCGAAAAAGAATATTGAATTCTCCTTCAGAAGAATAAACCTGAATGAGTGCCTTTTGTACCATTCCTGAACCGATGAACAGTTGCAATCAGCCTCGCAATCTTTTTAACCGGCCCTCTTTTACCAAGATAGCAATGTTTGTTATATTCTTTTCTTTTCTTTATATCAAATTTAGCAATATCTATGTCTTGAGGGAGTTTCCACTGTAAATTCGAACGACAGTCAAATTACTCCCTAGGAGTTGTTTGTATTGCCTCGAAGCTGTCGAAGGTTTTACGTTCTTATGTCAATCAGCTTCAACTTCAATTTTTTTTTCGGGCTTTCCTTAGCTATTAAACGTTAATAAAACATGTCACTTTATAACATATCCTGGTCCGCATTAACAAAACAACGCCTTAGTTTTAAAGTCAGTTTTTCCTTTCTAATTCACTTGTTCGACAGGAGGAAAAAACGACAGTATGACCAAAAAAGGTTTCAGCAATTTTCAAGGTCGATATCTTATCTGGTATTCAGGATATATGATTTGCTTTTAATATGCGATCTACGGGATCTATTTTCTTGTAAAAAACAGGAAGGACAACTGGTGTATTTTCAAGATTAATTAATACTGGTTGTAAATAAAAACTTTTAAAAGCACAAACCATGTTTCGAAAGTAGAAAGTGTAACAATATATATGTTTTTTTCCAGAAAGCCATTAGAATGCCAGCTGCCTTACATCGGGTTCTCGGTAGTTGTATTGCAAATATTTCCCCCTTGAAGTAGGGTTGAATTCACGCTGTGATCACTCCATCTCAAGTTTCGTGATAAAAGTGCGAAAATTGCATAGGCGATGTTTACTTTTTAACGTTGAGTGGAGATCGGAGTCAGAATAATTCATGAGAAAACATAATTTGTCTCCGGGAGAGGAAACTTTATTTCCTCTGCCACGTAAATGACTAAGACAGAGTTTAAATCCACGACATAAGTTTAGACGCACACGAAAGCATTTTCGAAGCTTCTCGTGCGGTTATTGTCGCAAGCTACCTTATTAAAACCAAAGAGATTTGTATTACACGTTTTCAAACAATACAAGAACACCTGAAAAACTAGGAAAGCTTTTAAGGTTTGGATTTCTGTTTGTCTAAATAAATTTGTAATCACAAACTACATAAGATACATATCACTCAAGTTTATGGATTATCCTAGGCAACTCGACAGACGCGATCCTTAAGATTTTGACTGAAACACTAGTTATGAATGGTCGAGTGACACTGTTGTCAGGAAGGAAAATACTACGAACCTCAACTGGACTGGGAGAAAATGCAAATTGATCACGAAAGCACAAATTTCGTTTCACACGCGTCATTATTACGAAATAAGTAGAAAACGGAAACAAATGTTTGCCACTTTGTAATCGCAAATTCGAGTAAGATTTTATCCGCCCAAAAAAGACTTCTTAGTGAATTTTACCTTGCAAAAAAGTCAATATTCGACCGCGGTGATGAATTTTAGGTGTATTTCTCATCAAGAACATCAATTATAAATGGCGTGAACACCGTAGGAAGGATGTATGGAAATAAACAACACGAATCATATTATCAGAAGAACAACACTTTCTTTTATGTCTTGTTTTTAGAACAATATTAGAAAATATATTTGACAAAAGTAGCCGAGAAAGAGTCCTCAGCCTAAGATTTTAAGGATAGATTTCAGTGAGAAGAATATTTTAGAAGCGAACTTGAATTAAATGATGAAATAAATTAAACGATCATATCTTTGGTCCGTAGTCTTCAAATGTGTTTTAGAAGCCAGGGGCAATTTGCCACCAGCTGAGACACGGAACAAGAATTTGGTGAATTAAAATGACTTTGAAACGACGGATAACAGTTTCCACTTTTCCCGAACGAAAGAATCAATAGAAAAGAATATTCTTGCACTATCACCTCGTGCTGCGATTAGCCAATCAGAATCGCAGCAACATATAGACAGCTGGTGCTGACGTTTTTCGCGGGAAAATCAGCCTTGCGTAAAATCTTGCGTGACAACTAAAAGTTGTATACAGTACTTAGCTTTTTCTTCTCTTAAAGCAAACAATTTACAAGAGTTCATTCAAACCAAAATCTATTCTTATTCTAATCACGAACGAGCTGTATTAGCACGACTGAGAGGGCTTAAGTGGGGCCTGTTTGAAGGAAATCATATAAACTTAATGAGCTTTTGCATATTTTAATAGACGCAAATTTAGTTTAAAACTGTTGTTTCAATCGACTTGAATAAAAATTGCTTTCTGAAAGGAACTAAACGATTATCTCTTTGCCAAAATAATGGCGAGATGCGTTAGTATGCTTTTTTACTGTGCGGCTATTTCGCCTAGGGAAAGTTTAGACTTGTCATTAAACAGGTCGCTTGTTGATGTTTAGGGGCATTTCATTGATGAATGGAAAATGCATGGGGCGGATGGCGCTTCAAAACCGCAATATTTGACCGAACACGTGTTTTTGTACGCATAATGTTCTCACCTATCCGTTCATCCCTATAGGCTGAAATTTTATTAATTAGTGGGCGTCTTTCTCGGTCTTACCAAAATTACTACGTACAACCCGCTTTTGATAAATTTTCTTTCTCCTTTTAGAGCGATCCGAGAAGAAAAAAATTATTTTGTTTTTGAATGAGCGAATAGCAAAATAAGCGTGGCTCAGTTATTGTGTAAAGAGAACTCTGACTGGCTGATTGTATGTGAAATTCTCCCAATAGGCCTCTTGTCAAATAGAACGAATGGACCAATCAGAGTGCAGTTAATTTGCATCGCTGTAATTAGAATGCTTACTCCACCACAACTGGTGTTGTTGGTGGAAAGTGTGGGAATAGAAGGTTGGATAGGATTTTATCGGTAATTTTGCTCAGTTCCCACAGTGGTGTGTTAGCTGAAACGAGAGGAGTGAAATAAACACTACTTCTTCTTTCTCAATGTAGGTTTTTCGGGACAAAATGGCTTCACAGCCATCCCAGAGACCACGACGAAATGCATCGCCTGCATCAAGCTCCAAACTACAGCCTATGCGGGCCACTTTACCATTCTCGCTGATAAATCATGGAAATCCGAGCCCTACTCGAGGAAATGGTCTGAGGAGGCCAAGTCCATCTTCTTCACCTGTACATGGCAGTGAAAATGCCCTCAAACATCGAAGAAGTTCGCCCGAAACACGTGGATCTCCCGAGCATCGACGGAGTCCTTCTTCTCCATCTTCATCGAGCTCGAAAGGTTAGCTGACGTGCTCTAAAATTTTTTAAAACAGGAATTGAACCTTAGAATAGTTTTTAGTTATGACTAAAACAATTTTATTGAGGCAGCTGCCTCAATATATCTTTACTCTATCGTTTAAGTTCAGTATGGTGGACCGTTCATTTTCGCTTTTCATCTATCGGTCATCTTTTCTCTGTTCAACGTATTGACCTACACTGAAAGCCATTTCCGTTGTTTGGAAACAGTTTGGGCTGAGCTTAGCTGACAATTGATAAAGAAGAAATATCATTTTGTTCGCAGGTGAAAGAAGCAAAATGACGAAAAGTAATTCGGTTTCCGCAATAAGAAGGACTTCGTCATTAGACGCCATTTCGCCTTATATGAGTGGACAGTGGCCTAAAGAAGTTGGAAGCTACGGGCCGACTATGTGCCACAAATCAACCCAGGTTAGTTAGGTACCGCTCTATTAATAAAATATTTCTCGAAAATTGCCAAGTTGAGGCCAATTACTCGAATTTAGAGGTGGAAAAGTTGAACCACGCTTGTAAAGGCGAGCTAGCTAGTTGAGCAAATTTGCTTTGTGGTTCTCTTATTGCCCTACAGCCATGACAACGATGTTAATTCCCAAGCAACTCTGAAATTTGATGATCTTAGCTGTAAATTAAGTTTGTTTTAACCCGTGTGATGGAGTCAGCCGTACAAAAGCTATTGCATAAATGTTGCAAACAAAACCCTACGGTAGTAAAGCAAAGTCAATACTGCCCCTAAGCTAGGAAAAAGCACTTACCTGTCATCAGGTATTACTGTCACTTGGACTCGGGGGTCAAAGAATCATTGTAGAGAGGTTTTTGCTCATTTTGACTGGTAATTGAGATCTAAAGAGTTCTCAGATTTGGGTGATAGTAAAATTGGGGAAGAGAATTGGACTATGACACCTAGATTTTCAACATGTATTGCCCTTTCTGAAATAGATAAGAGAAATATGCAGGGATATTTTCAGTTACAGGATAAAGGTACCCTCATTCTTGAGTGCCTCACACCCCCACCCATCTTGTGATGGATTGAATTGACTCCACCCTGGTTGTTTCAACAGTACGTGTGAAACAAATGTAGGAAAACCAATTTAATACCTTTGGTTTACTATTTGAAGCAGATTTGATCAGCAATTTTTTGCCCTGAAGATTTAGTGACTAGTTTTTTAGCTTGAATGGTTTTGAACAATTGAAAGGTTTGCTGCGAGAAGGGTGAAAACACTCCAAATTTGCCTAGTCTTAGCATTCGCTGTAGATTTTTAGTGCTTCATGATAATGCTGAGCCATTTTTATTGTTTTGCTTGAAGGCTGCTGATTTAGTCATTCTTTTTAGACACAATGCCTTTCAATTTATTGTCACTTGCAAAACAGATTTTAAATTTAGTGATGATGAAAATCGGTTGTTTTGCATGAAATCCTAAACTTGTTTGTTGTTTGTTTAGTTGTCATGCTAAAAATAGTACCGTTGTGGCATATTTTATAGGTGCTCACTGTCACAGTTTGGCTTTCCAAAGGTCTAGTCTTTACCAACTAAAGCAGCATGCACTTTTTATTTATGTGCACTTTTTATGTATGTGCAAAGTAATTATTAGTCACCTTTTGTGATTTGTTTGCATGAAGTTTTCCTCAAAAATACCAAGTGTTTGTTTCATTTGCCCTTTGCCGTAGAATTCTTGCAAACCTGTTGATACTCATATTTTTCGTTAACTTTAGTACTTGAGTTGTAGGTATTTAGGAGAAGTGAATAAAGTGTGAATGATTCTGAAGGACTGCAATCATGAAACAGAGAGGCTTCGAGGCTTATTGCCCTAAAGATGAAAAATTATTAATGTGGGGGTTGATGCAAGTTTAAGTCTTGCATCCAGGGATTATTCAGTTACAGTGCAAGGTTGCAAAACCTGGTAATTTGACACCCTGAGAAATTTTTTAACTAGTTTTGTTCCTTTAGTTTTGCTCACTGTTTTGTAGCATTTTCATTACTTTTTCTGTTTCCTGAATTGTTTTAAATTTTGATTTGCAAAGGAATGCATTTATAAACTAGTGTATTGTTTGGGATAAGAGTTGAAACAAAAAGAAACCTACTTGCAGATTCAGTTATCCTGTTACTTTTGAGTTACCCTTAATTAAGATGTGATTTTCAAAAAGCAATTTTCTTCAGAAATGCCTTTTTATAACTGTTTTGTGGTACAGTCAAAGTCCAGAGGTAAACATGCATTTCTGTATAAAGTGGATGTCCTTTTGAAAATCCACTGTACCAAAACAATCTTGTGTTGGTGGGTGTCAGCACAGTATGTTCCGTAGCACTGGGTGATGGTTAAGTCCTTTACCCTCTACACGAATGGACTTTTGTCACTCATCTTTTGTCACTTTCATACTTCAGTCAGTGGTCATTCGTCACTTTTCAACTTTTGTCATTCCTCTCACAAAATTTGTAGGAAATGATGGAAGAAAATTCTTTTTTTATTTTGATACCATTTTGTTTATTCCAGGCTGTTTTGTAGATGCCTCACAGTCATGTGTTATCAACGTATGCTTAGTCACGTGTTATCAACCCTTGCCTCACTGATTAAAATAACTTTGGCGTATTGAATCATGGATTGCTGTAAACATATTTTTATTAGAGATTTAAAAGAAATTGAAGGGCTGGTGGATTAAATGCTATTTGTAGAATTTTAGGTCCTTTGTTCAAAATTATCTTGTACAGATTGGCCACATTTTTAGCACATTGTCTACAGTTTATCCGGGGGATGTTGCCTCTCATTGTGATCGGGTGTCGTCATCATTTTGGTGGAATCACCACGTGGATAAGGACAGGTTTTTTCCCTTACACTGTGTGCTGTTCCCCTGCCCTTCTTCTTTTATTCACAAAGGTTTTTTGTTTTTATTTTAAGCAGGGGCAATCACATGGTTAAAGACATAAGTGTAACACAGAATTTTTTTTAAGACTGGCAACCAAACTGAAAAAGATATGGGACGATGTTTGTCAGATGACTTGAAGTGCGTACATGTATAAGCAAAAATAATGAGGCAAATCAGACACAAGGAAGTTCTGCTCAAAGCCCTCCAGTTGGCCGTAGGGTAGTTTTTTTTGGGGGGGGGGGGGGGGAGAGGTGAAGAAGGCGGACATGGCAGCAAATTCTGCAGAATTAGCATAGGCAATAAAATTCCTGCTTTGACAGCAAATTTTGTAGAATTACATGTACCATAGGATCCATGCAGGCACAGCAAGGGGAGGGAAATAGGAATGTTGTTAATCTGCAGGCAAATAGGGCAAGGTGAAAACAAGGAAGAGTGTCTTGAGTAATTCCAGAATTTAACTGGTCTGTAAATGACCAGCTGTCAAGGGTGTCAATATCCAATACTTTGTCTTCTTTTGCACAAAATGGGAATTTGCATGCTTACACCCAGTTCCTTCCTGCATGCTGACTAGAAATAAAAGTTAAATCATGAAAGGTGTTAGTGAAAGTAGCCAAAAAGTTGTTGTGAAAAGACGAAAATCCTTGCCAAGTAATACCGAAGTAAGCAGCTACAGTCAAACCATTGCTCTCAAGCTCCTAAGAAAAAGACCAAAATTTCATTTTGTAAAATATTGAAAAATGAACATCACCACTGGAAAGTACTGCTGAATTTTGTGATTAGAGCAAGAGACTTAGGACTGGTAACGTCAGATAGTTTCTGTTCCTACGTTTCTGTTAGTTTCACAGAGATTTTTACAAAATTTTGCAGATTTACTAAATAGTATGATCATTTGATCTGCGTGACCACCCCTTAAATTATGAGATAACTGCTAAAAAAAGGAGATGTTATAATTTCAATGAATCCAGATTAATCTGTCCATTTTATTATGGCGTGCATTCAAACTTTTCCCTATGGACTCTTATGTTGTGAAGAAGTCTTTTTACATTACAGGGTCTCAAATGTGATCATTTTGAACTAAGAACTGGTAATATCTTTGTCAGTCCTACTGAAAGATATGTTTTTCAGTCTGAGGGCTTAAAATAAGAGAAGGATTCTTTTTTTTTTGTGGAATTTCTTTTTTGTTTAGTGCTGTTTTGTCTTCTTTAAAAACTAGCAACTCTGATATCCTTCACAGTCTTGGCACAGAACATTACATAATCCCACGTAAGAAGGTCTGTGAAAAAGGAATTCCTGTGACACAGTGTTTTGTTGTTTTACAGACACCAGTGTGGGATGAGACTGAAATAGATGAAAGTCTAGGAACAAGGCACAAGAGATCAAACTCTTGGGGCAGTGCTGACCAAAAAATTAAAGAAGTAAGTATTACACATTCAGTGCTGTAGATTGAATTGAAGGCTCACATTCTCCTACTAGCATTCATGTGGCAATTGTCGTTTAGTTCATGAAAACCAGGCTGTCAATTCTGTCTTCATTCTTTTTCAAATTTGTCTTCATTGTCTCTTTCAATTCGATCTGCATTACCTTTTAATCCTCTTGAATTTGAACCTAACTTTTTTTCCTTTGACACAGTCAACTTTTTTCGTTTGGACATGTCACCATATTGGATAGTCCATTATTGCAGACAGGAGTTAAAGTCCTCTCCAGATCAAAATTAATGAGAAAAATGTTATTCATTTGCCAAGTTGTAGTCCTAGAGGTTTCTGTTATTGAGATAACTGTACAAATATGTTGAGTGCAGGGCTTGCAAGAAGTCCCATTCTTCTGGAACATCTTAGTTTTTGATGTTGGGCTGGTAGCTTTTTGTGTTCCCTGACCTGATAGGCAAGCCACCTGCCTTGAATATGTAGGTTAAGGTAAAAGCCAAAACAACAACTAGACACCTGTTTAAGCTGGAAAGTGCCCCCAGGCAAGTGTTGTATGACTCAAGAACAGCTTGCTTAAAAGATGAGCTGGAATATTAGTTTTCTGTTAGCTTTTGGAGATTAAGCATCCAGTGTTTCTTCTTTAGACAAAAAGAAAAATATACCGTGAATCAATAAAGTTGTACATACAGAAACACGGCTTACAACCAGTCAAGCTGTCCATAATAATTTTTTAATAAAGACGACGTTTTTGTTCTGTTATAGTACAGGATCTTACTGTAAAAAACTTTTTTTTTACAGAAATTAAAACAGCACTTGCAACGCACAAAGCAAGGAAGCAAATCCAGTCAGACGTATGGCCGCCAATCTCCACTACATGGAGACCATACTGCCATACCTGCAAGCAGACTGCCTCAGTCTATCCCCATTTCAATCCCTTTGGTCTCAAGACCATCGGAGGGGCCACAGAAACGAAGCTTGGAAGGCCTAAACTCTGAAATACAGAAGCTAGTGCTGACAGACACTCAGACAGACAGAGTGAGTTTGCTTGGACATTTGTTGTTGGTTGATATTATTAATCACAGAATGTTTAAAGAAAGATATATGCCATGACTGCTCAGAGTGCATTCATTGTACAATGTTATAGTCCACATGAACAATGCCGTGCACGAGCTTTTATCAGGTTGAGGTTATTTTGAGTTTAGAGTGTGCACAAGTAAAACCAGCTGTCTTTGTTGCATCTCTAAGCTCCTCTCGTGTTCTTTAATCTTTTCACTCCCAAAAGTGCCTAAAATCAAAATTCAAGACGAATCCCAAATTTTATTTTGTAAAATACTTATAAATATAAATAGTACCACATAACAGTACTGCTGACAAGGTTTCACGTAATGGTCACACCATAGTGTTTCGTTCGCAGATTCAAAAGTTAGAACCACCAAAATGTCTCCATAACTGCCTCTGGGAGTGAAAGGGTTAAATTCTTGCATGCTTCTGTGTAAATTGATAATGCATTCTCTCCCTCAACACAAATTATGTGATGTAAAAATTCAGGACTAAAAGATGTTTTCTTTTGCAGGTGCAAGTAATGGAACAAGTGCCAGATGGTCGTAAAGCCCCAGTGGCAGAAGTGCTGACTGGAATTGGAGGAGTGATGCCTTTTCGTACCGTAGACATTCAAACACAGACACCCGCTGATAACCACGAGGGGCAAGATAGTGGAGGAAGTGGAAACAGCAGCAGTAGAAGCCACTCGGCATCACCAACATATCCCATAATGCCAGGGGCATCAGATTCACAGCCATCATCGAGATGTTCCTCAGGAGGGGTGGCAGAAGCTGAAGAGAACGTATCTCCTGAGCTTCCTGCTGGAGGACCCAAATATGCGTCATCTCCGAAACCGAACAACTCGTACCTCTTTGCAAGGGAGCCTCCTGATGGTGCAGAGAAGGTCCCATTACATGTTGAAGGTGCTGATAGGTGAGTCCTACATGAGATCAACCCTTCCTCTCCACAAGGCCTTCTAAGGAGGAGGTGGCAGTGATGGTAACTGCATCCTTCTGAGTATTGATGTCTTTTAGTTTAACCCTTTAATCCCTAGTCTCAACATGCATGTTCTCCTGATTGTTCTCCATATATTTATTATGGTACTAGTTGGGAGAATGTCATTAAAGTTGTGTTTATTGTTCATCGTGGTGTAAGATGAACATTTATTCGTTTGTTTGGGAGATGCGAAAAGAGAAACTGACCCTTGAGTCGAGAAAAATAAATGGGTTATTTTCAAACCATGATGATTTGTCGGCACACTTAGCTGACATCCTGTCCCCGTTGACAGGCAAATCAGACTACACAGTTACCAACTCTTCTCATTTTGTCTACCATCAGCCATGAGCGAATACAAGAAAACGAAGTCATGGTATCTTTTGACATAGAATCGTTATTTACAAACGTGCCGATCGAGGGTGCCATAAAGGCCGCATTATGCAAACTAGAGAACGACCCCGGTTTTGCCGACCGCACAAATCTTACACCTACACAAATTGCCGACCTTTTAAACTTTGTCTTAAGATCCACATATTTCCAACACAATGGGTCGATTTACGAACAGAAAGACGGAGCAGCCATGGGGAGCCCTGTCTTAGGGGGTATTGCTAACCTTTACATGGAAGAGTTTGAGGAATGGCCGATAGCAACAGCGACCTATAAACCTAAGATCTGGAAGCAATATGTAGACGACACTTTTACAGTCTTAGGTAAAGACTATGTAGACAGCTTTTTACAACATCTAAACAGTCAACAGCCTACTATTCGTTTTACCATGGAAATCGAGGAAGATAACACTATCCCCTTTCTCGACACGTCATGGTCTTCTCACCACTACTGTTTACAGAAAGTCCACCCACACTGACCAATACCTGGCCTATGATTCACACCATCCTCAGTCAGTGAAACGTGGTATTGTTAAGTGTCTATATGACCGAGCCAAACACCTCACATCAAAACCATCAGCTATCTCTGAAGAAAAGAAACATTTATCATCGGTACTTGTTTCGAGCGGATATCCGTCTTCATTTGTACGAAAGCTCACAAAGACAACAAGACCAACAGCCAACAAAGAACCTACACAGGACTTTAAATCTACTGCGGTTCTACCCTACATACAAGGTGTATCAGGGGTTCCTCGCCGCTGCCTACAACAACAAGGCATACGCACTGTCTTCAAATCAGACACAACTCTTAGGTCTCACTTGGTACGACCGAAAGACGCCCTTGAACCAACTAAACAAGACGGTGTCGTCTATAAAATTCCATGTGAGTGCGGCAAAGTATACATTGGGGAAACAGGGAGAGAGCGATGCAAGACAGAATAAAAGAACACGACAGAGATATACGGCTTGCTCGTACGCAAACCTTCGCAGTTTCGGAGCACGCAAATGAAACGGGGCATCTTCCTATTTGGAAAGAAGTTAAGTTTAATGATCATGACCCTCACTGGTACACACGTAGGGTCAAAGAGGCTATCTATGTAAGACTTCATCCTAATAACATCAATAGAGATAGTGGAATCGAAATTCCTGAAGCTTGGATACCTACGATCAGAAAGCACAACAGCTGACCAACCACAAAGCGGACCTGTGAGGGAACAACATCTAATAGTCGGAATAATAATGAGGATCGAAATGCACCAATAGCAGCAAACCATCATGCCAGAAATAGCGACACATAAACAATCGACCTCTCGCCTGATGAAGACGAGCAGTATTGCAGTTGAAACGTCGCAATCAACAACCCATAGTTGGGAGAATTGGCTCGCACATCAAGACACCTCCTCTTTAGTGATCATTTCCTCAATTCTCATGACCTGTATGTTTGATCAAGTAATGAAACTGTAAGGAGAAATTAGATGCTTGTCACCATTGGGGCTTAAAGGGTAAAACAATAGAAGCAAGCACCAGTCTTATGAGTAAAAGACCAAACTTTGTAGTTCTGTTATTAACTGATGCATCCACTTTCATTTACACATAAAAAGGAAATGCTGCTGTTACTTTGCTGAGTGTACTAAAATCTCAACATCATTACAGTCTTTCTCTGAATGCTTGTAAATCCTTACAATCAGTAGAGCTGAATGGTTAGGGAGTATTTAGGTTCATCCTCTTTCTCCCATAAGTATTGGTATAATACACAGGTTTAATTGCAATGTCTATAACATACATTTGTTGAGCATCTGTCTTTTTGAGTGTTGATTGTAATGCTGTTTTATTTTAGTTGAACACTCAAGTTGCTTTTACAGTTGCAAAAGTCTCGTTACGTCAGTTTCTGGGGTATTATTGCGCTCTCCCCTTGGAAGGCCTCCTTCTTAAACGTGTGTGGGAAAGATGTAAGAGAACTAACTGGTTTTGGCATGTTTTTTTTTTTCAGGGACACGTCTCCCTTGCTTTTAGGGCCGGACAAGACAAAAGTAAAGATTATCAACATCAGTGCAAGATCGGCATTCTCTGCTTTTTCTGCCTTGCCCTCCTACCCTAAGATGGCTGTCACTTCGCCAGCGACAGCCAACCAGCAACTATCACAAGTGGAAGCTTCACAGTAATGCTTAATCTACAGAGGGTAGTGATAGAAAAGGCCATGCAAACTAACTTTATATGGTCAAACTATTAATTTAAAATACCTTAGAAAAAGTCTAATTTATTGCCTGGATAACATAAGAATGATAAAAACTGGTTTACTTTGACAGATGAGCATTCTGCCTGCCTTTCTCTTTCAACTGTTTAATTGCTGTGACTGGCACACCTAACTTGTGAAAAACTCCTACCATTATTTGAAGGATTTTGGCTAATTTTCCAGTGTTGGGTTTGTTTGTTTTTGGTTTGTGTGTTACTTTAAAAAAAAAACAGTTGTAGTAATTATCATAATTATGTTGTGTCTTTTATACTGGGTAAAGATGGCCATTGTAGGTCGTTTCCAGTGGTACTTGTTTGGTTTGTAGAGGCATTGAAAGTAAAGATTTTCAATGGGGACAGTACAGTTAATGCTGCCATACATGCAGATCTGTCTATTTTAATACCAGCCTTTTTAAAATGATAACATTTTTGACCTTTGAATTTGGGCTAAAAAATCAATGTGAGGTTGATTTTGGTTTGTTTTCTGGCACTCTTGAAAAAGATCTCAAGCTTACGTCATAAAATTTTGTTGCAAGTCTGTTTCGTTTCTTAAGGCATAACTCTTTTGCATGTGGATTTTTTTTCTCACCGTTTTACAACAAGTTCCTGTCTGACCAGCCCCAATTTTTGAAGCCTTCAGCAATCTGTTTTTTATGTGAAAAGTTTACATGAAAAGTAACCACTTCAGATGGAGTGATGTGCTGGGAGAAAAAAAGCTTACTGTTCAAAGATTGTATAGTACATTATTCAGTTATTGTATTTGAGGAAGTGTATCATATTCGTAAATATTAAGCTTAACTTAAGGAAAACAGATCTTTCGATTATCACATGTCAGCAGTTTAGGAATTTTATATAAAAAGAAACTATTGTGACATTCATTGACTTAATTCTTAATGTATACTACAGGTCATGATGTAAATATTTTATGGATTAAGATGACTATATGATACTTGTATATTTTTACACTTAAAGAGAATTGATATCTGTTGTAGATTTATTGAACACTGAAGACTGTTCAAAAGTTTGTGTACTGAGACTGGCATAACTTTAATTAACCCTTTTTATCCCAGGGTCAAAACCTCATTTTGTCATTTAAGTCATGGTTGAAACAAAAACTTTTGAAAAGTAGTTAATTGAAGGGCAGTTTTTTAAAACATTTTAAGTAAAATTGGGATTTTTTCTTGTTTCCCTTTAAGCCCCAGCATCATTATTCAGATTCTCCTTACTGGTCTCCATGTATTTTGTTGAGTACTAGTTGGGAGAACTTGTTTAAACATCAAGACAACTCATCTTCAGTGATCAATTCGTTAATTCTTATGACTTGTATGCACTGATATGATGAGGAGAGAAATTTGTTGCTGATCACTGGTGGGGCTTAAAGGGTTAAACTTGCATGTTCTTGGGATTGAAAGGGTTAAATGCTTGCATTCAACTCTGATCTACATGTACTGGCTGGTTCAGTCTGTGAGTTCATCATTTGCCACTGAACACATGCATTAGACCCTTGTCCAAAAGAGTCACACAACTGGCCCTTTGCATGAATTGGTCACACAGTGCAAAATCCGTCATGCCGGATGGCAAGTGGTGCAGCCGGACAACAGTAAAGTGAAAAGTACAGTGGAACGCCTATATAACGAACCCCTATATAACAAAGAGTATAACAAACCCTAATTGTCAGTCCAGTAGTTGTAAATGTATGAAAAAGAGCCCCGATATAATGAACCCCCGTAATTAGGAATACATTATGCCAGTCCCTTGGCACTTTGTTATATCCAGGTTCCACTGTATATCGCCACAGCAATTCCTTGTTAATTCTGTTTTTTCATGTCCCACTGTCCCTCTTGCCACCCAGCATGGAAGATTTTGCACCTAGTTACCACGTCGCGCAAAAGGCCCATTTCACCTAATTCACATAAACTTAGTGAACAATCAATCCTACCTCCCAAGAGTCACGTTTGAAGTTTGCAGCTATTTATTGAGTTGACTACATTAATATTGGTAACTGAAAAAAATTGACAACAAAAGTGATGGCGTTGTGGGCCAAAGCTGTAAAAAAGTCATACAAAACTACCGCTGTTAGTTTGATAGGTGTATGCACCACTATCCCCAATTGTATGATTGTCTGTTATACTCTTGGGAAATTTCAGGCTGCAATTTCGTAGTGAAACAACTTAATTTTGGTAGTGTCTTGAAAACGTTACAGTTACTACTTAAGCTGTGCCAAGGATTGATTTTGACTTTTTGGTTGTCAATTTTGGATAAGGGTCTTTGTCAACAGGTGAAAGAAAAAGTTTCTGCTTGTGAACATTCCCTTTATTTATTACGTGACATTGCCAGTTGTTCTTAGAGACATGTCTTGAGTTGTTTTGTTTTGAGATATTTTGAGAAACTACTCCCCAGGTATTGGGTAATTTTTAATACATTGATAAGTGAAACAACACTTGATTAAGGTGGTTATATATTCATGTCAAAACGTATCTTAGGTGCGCTCAGTATTTCAGAAGGGCACTTCCTTGGTCGTACATTTTGCTACACTCTTGTATCTCCTTGTATCCTCATTTAATGCATACTCAGTACTAATAAAAATGAAAACAGACAAGTCTTTGATATCCTTTTTAATTTTCAGTGAATGCTTTGACCTTCAAGATTCAAAAACCCTCTACTGACCTCTCCACAACAACCATGTTTTCTTACACTGGAGGCTGAACTATTCCCTCAAATATATTTTTTGAAACGTATTTATTATGTACATTACAGCAACTTCACGGCAGTGATGATTAAATTCTATATGTTGGTGACCATTAAAGAGAGTTCAACTGTTATGTACTTCTTAAAAATCTAACATTTATACCTCTAAATAACTGAAGTATTACATTTGTAATTAATGATCTAGAACTCAGATAAGGTTTTGCAGATTAGCTGTGTAATCAATTAAGTGATCGTAGTTCCACTCATCGTACCATCTGCAACTACCCTGCTCATACTCATCACATGACACTCTGGGTTGATGAGTGCCTCGCTGAGGTAACATCGGCTCCTGTGGACGCTTGCCAAGTGCAGGGAAATTATGATAGTAATACCTGTTGTAAAAGAAGAAAGGTTTTTACTATTAGTCTGCATAACTGATGGCATTGTCAACTTGAAGGAAGTAAAAGCCTAAAGGAGCGAGGAGCTCCATATTAAGTGACAGGAGCACTGGTTGTCCATTCTAGGGGTCAAAATTCATTGTTTGGTACCAGTTAGGGTGTTAATCTGGTACCTATTAGGGCGTGAAACAAATTTCAGCAAAACCTTCAAAATGAGATTTGTAGCGGGGGTCAGGGGGTTTAAACCTCCCACTTCCTGTACTTCCCACATTGTTTCTGTTGCCTCCCACCTCTTTGTCCTTTTTTGATTGCAAAATATTGTGCAGTATTGCATAATTTTCACTATTTCTCCTGCTTACTGCCCCATCTTCTCCTGCCTCCTGTACACCACCTGCTCCTTTTTCTCCCAAGCTCCCACCCCCTGTCCCCCTGTCCCCCTCCACAGATTTGGTACCTAAAGGAGTTTCTTTCATATTTCAATGACCACACCACAGTCACTTTTATCTTGAAGTCCTCAAATCCCATCTGGGGCCTAAGCAGATATGCTTGTCACTCGTCATAGCACTTTAAAGGTATGAAAATGCATTCTTGTGAGTGGCATATGGGGTCAAGTCACCATCCCCTTGGCTCTTCACACTGTTTGACTAAAAAGATGTATTCTCCCCAGTGTCCGCAATGTAGTGTTTTTGTGAACCACATGACAGGCGCTTAACTCCAGTTATGTAGCATAGCATAGTATTTAATACTACTCCTCCCAGCGACATCTTGTTAGCCCAACTGTTTACACATTTACTACAAGAACTTCTGTGAATAAATTTCGTGATTTAAACAAAACGTGATTTTTTAACGAATATATTTCTTTGGTTAACCCGTGCTGCTGATCAAGAAAGCTAACAGACTCACATTTGATCTCACGCTATACAAATTCAGGATGTCACATTGCCTTGCCTTTACCTGTTGTACACAAAAGAAAGGAAAACGACGAGATTTCCATTCTAATATTGCTCTGGCATCTTTTACCCTTTAGCAGCTGGTCAGTTCTTGCACAAGAAGAAATATCTAGTCATGTGTTCCTTAATATGTGTCACATGATGTCATAGCTCCTTTGTTACTGAGAGAAGACTAAGGGGAATGGTGTGCCAAAATTTGGCCAATTTCAAAAATTCGTGAAAAATCGTGTTTTGTTGGAATCGCAAAAATTTTTCGCAGAAGTTCTTCTAGTAATGTGTACTTTCAGATAAGAAAATAAATATTTTTAGGTTATGGCACTTTAAAAGTGCACCATTCTAACCACTACACCTAAGCTCATAAAGTCATACAAAAATAACTGAAGTGACTTTATAATAATGTTACCATCTTTGTATAATAAACTTGTGTCCTTTGATGACTTTAGCAGCATTATGAAAAGAAGTAGGATCACATTCCCCATGTGAGTTCATGCTGTTCCATATGAGAGCGAGTCCTTTACGTGGTTTTACGCTGATTCCTAACTGTGGGAACTTTGTCTCGCCACCTTCCTCCACATCTCTCAAGTAAACCAGTATGGTGGCAAATCGGTCTCGTTTGTCACTGTGGTTGACAATACAGTCAGTGTGATTCTTGTATCCTAAAAGCAGTTTGAAAGAGAATAAAAATATATGAAAATTATCAATCTGGGACAGGTGGAATCTCTTAGAAGGGGGGGGGGGGGGCAGGGGGGGTTCAAACCTCCCACTTCCCATACCCTTTAATACCAGTTCCCACCCTGTATTTGTTGGCTCCCGCCTCTTTGAATTTTTTCAGTTGCAAACTGTTGCACAATGTTGCATAATTGTTCCCTTTTTCTCCCACTTCCCGCCACTTTGGGAATCCCACCTCCTGCCCCCTCTTCTCCCGCCCCCCGTCCCCCTCCACTTATAACAGTTGCCTGAGGATGCTTGATGAAATCTTGAAAGCAACTCCTTAATTTTTATCAGAATCTCATTTGGAGGGCGTGGCTCAAATTATTCTAACCTTTAAACATTTAAGCCCTGATATAAAAATGCATTTTCTCGTTACTGTTCTACTTACATTTCTTATGGAACTAGTGAGGAGAATTTGTCTAAAAATCAAGACATCCTATCCTTGGCAATCACTTCCTTTATTCTCATCCCGTGAAATTATGTTTGAACAACATTAGTGATAATGTAAAGAGAAATTTCATTTTTGCCACTGTTAGGGCTTAAAGGGTTAATAGAGGTTTACAGTACTTTGGTTATTTTTCCTGTCAGGTTAAGTGTTTTCCAGCTTATTGCCTTAAAAGGTGACAGGATTATTCTCGTGGCAGTCATTTTAGGTTTTTGAATAATCCTTATCTATCCAAGCAGTATGGAACCAGAAATTGTAAGACATCTCCCACTTAATGTCTAATAACTACAGTAACTTATAAATTGCAAATTAATAAGATGAAAAAAAGAAATTAAAGTGCAATTTGGGAAAACAGAACTCAGAGGACTTTTACAACTTACCAACTCCTTGTGGATATGATGTGATTTGAAATTTTCCTCCATTTTCAAGTTTGAGTCCTGTTGCTTTTTGTATTCTTTCAGCAAACATTGTAGAGAACTTGCTCTCTCCTGGATAAAATGCAGTGCTGAAACTCCACTTGAAACGACCCTGAAGTTTAGCAGAAAATGTCTCATTGATACAGGTTGTCCCCTTAGTAAAATCATTAGGTGTCACCTTTATTTTAAGTTTTGCATCTTTTAAGTATTCACGGAAAGATTTGATGCTGTCAAAACAGATGATTGGTACTTGCTTGTTAAGTTCAGATACATGTCTGCTGTGAACCATGGCAAGATTATCACATTCATTGTTGCTGAGAAAATTTTCCACCACATATGCATGAACAGAACTTTTGGAATTATCATGTCTCAGTTCTTGGATTTTCAGTTCATGATTGTTTTCTTTTAGGTTCTTCATTTGCAACTTGCTCTGAATTGAGAGCTTAAAATCTCTGAACTCTGGGGGAAGGTCTTGTACATGAGCTCCTGTAAATACAGAAAAAGGGAAATAACGAAATGCTTTAGTTTGCATTTCAATCAGTTATCCTCATCACCCCCCCCCCCCCCCCCATTTAAGACCCATCTCTCTAAGTTCAGTTTCTAGTGTTCCACAACAACAACAACTGTAACATAGAGGTGGGGGGGGGGGGGGGACAGGTGGGGTCACCCTGGGCTTCAATGACATAATTATTTTTGTGAGGAGGAGGAAAGAGTAGGAAAAGCGTTTATTCTCAAAAATGAGAACATGCAATAGAAATCGCACAAAGTGGGCCAGGAAGGAGGCAGGAACAGGAAGTAAAAGATATGAGAATGACGCCCAGCTTGTATCTTTTTACAGACTGCAAAATTTAACAGTCATTTTTGAGTTTTGCCCAGACAGAGAAAAGTGCTTCTAGAGTTGTGGAACACATATCAGCCTTAAGAGGCTGCACATTTTTAACCTATCAATGGAAACAGGTGCAATGAAATTAGAGTTTGTTAAGAGCTGCGTGGTATCTGAAACATGGAATGATTTGCAGTCTCTCCACATTATATTTTAGTGAAGAGATTGGATCCCCTCTAAAACTTGTGTCATGACATCATAACTACTGGGCACTACCTATTTTTTCCGAGAAACAATTCTGTTTTCTACCAGAGTCAGTCACATTTCAGCAATACCCACCACTGTGATCCAAGCTCCCCGCACAAGGCAATCTGGGGCTTTCGCGTGCTGTTATCCCAGGGACCCACCCAGGGTGGAAGGGAGAACGGGTACTGGGAATTACGGATATTGATCATTTTACATTATCAATGTTAATGGCAGCTTTTCCTTTTCACACTATTCGTGTGGCATTTGATTACAGAAGCACTGAAATCGCTAGCGTTTGCGACTCTCTCGCGTCTCACCTGCCGGTTTCTTCTTGTCTTTCCGTCCATCAACACCATCGCCTTTAACTCGTTCTTTAACAACCTTTTTCTGCTGTTCGAAGTCCTTTTCCCGGGAAACCTTTCCTTTGAAATCAACTTGAAGTGAAGGAACAAAATACAGAACAACTGCAACGGCACCGATGAGTAAACAAAGTACCCCGACACCAATAATCCATTTTTGTGACGTCTCCTGCTGGTATTGAGGATGTTTCTTCGGAGTTTTTGCGGATTGTTTGCTGGTGGAATTTTTGGCACTTTCTCCGTGACCCTTCTTGCCCGTTTTCCTATTAGTAGCCCTCGTCATGTTCAAAAAGAAGTTCGGATTGAGCTCTTTAAGTAGAATGGTACCACTTTAAAGTAAAAGGAAAACAATAAATTAATGAAGTCTTTCAAGAGAAATCTTGCTATCTGCGAAGCTGTGTGTACATTTCCAAACTCGAGCCCAGGTCGTCGCTTCCACATTGCTCTGTCACGCAATTAAGTCACGCAACATCAACTGAGGTGTTCTTGCCTAAAACGACTCTAAAGCTTTTTCTTCTTTTCAATGATTTTTAATACACATTATTATTAGAGTAGCATGGACGTGGTATAAAACGATGAACAAAATGGCGAAGAAATGTGGCCACTTCCACTGTCAAACACGTTTCTGAGCGTGTATGAGAAGTTAATAAATTTTGAAACTATACAATGTATAGCTTGAGAAAACAGCTGACGTTTTGCGAGGTCGCCACTTGAGCCCTCTCGTCTTGCGAGAGCTCAAGTGGCGACCTCGCGAAACGTCGGTTGTTTTCTCAGGCTATGCAATGTATTGTTTATAAATACTTTCGAAGGCGTACACTCTTTATGTGTAAGAAATTCAGTGTGACAGCTATGTATTTTGTACCTTTGTATTTGGTATCTTGCTTGCTTCAGCAGTGGATGCAAAGAGAAAGAAATAACATGCATGTTTATCAAATAGTCTCCTTAATTTGGTCTAAAAGGTGGCCCCGTATTTTGTGGTTTAATAAGCCGAAAAGCATTTTAAAATAACGCTTTTCCGGGTTTGGCTTTCATCCTTGTAATATATTTATTAAATGTAAAGAAGATCCTCGCAGTTATTCACGCAACTTATGCAGTTGCGAAAAGAAAGCCTGAGAAAATCAGGCCTGCCGTTATTCGAACCCTGACCTCTGCGATACCGGTGCAGTGCTCTAACCAATTGAGCTAACAAGCCAAATTAGTGAAATGAATTCCTAGTTGGCTTATTAGCTCAATTGGTTAGAGCGCTGCACCGGTATCGCAGAGGTCAGGGTTCGAATCCCGGCAAGCCTGATTTTTTCAGGCTTTCTTTTCGCAACTGCATAAGTTGCCTTAATAACTACGAGGATTTTCTTTACATTTATTTCTTCATTCCGCAGTTCAAATATATGAATTTCATATATTCATAATTTCAATATATTTATTGGCAGTTACTTTTCCATGTGTTCTTATAAACTGACACCGCCAGAAAAATCGGAAATACACCAACAGAAAAACTTCAAAATGATTACGTGCGCGCGTCTTTCAGCACATCTACATCCCGACAGAAATGACATGATATGCGTGTAGCCTCCTCAATGGCCTTGTGCTTTGTGGTTGAGCTGAAGAGAATTTTCAAACAAAAACGCTTTTTCTTTGCTGAAGTTTCATCCTCGTATATTTACTGTCAGATACTTTTCTATGTATTCTTCTAAACTGACACCGCAGGGAAATTTGGGGTGCTTTCCATTAAGCCAAATATTTCGGAAATTTCGGTCGGAAGTCAAATGGAAAGGTCCGTTTCGGTTTGGTCAGACCGGAATATTTGGGACCACCTCTGGAGGTGGTCCACTTTGACCGGTCGGATCGGTCGGACCGAAATTCACCGTTCCATTTACCGAATTTGTTGTTCCCAGTAGCGCTCTTCCTTCTCTTGCTTGATACATCCATGATGGCGACAGTGCAGACTTATCTGTGCAGAGATTGTAATTATACAACGACTGACCTAACAGAATTATTAATGCATTCCTGTTGTGCGTCGATGACTATCCCCGGTACGTGTCTAAAGCATGTTGACAATTTTTTGCTATTTCGAGGTATAAATTCTTTGAACATTGCTTACATTCATTTTCCCGCGTTTTGTTTTCGAAATGTAACAGATCGCTTCCATCGGAAAATGTCGTTCCATTATTCAGCGGGCGGTCCGGCGGTCTCTGCCCGGTCGTAATCGTATAATGTAAAGCACCCTTGGAGATAAACGTACAGAAAAGCTTCTGAACGTGACCACGCGCGCGCATTCCAGCACATCTTCAACCCTCAAATATTTGACCAGCAAAATGTTTGGTCACGTATCAAGTTTGGTCACGTAGATATCTTCAGGTGGACACACTATTAATATTTCATGTTTAAATAAATAGATTTTAATAAAAGCTACATTGAGACCGGATTAACAGCAAACACCGTATTTTGTACCATCGATCTTCGAAGCCTTTATAAACTTGCATGAAAAAAAAAATGCGAGAGACTGAACTGGCGGCCTAAAGCCAGAATCTACGTTGCTCTTCGAAGCCCAATTAGGGCCGAATATCGAATTAAATTTTACGTCCTATTTTTTATACTTCGGCCGTAAAATTTTGATGGCACTTACAGGGCTCCCCAAGACTCCGCTGAGTTTGAAGCACGCCCCACGAAGCTCACGTCACGTGCGGAAAACCGACAGGAAAAAAGCGATGCAACCCGCCAATCGACCCGGCGCCTGCCAAGCGCCACGTGTTTCTTGTACACCGTCCACTATATATTCATTTCAAGTCACTGAAACCAGGCTGTCTGTACTAAAGCATCGAATTGATCTAAGATCCAACAGTATAGAAAATGTTTCAATTCTGTAAAATACCTCAGTTAAAGCGACGCAAAGTAAGTAAACCTCAACAAAATTTATCGCAGCATGCAAGGTGGTATCTCGTCATTAAGATCCAGATCCCACGGAAGCGTGACAGACACACAGTTGTCTTTAGACGTCACATCATGCCACCAAAATGGGGGTGTGTACAAAATATCTCCCGGCCTAATAACGCAACTGTACGGCTCAGCCCGGGAAAATTTGGGAAAGGAGTCCAAAAGTTCAGCCTCGTCTTTTACATTTCTGAAGTTGATTCGACTTAAATGGGACTTCGGAGAATAGCTAGGGAAGGGGTAAAGACAAGAAGTGTGTTCATGGGAGAATAAAATAACACTTTTAACGCCCAGTATCTGAACAAGGAGGCCGTGATTTCGGTCATAATGCAGTGGCGTGATGTTTCCTCTTGTTCCAATCCACAACTGCATGGTGTCTTGTCTAAACACTTTGCGAGTAAATTCATCGAAAGAATCAGTTTGTTGGTCTTCAGTGACGTAGATCTTGTTCTTCAAACTTTGAATTTGTTCAACCGTTGCAGTGTCATTGTAGAGCGGATCAGGCATCGACAAAGTTCTCAAATAAAGCCTCTTTTTGTCATCAAGGCAGGGTTCTTTCTTAGCTTTTTCAGTTTCCTGGTCAGAGAGCAGCACCTCTTGGTTATTAAAAACATGATCAATGAATCTGCCGGGCAAAATCTTTCTTCTGGTTGAAAAATTACTATTGTCAATAAAATGTTGGTTGTCCAACGCTTCCAAAACTTCTAAACAATCAAATGCTTTTTCTAAGGCATTTTTCAAATATTCTGGGCTCCAAAACTTACACGGTCTCCAGTTTTCGACAGCTTTTTTCAGGATAACGGGTTGCTGGTTATAAAACTTTCGACGAAACGTCTGAGATTCGTTATTTTCTAAGGCAGGAACTGGAATAGACCTTTGCAAAATGGACTCCATTGTTTTGAACCGGAAGTTGCCTAAAAACGAAAGTGTACGTTGCATTGTGGGTAAATGACATTTTCTCCGTCTTTTTCATGAGTTGCGTCACGTCTGTTGTTCGTTGATGAGGTGAATTTTTTCAGTGGTAAGAAATCGTAAATTTGCCTGTATTTTCTGGTTTAGATACTCCAGAAAGAGAATGGCCACCAAGGTAAGGGCTTGTTGATCAATGTGTATGATTTTTTAGCCGTTTGAAGCAAAACGGCGATATTATGATGAAGATAACGACAGGCATGCAATCAGGAACAACTTTGTGTTAAGGCCACAGATTATTGAGTGAGGTGCGGTATTGCGGAATATCAAAATATCAAATCTTCTTATCATTTTCGATAAATCAAATATTTTTTTATACATTTCTTCTATTTTTTCTTGATAATATCATGATATTTTGAGAGTGATACAAGGCAATGATATTTTGATATTCTCCAGTGCAGAAGATATCAGAATATCATGATATTATCAAAATCTCATGATATTCTTAAAATATCAGAAAGTCTCTCAAGATATCAAGTGTTTGAGAAGAAGTCTATATCTCTTATAGGGTTTGATATTTTGATATATCATGATATTATCAAAATCTCATGATATTATCAAAATATCAAAGAGAGTATCAAAATCTCAAGAGTCTGATAAGAAGACTATATCTCTGATCGGGTTATATAATTTGACATATCCTGATATTATCAAAATCTCATGATATTCTCAAAATATCAAAGAGAGTATCAAAATCTCAAGAGTCTGATAAGAAGACTATATCTCTTATAGGGTTTGATATTTTGATATCTCATGATATTATCAAAATCTCATGATATTCTCAAAATATCAAAGAGAGTATCAAAATCTCAAGAGTCTGATAAGAAGACTATATCTCTGATAGGGTTTGATATTTTGATATATCATGATATTATCAAAATCTCATGATATTATCAAAATATCAAATAGTCTCTCAAGATATCAAGTGTTTGAGAAGAAGACTATATCTCTGATAGGGTTTGATATTTTGATATATCATGATATTATCAAAATCTCATGATATTATCAAAATATCAAAGAGAGTATCAAAATCTCAAGAGTCTGATAAGAAGACTATATCTCTGATCGGGTTATATAATTTGATATATCATGATATTATCAAAATCTCATGATATTCTCAAAATATCAAAGAGAGTATCAAAATCTCAAGAGTCTGATAAGAAGACTATATCTCTTATAGGGTTTGATATTTTGATATATCATGATATTATCAAAATCTCATGATATTCTCAAAATATCAAAGAGAGTATCAAAACTCTCAAAAGTTTGATCTGTGATTATTTATTGGCTTATGGATGAAAGAACGAGGTATATTCACTACACTTTTTGTGAAACAAAACATTTATTTTTTGAACAATTAAAAGTTAAACAAAATGAAAATGTGAAGACTTATATATATCATGCAACTAGAGATGCGAAAACTTTTGACTGCTCTTATATACACTTATAACAAATTTTAAAAAGTTGAACAAAATGGAACTAAATGAAATGTAAAAATTTTAACTATACTTATATACACCTATTACAGAATCTAAAAAGTTGAAGAAAATGACAATAATCTAATCCTTATCAATGGAAAAAATTTGAAATTGTAAAACTGATTGTAAAGTCAAATTTAATTAAATATGAAATTGTTAACGTGATTGTTTATTACTGAAATTTGAAATGTCTGTATAATAGTTTATGGAACCAAAATGATCTAGCAAAAGGACTGATTGTATTGTTCGTCCGTAACATTAACCTTTCTGAGCTTGTTTCTCGCCTCGGTTGTCATGTCCTCGAGTGGCCTCTTCCTTAAAACACAGCTTTCGCGCGACCTGTTGTTGGGGCTACGTACAATTTCACCAAGTCCTAAGCCTTCCATACACTTAAGAAAGTTCTCCGCTGCTGTTGTTGGGTAGCGATTTGTGCTATTGGGTAGTGGAGTGACTGCTGGCATAAGATGCCGGCCGGAAACATCACTGGCTTTTACTTGAGCTCCTTTGTAGAGCAAAACCTTTTTAACATATTTTGCGTGGCGGTCAGTCAGTGTTTCCTGTTGGAAATGCTCTAGGGGCGCCTCTTGTGGTTGAGGCTCTACTTCTTGAACTTGTGATGTACTTGCTGGAGGGACAGATTCTTGAAGTTTTTCCTCAGGTGGCATCATGGCAAATTTTGTGTCGACGACATAATTCATAACAGCAATGGCTTGAAGTGCAGATTGTTTGGAGATAATTGGTGAAATCTCCGCTTGTGTATGGTTGTCATCGGCAACTCTTTCAATCTCTTGATAAGCAGCTGTAATGGCCGTATCTAAAACATGCACAATCATACACACACGAGCCATTTGGCCGATTGCTTTTGCAATAATTCCGCGTCGATTTTCGTCATGTTTGATCGCAAGTTTTCTGCTCTTCAGCTCGTCGTGATATTGCCTGAACAGCTCGTGAGCATCTTCATTAAGCTGGTAGATGACACTGCGGCTGTGAAAATGACGTATGATCTCGTAAACCTGTTTTAGTTCAGGAGTGGTGCTTGAATCAAATGGAACTAGTTCGTCATAATCTACATCGCGCTCCGCAGGGCAGACATACAGCTGCCTGTCGTTAAACCCGTCGAAGTCGTCTTGAGACAACAGCTTCACAACATAGGCGGGTTGAATGAAACCAGTGATATTGAGGCAGGTGGAATCCATGGTTGCTGAGCCGTTTTTAAAATCTCTTGTCCATTGTGCGCCACCATTGAGTGCCAATAGTGTCTTTCTGTCCATGGTGGAATTTGTTTTGTAGTGATCGAGCATGTTGTAGAATTGAGTCAGTTCGTCGTAGGCTCCGAGAACCTTGTTGTCGTTTTGCGACATCACTTGGTGAAGTTTCTCAAAAGAGAAATGGTCCACTAATAGACGCGGAAGATCTTTTTCCTGTGCTTCTCCGTTCTCTTCTTTAAAATCATTCTGCATCTCTTTTTGAATTTCCCCTACAGGCTTCGCTAGGACGTTGAGGGCCGCAGTTTTCTTTTGGCCTTTTCTTGCGCAGACGTTAAACCAAACTATAGCGGGCTCCTCCCAGCTGTCATTGATTTGCATCGTGCCATTCGTTCCAATGAAAGAGGCGGCAACGGTCAGGAGCGGGAAGAAGATGTACTCGTCCGGACATCCCAAACTGTTGGAGTACGCCTGAACCAAATTGCGTGTTTTCGTTGATGTCTTATCCCAAGGAAATGATATGGCCTGGCCAGCCGATATCCTTTGGTAGATTAACGCTTTGTTTAAGTTGTCTGGTAGCTTGTGAAGCAGCGACATTGTTAGAAAAAAAATGAAACCGTACGGTGAAACACGAATGTTTGAACGCAAAGCAATACACACTCAAGCAATAGTACTTCAAAGTGAAGGTTTTTAGGTAACATTAGTCGGATCTATTGATGATTTGTAATAAAATTTAAACCAATGAGAGGGGAAAATGAACAAAGGAATAAAATGTTTTGCATTTATGTCAAATTTATACTCAAACCTGAGATGATTCTCTTCACAATGATTCCTTTGTAATAAAATTTTGACAAATAACATGGTAACAATAAACAAAAGAAAGAAAACTTTCACATGTAGGTTACAGTGTTTTACCTTTGATTTTTGCAGCTTCCGTGTGAAATGAACGCAGTTTGATGGTAAACTGGTTATTGTTTACTTATCGTTTCCACTCGGGATACCACAACTGTTTTTCTTAATCTATTATGTTAAATCGATTGTTGTTTAGTATTTTTTTCTTAATTCATTCTCGTTTAGTGACGTCAAATTAGGCGCAAGTAAAACAGTTAGCGCGCGCAGGGTTATTCTTATACTTGCTTTATCCTTTTGTTAATAAAGATCTAAAGGCGGAAAAATTGCCGCGTTTTGTGGGCACATGATGCTTTATTTGTGCGCGCTTTACCGCTACCGCTTTAAGTTATTGAAGTCGCTGCATTGATGAAATTATTCTGTAACTTTTCTCTGGGAAAAGTTTCTTAAACCGACCTCAATAATTTCATAGTGTATTTAAAAAATCTTCAGTGAAGGAATCGCTATTTGTTGTTTGCGAATAAAAAAGATGTGTTATTAATACCATTAAGTTAACAATGTTAATACTAATTAATCGTTCAGTGTCGGCAGTCCGGTAATTTAGCAGAAATTTGAATAAATGATCCTTAGGGAAATTGTTTTTTAAGAAGTCTAGTTATCGATACTCAATGGCTTTGACAGTTTATGAGAAATTCAATGCTAGAGAAAGATGTGTGCGATAGTTGTGGATCACGAAGAATTCAACTCGTTTTTGTTTGCTGTGAGCCATTTTCCTGAGGGGACACCAAACAGATTTGAGCTAGTGGCAGAATTTGTGCGCGGCCAACCAAAGGAAGAAAATGCCAGTTTAATGAAAGTGTGCCTCAATGATGGCGAAAGAAAAAATCCAAAACATTTACCTTTGACGGAGAAAACAAACTGCAGAACCATTTTCAAAGTGGTACACACCAAGTATCCTTTATTGTTAAAGCGCGATTTGTATTCGCGATTGTTTAAGAAAAGCGGGAAAAGTGCGTTTAAGCCCGTTATATTGCTACCTACGAAGACACAATGCTGTGGAAAAAAGATCAAGATTGACAGCAGACCATCGTTCCCTTTAGTTTACACGATGCAAGGTACTTATGTTGGAGCACTGTTTCATGGTCAGTGTGAGAACTGTAAAATGAGGTACTTTCCAAACTATAAGATGACTACTGGAGATTGCAGAATTTACAGCGACGTGCAAGTTGAGAAAAAAGAGTACTTTCAGGTGTCAGCAAAGACTGTATTTCATACAGAACTGCTGAAAGACATTGCTTGTAACGTTTGGGTCTCTGGAGCAACCTTTCAATCTCGTGCTAAAGTTTACAATTTGAAATTTAAGGAAAGCGACAGCCTGCGGCTGACTGAGCTTCAAGAGTTTGCCCGTACAAATGATGAAGAGTGGGAATTGAATGAACAACGAGTAAATGACGCTTTCTTCCTTTGGATAGTAGTAAACTATTTCAGCAGCAAAGGCAAGTTGGCAGACACTGACTTAAAGTGTGAATACTCTAACAGCGGTAAACGTTTAAACACCGAAGATCTATGCGAGGTAATGTGGGAAGATATTTGTGTATCAACGAATGAGTGGGTTACACACACTTGCAAAACTCCGGGTTGCTCAGAAGGATACGTCACTGTCGACGGAAATGAATACCTGAAAAGATCAAAATGTGCCCTGCCAATGGAAAAAGTGAAAATAAGGAAAGACTTGCCGCAAGTTTACAAATGCTGTCCAAATTCTCCACTTCCCGGGGGTAAGAACCAGAAGCCTTCGAAATTCTGCGCGAGTCATCAGTCACACAATGGGGAAACAGCATCAGACGTTTGTGTTCCACCAGAATTTCATTCAGCCAGGGCAGAGGCAGATCTGATTCCAGAAGAGCTATGCCTCGATCAGCAAAGTTCAAAAAGTTGTAAAAAAAAAGAAAACATTTCGCTTTTCTTTCAAACTACAGCTGGCATGCTGGCTCTCATTCGACCTTGTGGGTTAATAGTCGGCATGACCGAAATGTTCACGAGTGAATCGTACACGCAGGTGTTTCTCTTCATTCTTAGAACATTCTGTGCTGATTTAGAACAGTTTAAGCGCCTAAAATACTTGGGGTACGACAGAGCGTGTGGCTTGGTGCCATTTCTAAAGAATCAAGCTAAAAATGGAAGTGCGGGTGCAAAGCTGTTAATGGAGAACGTGAAGTTTTTAGTTGACATATTTCATGTTTCCAAACACACTGAGGATGTGTGTATGCCACCGGACAATCCGAACTGTTTGTATCATCCACATTTGCCAATGTTTGAAGAAATCAAGGGTGTGAATACGGAATCTTGCGAACAGGGCTTTCGAAGATTAAATCAGTACTTTGAACTTACAAGGAAGATGACCCAGCACAAGAGAAATGTTTTATTTTGGTTTGTAAACGATTGCTTCAACAGGGACTTGGAGGATGAGTTGAAAAAGAAAAAACTGATGTGACACTAAGAAGGATTTAATTCAATACTTACAAATGTGTTTCAATTGTTAATTCGATTGATTGATAATGAAGTGAAATGAACAATGTTGAAACTGTTGTATCACTCACGCATACGCGATCCGCTTGAACAAGAACAGCAAGAAGAATAGTGACGGTATGATACATACTGTTTATCATAAAATTACAACCGGTTTTCATATTTAAGTTGAATAAACATTGTTAAGTAGTGTGCTTGTTTCGGTTCATGGATTAAAGAACGAGATATATTCATGTGTAGTGTGCTTGTTTCGGCTCATGGATAAAGAACGAAATATATTCATGTGTAGTAAGAACGAAATATATTCATGAGTAGCGTGCTTGTTTCGGTTCATGGATTAAAGAACGAAATATAATTATGAGTAGCGTGCTTGTTTCGGTTTGTGGATAAAAGAACGAGATATATTCATGTGTAGTAAGAACGAAATATATTCATGAGTAGCGTGCTTGTTTCGGTTCATGGATTAAAGAACGAAATATATTCATGAGAAGCATGCTTGTTTCGGTTTGTGGATAAAAGAACGAGATATATTTATGTCTAGTGTGCTTGTTTCGGTTCATGGATTAAAGAACGAAATATATTCATGAGTAGCGTGCTTGTTTCGGTTCTCGTTCTTTAATCCATGAGCCGAGACAAGCACACTACACATGAATATAACTCGTTCAGTGTAGTGTGCTTGTTTCGGCTCATGGATTAAAGAACGAGATATATTCATGATTTGATAATATCATGATAATATCAAAATATCAAGATACCATGATGATATCAAGATTTGATAATATCATGATAATATCAAAATATCAACATGATATCAAGATACCATGATGATATCAAGATTTGATAATATCATGATAATATCAAAATATCATGAGGATATCAAAATATCATGATGATATCAAGATTTGATAATATCATGATAATATCAAAATATCATGATGATATCAAGATTTCATGATGATATCAAGATTTGATAATATCATGATAATATCAAAATATCATGATGATATCAAGATTTCATGATGATATCAAGATTTGATAATATCATGATAATATCAAAATATCAAGATATCGAGAGAGAATGATAATATCAGAAGCTTTCTGATATTTTGATATTCTGCAATCCCGCACCTTAGTGAGATTATTATGGGTAGGTCATGCACGTAAGTTGTTTCGTTTGCAGGTATTCTACTGCAAAATAGTTGCTTTTAATACTAAAACTTAAGTTTGGCCTGTTAGGTATCTGGAGATTAATCAATGTTGGCGATTCTTAACTTGTGTAACAAAAAAACAGAAATGCGAAATTTTTACAAATGTACTTGATATAAGCCCCAGCTTTGTGATGCACGCACAGTGTTCCAGATTACTTATAAAGGCAGAGGGTCAATAAGGAATTTTGAGGGGTCAATAGATGTGAATCTCTTCAAATCATCCCAAGTTGGCCATTTATTTTGTCGGGTCATGGTTGCCAGCTTTGTCGGGTTTTTGACCCGAGACCACTCTCTTATCTGGAACACTGTCAGCACGCATGCAATCAGGAACAAACTTCGTTGGTTCCGTTAGTATTATGGGTATTTCAATCACGTAAGCTGAAGTTATATAGGATTTGTGCAGCATTGAGTAAAAAAAAAAACAGGCAGCGAAAACTTCAGATCATGTCCTTTTGTATACACGTACAAAGTTTTTTAACACATCCTATGCATATAAGCAAGGTATGAATGGATAACACCTACAGGTACACGACAATCCAGGGTATCGTTTCTGTGTGTTTCTTATAGAAGGTTGTGATATACATTGCATAGGATGAAACTGTGGAACAAACAGTAACTAAGCTTTTCTAGGTAGCTTTTTCTCTCTGTGTGGGCAAAGGGTCCCCTATAGATAGCATTTTATAATAGATTCATGTTAAATTGTTAAGCCTTTTCATCCTTCAAAAAGAATGAGATTGAGTTATATCAGGAAGGCTGCTGTATGAGTTTCACAATTCACAGAACAGTCAAACGTGTAGAATTTTCTTTCCTGTAAGTTAAGCTTGTCAATATAAGCTGTTCTGAACCTCATGAAAGGCATAGGCAGAGGTGTCACCTTAACATAACACTGCAATTATCACAATTAATTCACTCATGACAAAATTTGTCAACCAACATGTTTAATTCAGTAGTTGATTCACAACTTGCAGTTGTATTAAGTTATGCTATGTTAAAACAATGAAAAATCAATTAACAAAATTTGAATTTCCAATTATGTTATTACAGAAAATTTTGGTGTTTCTAAAAATTTCTGCACCTATCAATGTTAAGCCCCAGCAGGGAGGGACAGGCTACCCATCCCAGGGTAGGGATTTTTACTTTTCTTCATGCACCAGTTATTTGCCTACTACAGAAACGATTACTCTAGGGGCAGGAATTTGACATTCTTTCGTTGTCTGGGCACAGGGCATTTGACTCTGGCTTCCTTGAAAATGTCAAATTCCCCTGGGTTTGCTTGCCCCCCCCCCTCCCAAACCCTAGGAATAAACATTGATAGATGCGATATGTTGTGCAAAAGCAACATAGCTTTCAGGGTATTTGCTGGTATTTATAAGGAGAAAGTTTTAACCATGTTCCAACCTCGCAAACATTTAGTGTATCAAGATTTTGCCACTAAAAAATATTTGCAAAATTAAGATGTTACCAAAATTTTAGCTAAATTAATGACCCTCATCATACATCCAGGCACTTAGAAAGACCACTCGTGCAGTCAAGTACTTTCCTAGCCTGAGGGCAGTTGTCAATCAGATGGTAAGGAACTTACAGCAAGGAGCGGCATTGAGTACCTCAAATACAGACACTGCACTGTTTGGAGATGGATCAGGTACAACTGTGGTTTAACATTTTAGTATTAGGCAGCAGTTATGTGTCTAGTATTTTTTTAACTCAAGAAGTGTTGGTAAGTCATGCTAGCTAGTGCTGAAGAATCGTTAAGTTCACAATCCTTAGTCTAGGACCCAGTCTGAGTATTATCTGTTTTTATTAAATTCTCAGTCTCGGTAATTGAATTTCAAGCTTTCTGATTGGTTCACCGTGCAATGCTTTCCGAAGTTGAGAATTTAATGAAACATTTATTTCACTCGCGCTTGTTGGATATGAGGTGATTATAACCAACTGGTTGCTATGCATCTTGTTGGTTATTTATTACCTCTTAAATCCATTGCATGCTTAGCTGTGGAATAATTGTTAAATATCCTTGGGTGAGTTACACATTTTCCAAGGGTACCCTTGTGTTTTCAGGGGCATCCACTAAATATATTTAAATGTGGACTGAGTACACAGCTGAGGTAACAAGAGCGATTTTTGCTTGCCCAGATCTTCCACTTTCCTTGGGCTGGTGTCACAATAATTTTTCAAGCAAAGAATCACTCTTGTGGCCACAGGTTTGCCATTTCTTGAAAACTTGTGAACTTTTTGGGGCTAGCGTGGCTTCGACATCAACACGTCTACATATCTTGTTTGAGCTGAAAGGCACTAAGATTTGTTGTTTGACACTAAATTTTCAGTGTTCAACAGACGACGCAACAGTAGTACCCAACACATGCTGGGATCACTACAGTTTTTCAGAATGTCACACAGCTTACGTAAGCAAAGAAATTGCTAAGTAGTTGTGACGTAAACAGTAGACGACTTGTCAAAATATCTTGCCCTTGTAGTCAAAATACCACCCGGAGGGTGGGTGGGTGGGGTGGGGGGGGGGGGAGTGTAATTATGTTGCAGTTCAATTTTATCCTTGGTTCAATTTTTATTTTCCTTTGTTTTTCTTTATGTTAATATATGATAATGAATGTAAAACAAAGGAAAATAAAAATTGAACCAAGGATAAAATTGAACGACAACAGATATACTTAATGGAATCTTGAGCAGTTGCTGCAGCTAGAGGTGCTTTCTAGTTCAGCAGACATTCCACAAATTGCAGGAGCTGAGTTGTGATGTTGTCCTGATTTTCCAGAATTTTTCAAAACATTTTTTGGAAAGGTTGAGTCCCATTTGTTTATTCCCACTTAGTTGCAAATTCATCATCATCATTTCTTTCCTTGCCAGAAGGTACATAAGTCCGTGAAGCTTGTCTCAAATGCAACTGGTCAGTGGTTCTTTCTTCGAGCAAACTCTGCACAATCTACCTCTTTAGGCCCAGTTTAGGTGCAGTTAATCAATCATGTCCTTTTTTGGTTAGGGTTGGGAAGCTTGTGAATGGAACAGGTTTGTTTTTCTGCTGGAGGCAACAAACTAGAAAATATGGTTCCATTTGCTTCTTGAAATTCTCGAAATTTTTTGAATTTTTTAACGTTTTCGTTGAATGGAAAGCACCCTGGGTCTTGCAAACCCTGTTCAAGACAGACATCTTAAGTCCCATTAATGTTAGACTTACAATAATTAAAGTCATCTTCCCTCTCATGCTCCACTTTGCAGAAATCTTCTTAGGTAGTACAGTTTAATAGGCCAGAAAATCGACAAACTAGCACTATTTTTCATGAAATGAGGCTTCATTTTCAATAAATTACATTCTTCCTTTCTCCCTGAAGTCACAAATTGTTCATGAAGCAAAAAGTTTCCTTCAAAAACATTATTTGGTTTTATTTCAGGTGCTACTACTACTCAAGCTAGTAACTGGCCTGATGCCAGACTTGGTCCTTTTGCCCCTAAGGACCCTAACTTTCCTCTTCCTGGTAGTGTGGGTATTGACCTTGCTCAGCTTGCGCAGCCAGATACGGAAGACGGTGGATTACACATACGGACTGTGGCAGATGCACTGTTAGATTTAGAGTCAGAAGATGTGAGAAAGGCAGTTGTCTTGGACACATACATGAAAGATGTTGCTGAAGAAAATTATGAAGACATGAGTCAAACACAGGTGTGAATCACATTTAAGTGTATCAACCAGTGTATTTTTTCCTCCCCCTTTGAGTGCCAAAAGAAAAAGCTTTGTGATGTGATATGTGATAGCTGCCATTGATTTTGCTGTCAATTAGTTGGCACTTTGTCCATACTGAATTGCCCTGCAGGCATGGAAAACCACTGCTACCATAGTGCCTTCTCCTGTTTCAAAATTCTTTGAGATCAGGCTACGCAAATGCATGCAATTTCCTATTTCTCAGGTATTTGCTAATTTTGTATTTTAACATTTGATTGGTTTAGAAGAACAGTGCTGCGAGCAAGGTGGAATGCAGTGTCCAGCAGTGCCCAGGTTTTCTTCATTACGGCTTCATGGAATTATTTCCAGACATTGGAGTTCCAACAGGTCAGCTAACTGTTGTCAACATCAGCCAACGCACTCAGAACGACATGAGTGCGTGGTCACCAGACGTGGAGGATGAGCGGGATAATCTTATGGCCAGCGTAAGCTTTTGATTTGATTGAATCTAGTCATATGTGAAATTTTTGGGGTCTCAAGGTTCACACAGCCCCTGAAAAGTCCTTGGCCTTAACCCATTAACGTTCGTGCTGGCCTGAGCCAGCCTTGATATTGCGCGTGTTCGCTTTTGGCCCTAGCCTCCCCGAGAAAGGCTTTTTTGGTCTCCTTTTGTCCTAGTTGTCTTTGTGACCGTTCAACCACTCAGAATCCACCTACTGTGCATATATTTGAAGGCTCAAGGGGGGTCCTAGAAGGGAAGACTTCTTGTCACTCTCCAAGAAGATCACATTTCACTCAAAATGGCTGCTGTGCTCATCACGCGTGAATTTTCAAGGTGGCAATATCTCACTCTCAGAAGGAAGGATTATCTTTTGAAGCTTAAAAATCGAAAGAAGAAGCTCTACACGGTGGGGCCAAACCACCCCCCAAATTGGTCATGAAAATGTCCGGTTTTTGGTTAATTTTTAATAATTTTGTTACTTTTCATCATTTCTTTACCAAACTTGGTAATTTGATATGGGTCTTTGTGCCAAACAATTTGACATGAATGGTGATGCCAAATGTCAAATTATGACGTCATAATTGGTGACGTCATATTATTCTCTAAAATAAAATTTTAGAATTTGTAAATTTTTCTAGTGTTTTAGAAAGAACACGTCAAGAGGAGTTGAATGCTGAAAACAGTTTGTTGATGTGACAAATAATGGATGAGATGTGGCATTTTAGATTTCACAGTCTCAAAATAGGGTCCCCCCCTTGTGTAATACGTTTGAATTTAAGTGTTGTTTTGTTGCGTCAACGACACTATTTAAGTTGCAGATAAGATGTCTTAAATGACAGAAGCTAAATGAAAAAGAAAAACTCGGAAAAAATTTTTCCTGCCAGAGCTAGAGCCCCCAAACCAGTTTTGTGACGTAATTAAGTGTCACGTGATCAATTATGCACTTGCTAATATTATCGTTTTCAAGCCAAAAACTTAAAATCTAAAATGATACGATTTTTTGGAACAACAAGAAGTCCATTTTACCAGATTATTAGCTTGCATGGAAAAAAACTGTACAAAAAAGATTAACAGGGTTGTTTTTAGAAGAAAAGTATGGTTCCGGGGGGGACACTTTAAATGTCTTTAAATTGCCATAACTCAAGATACGTTTGTCTTAGCGAGGTACGGTTTTCAGCATTTTACTCCCCTTGCCAAGTTCTTTCAGATGACATAACTTTTTATTTCAAATTTGAAATTTTCAGTTAACTCGTTTTGTGACGTCAGCCATTATGACGTCACAATTTGGCCTTTTTAGTCATTCTCATACTTAAAATAAATTGGGCGACAACCCAAGGTTTTTTGCCAAGTTTGGAAAAGAAATATGAAAAAGAAGCAAAATTAGTCTAAATGACCCATTTGGGGGGTGGTTTGGCCCCACCGTGCTAAGGAACACTTGACAAGTTAAGCGATGGAATTTAGAGCTTTGAGAGCAAAGAAAACATCTTTCAAGGACGAACTGCCGTTTTGTCAAAGCGAAGGACAATCTCCCATCTCCAAAGACTTTTCAAGCTGCGGACTTTCTGGGAAATGTCCTAGCACTGCTATGAGTCTACGGTAGAGTAAATTTCACATTTGATTGTAAATTATTTGTACTGAAATAGCTTTTTAATTGAGAGATTCTTAGTATCTCTTAAAGTTTTTCATAAAAGTTTTGAAAAACATGCACAGTTCGCATCAGTAAATGCTCTTCAAAATAACTTGCACATCAAGCAAAATCACTTGTGCGTAGCTTCCCTCGAAGTGTATTTTATTCAAAAGTTAGAAATTTCAACTATTCTAGATAAAGTTAGTGTTGTTTTTTCGAGCCTATAAATTATCATTTTGTACTGCACATGGGGTTGTTTATTACCAACTGCTAATTTAGCGAAGCGATCAAAAAACGCGGATGTTGATGGGTTAAGTCATAGTTTAAATTTTCTCAGAAGGAAGGTAATAAACTTGCTAATAGTTACTTTCTTCTTGTGCAAAGAGCATTAAAAATAAACCCATTGACACCCGGCGAGCTTTGAAAACATGGTACTTTCAAGCAGCAAATGGCCTTTTTTAGCCCTGTTTGATCCAATTTTGTCCCAATCCTTGCGAAAAGTGCTTTCTAGCATGAACAGTTGCCGTTTCTTTCGGTTTCAGGACGTTTTCTAGCATTTTGAGTTCGGGCACGCACACAGTTCAAAATTTTTGCTATTGCGAGCGAAATAGAAACTCACTTGCTCACGGAAAAAGATTTTTTAAAAAGATTTTAATTCAACAGAAGAGAACTCATTCTCGGTAAGGTAGCAATATTATTTTTGACTTTGTCTTATCATTTCCAAGCATGAGTTTGTAAATGAACCTTTTAAGTGTACGATAGTAAACTTAATGGTAGGTAAAACCATTAAGTTTTACATGGTAGGTAAAACTTTTCCTTGGACATTGAAAAAATTTAGCAGAACAAAACAAAACAAACAATTACCAGTGAAAAGTCCTTGAGGCAAGGTTTCGCTTTTCCACATTAACCGACATGTTTGTGTCATATTGCAGTTTGTTGAAAGTGCTAAAGAGATCTGTAACAGTTTACTGGCAGCTGGGTACTGGGCGGACTTCATTGATCCATCGTCAGGGACAGCGGTAAGTTGACAACATAATGTTCTTACTGCAAGCAAACTAAAGACCTTCAGTGTCAGAGATGAAATCCTACAGTTTGCCATTCAAATGAAAGCCTGCTGTGCAGTACTTGCCTATGGTGCTGTTTATTAAGCTGTACAAGGTGGTCCTAACCTTTGAGTCTGTGGATAAAGTGCTAAAGTGTGATCATTCAGATGAAGACTATTGGCAACACTTTTGTAGTACTGTTTGTTATGCTGTTTCTAACTGTTGACTCTGTGGATGTCCATTTAACCCTTAAAGCCCTAACAGTGACGGACATGAAATTTCTCTTTACATTATCAACACTTACAAGTTCAAACATTCAAGTGATGAGAATAGAGAAAGTGATCACCAAGGATGAGATGTCATGATATGTAGACAAATTCTCCTTACTAGTACCATAAGAAATGTATGGAGAACAGTAAGGAGAATATGCATTTTTATATCAGGGCTAAAAGGGTTAAGAGAAAGGTACAGTACTGGTTATTATGCCGCACATCTGACTTCTGTGTTAATATTGCATTTTCAGTTCTTTGGACCACACACAAGCAGTACTTTATTTGAGACTGATGAGAGGTATAATCACCTTGGCTTCAACATCATGGATCTGGGCTGCTGTAAAGTGATTGCACATCCTCTTTGGGGATCATTTGCATTTGTTGGAACCATCTTTACCAATGCACCTGCTAACTCAGATGTTCTGGGAAATAGTCTGCAACAGAAGAAATAATTAACAAATAGAAAACCTATAGAAAAAAGAAAATGACCCAACAACAATTCCCCTTGCTTGTACAGAGTTCAGAAACTCTTTTTTAGCCGCGAAAGCGGGTCTTTTTAACGAATATCTTTCTTATTTAGGCTAGAAGACTGTTACAGGGTTATATATTATTATTGCTTTTACTGGTTGGTGCTTATTTATCATTTACCACTTATCCATTGTCATATATTTGTGACAGGTTGTTTGAAAACTTAATTCTATTTTGGTTAATTTCATTCAATTTCTGGCCAAGTTTCATATTCTTTAGGATGCCTTTGGGTCATAAATCTTTTTCCCAAAACCCATGAACCTTAATTTTGTATGTAGTATCTAATTACCCAGGTGAAAGAGAAGGACACAGTCTAGTCCATGGAGTTTGTGAAATCGTGCTAATTTATAAACATATACAAGATGACCTTACTTGTGTCATACTAGCTAAAAGGGGTTGAAATATTTAAAGTTATTTTTGATAATTGTAAATGCCAATACTGTTTAGTAGAAACTGGCTTGTTTCATGTGGATTGAGCGTAATATCAATTCATGTAGAGAATATATTCAGGAGTCAAAACAGTAATGTACGCTAGAAAACTTAGAACCATCTGGACGTTTAATACTGTAAGAAACATTGACTACTGAAGAGTGATGCTTCACTGAGTGATAGTGTTTATGATACGTTGTTGGATGTTGTTAACAGTACGTTTAACTTGAATAGGAAGCCTGATATTACACTGCTATGGGCTGTGGCATTTGAGAAAGTTGTTGATTAGTTTTTGGCAACTCTTATATCTTGTTTCAAACGTTCGATGGCTCCTGTTTCCACTGGCCTGTTAAAATGCAGGAAGCAAATTGTTCGGAACCAATAATGAGTACAAACTTGGCAATTTTGGCTTTCGCTGATTCGGTTCTTCTGGTTGAAACGAGAGCCATTTTTTGGATAGTCGAGAGGCTGCACGAAAGAGCGGAAACCTGGAGCGAACGAGTTCTGGGGACTCGCTCCTGTCTCGTCGTGTTTCTCGAGAAAGAGACTGATAGCATTCTATCAGAAAGGTTACAAACAATGTCCAAAATGCCGTTCACCATTTCCAGACTGAGCTGTTTTAAGTCTTCTGGATTTGGAGGAGGAGGGTGGGGGCGACTCCGCTCCCTCCGTAACTTCGACAATTTTAACTATGGCATTGAAACTCGGAGTGTATAAAGTATGGACAAAAAATTGCCTTCAGGTCGCAGCTGGAGCTGATGACGTCATATGTCATGGAAATTAGGTCATGATCGGAAATGACGGTCGTCTTTGGTTTCTCGATTTTTCTAAAGCTTTAGAAAACTACTAAAATTGACCCAAATATAATTCAAACCCATGAAAGGACATTAACATGATCGAAACAAAGGAGAGGTTACTGCAGGAAAGTCTTATTTTGAAAATGCAGATCAAATTTTGGTTGCCATTGGAAATTAAAATTTCGTGTTACCTGTCATATCAGATAGCCCCCAGACAAAGTTACGAAAAGTGGCGAAGTTTGGTTGCCTGCTGTGATCCTCACGTTATACGGTATAAAGTCTGGACCCCCCCACTTCACTGCATTCTAGTCTCCCACGTACGACTCCCCGAAAACGACTGCGAAAACAAATCACAAAGCATAGTAAAGCAAAACCAAACCAACCTTAAAATATTGTCGACTCAATTGAAAACGGCTCTATCGCTCAGTTTTCCTCCGTTCTGGTGTGTGCCTGGCCCGGGGGGGGGGGGGGGGTGGACTCGAGTAGGTTTTGGCCGGGTGTGTGCCGCCCAGGCCTCCAAAATTAGAACCCGTTTTAGAAGGGGTTTGCATTCAAAGTGTTACCCCGTTCTAGAATTAGGCAATCTTTTAATACCGGCCGTTCTAAATAGTTACTTAATTTCAAAACCCCGTTTTAGAAAGGTTTCTTTGTTCGACTTATACCTCCGAAATACAACTGTTCCTACACAAACCAGGTGTAATTTTCCCATTAGTTAATTAGCCATTTACTTATTTCCCTATAAATAACAAAAAATCGCTGTTGATATCCTGAAGCTCTCGAGCGTTTGCAATATTACACCCCGTTCTAGAAAACGTGTCAAATATTGATACCCCGTTTTAGATCAGGAGCCCTCAAATCACGACCCTGTTGAGCGGCACATACCGGTATAGGTATTATGAGGGAGTATCCCCCGAGGGTGTCTGTTAGGGGTAGACGAACAACTCTCCCCTCCCCGTCACCCGTGATTGTTCAAGTAACCACAAAAAAGTTGCCTACGTGAAATACTGCCTCTACGGCCCCAGAAAAAGGCATCCAACATTTCCAATCAACGACGTCCAACATTCAACGTGTCAGAAGTGTTTGGCCCCCATTTTCACTGTTGTTGGATGGTGTTAAATGATGTTAGGAGGTGTTGAACGATCTTGATTGAAACCGAACCGTAATTCGAATCTAAAGTATCCAACACTTGTTTTGCTGACAATCCCGGCAAGCCTGATTTTTTCAGGCTTTCTTTTCGCAAATGCATAAGTTACGTTAATAACTGCGAGGAACTTCTTTACATTTAATGTTGAATTCGTTAGGCCGACACGTGCATCAAATGTTGAAACGTGTACACGTGCACGTGCACGAAGCACCAAGTTACGTAATTCATTCAACATCATTCAATGGCCAAACGTGTGTCATGTTGAATTCAACAACGGTTGAACGATGGTTGAATCGTACGACAAAGTTGAGTTTGACAATGTCGTATATTGTTCAATGTGTTTGTCCAATCTTTCGCCCAACCCCTCCTACGTAACGCGTTTGTTTAGTTATAGGGAGGAAAAGAGAGGCAGTGCGAGAAGAAGAAAGAAAGCGGACAAAGCAGCACTGGAAATATTTTCTCACCGTACTCGCCCTGTACTTCGCTAGTTACAATCTGATTGCCTGAACAGTTGAGCAGGGCCATTAAAGGAAAGGTCGCGCCTTTGAAGCGGTGTTTGTTCCAAAGCCGGAGAAATTTATTAAATCAGTAGTGAAATAACGTACGTATTCTTCAAATTCTATCTTTAAAAAAAATTAATGCGACTCACTCTTAAACAAGAAATCTTGTTTTAAGAACAAAAATTTCTTAAAACAAATAATAATTTGAGAATTTTCGTTTCTTAAATTAAATTTCTCAATTTAAGAAAAAAATTCTTATTATAAGATGATTTCTCATTTTGAGAAAATAGTTCTTATTTCAAGAAAAAAGGTTCTAAATTCTTAATTTAAGAACAAGTTTCTCATTTTCATAAGAAATTTCTTATTTTAAGAGGAAGGCTCATTTTAAGAAAACAGTTCTTATTTCAAGAACAAAAATCATAAACGCTTAATTTAAGAAGAAATTTGCTTATTTTAAGGACAAAAACTCTCAGTTTAAATGTCAGCCCAAGAATTAAGTTGTTTTCTTAAAACGAAATTCTTGATTGGGGTCTTAATTCTACCACAGAATGTTCTTTATCTAGTAATCAAAGTATGATACCTGGACATGTTGTATTCAGTGCAATATGTGCTGATAAAGCAGCATAAAAATAGTAATATAAATACAAAACTCTCAAAACGCAACATAAATCCTTGTCATTTATTACCACACACCTGAACACACTTGTGTAAGTGACACAGAGTTAAAATTAAACAGTACGTACATGTACTAACTTAAGAGAAATCACAGCGGCACTAATGTGCATGTATTATTAACAATGAAAATACGAACTTTAAAAGAAAAACAATAAGTGTCACATATTAACCACGTTGACAGTTCCTTCACAAATAGTTATGGATTTTGACATATGAAAAACGTGAAAAACATATTCATTTGAAAACATATCACAGACAGAAGTTTTAATATGTTATCTGTATGGTTTAAGGCTAGAAAGTTTTAAACTAGGTACGACTATAGGGTTAACAGGACTGTAATTTGACACCAACCTTAAGTGTCAATTGATTGTTTTAATCAAAACTTTGATGAGTATTAGTCCTTATTAATGAAGTCAAATGCACTAACCACTACACCACTGTGCCCCCAAATAACCTACCATAAGTGATCTAATAAACAACCACTCTCTAATAAATGCCTTTTATCCAATAAACGCCCCCCTAGAATTGGCGTTTTCAATAATTTCCCTCTCTAATGAACACTTTTTATTTAATTGATGCCCTTTTTCTATCAAATGTTATTTCTGAACAGTTTTTGAGCTGATCTTTCCAAACTGTCCTGGAGCTGTTACCACTGCATCCAATATTAGCGACCTTTAGAATGGACTACGAGTACAATATTGAGTACAAATATGACTTTTGAATTTTAAATCAGTGATGTTTCCAGAGTCCTCACTCCTTCGTGTTGTTTACGAGCAAAGAAGGAAACTCCAGGAATAAGATATATTGGCATGTGATGTGACAATGTAAGGCTACAAACTGGAATTGAAAACTTGTACTCGATCTTGTACTCAAATCTAAAGTTCCCTATTAACAAAGCAGTTGAAATGAAACGAAACGTAAAAAAACAATGATTGTACGGTTTTAAAGATGTCAAGAAGTACTGGTGTGTTGTAATTAATATAAACTTGCAAGATTTGTACATCAGTGCATGAATCCATGCTTGGCTTCAGCCTTTTCAATAATTATTGTTAGTCAGTATTCAAAAGACTGACCAGACTTAGCTTTGCATTTTATTGCAAGGTTTTGATAATAATTAAATAATTAGATGAGCCTGTTCTCCTTATTGTTTCTTGAATCAAACAGGCAGATAGAAAAACAAACCTACGCCTTTCCATACAATAAATGAAGCAAACAAGCTGAGCTTAAATGTAGCTTTTAAGCTAGTAGAAGAAGCTGAAATAAGGCATTACACTGTAATTCAACTGATCAAACTGGCACCTAATGAAACATTCCACATGAATCATTAGGGATTTGAGGCTGGAAAATCTTTTCATCTAAATTTCATTGATAAAATCTTACCTTTTATAACCAAAAACATCTTTAAAAGTGACTTTCATTCTGGTTGTAGAAGATAAAGTTGAAAAAAGCCTTGGCCTTGCACAAGAACTTGCCAGCCGTCTGCCAGCCGTGCCACAGCTGTTTTGTCATTGGTTAATATTCCCGCCTTTTTCACAATCGGGTCCAGTCCTTGCAGGAGAATAAATCAGCTGACCACACATCTGTAGGCTCATTTGTGTTTGGCAACCATCTTGTTTTACAGAACCAGGCAGAGTCTTTTCGCAGAAGTCGGATTTCGTTTCTGAATTACGTTTTTTGCAAAGTTATGTTGTTTCCCGAGAAAACTATTTTCCTACATCAGTGCAGGAAGTTTCATGAACAAATGTGAGGAATATAAATGAAGGATGCAAAGCCATTTTGAGGACTTTTACTGACTTTTCAAGGTAGCTAGCATAGTTCGTTCAGATGTGTACCGGTAGTTTGATGATAATCAGATGATTAAGCTTACTACATTGTAGGAAATGACTGTGCACCGAAAGAAACACATTAAAAACTTTTTGAAAGACCTGAGATTTTCTTTCATTCATATTTCTGTTTTGTGAAGTCATTCATATCAGTATGATACATGTATATCCTGAATATTTAATTATATTTACTAGAGTCAGTCCAGTGATTATGAGCTCAAACCAACCAAGCTTTGAATGTATTTCTGAAAAAGAGATTGTATTTTTGCAGTTTTACAGTATGTTTTAAAAGTTGCAGTGCAGTTTTACATGTAGATGCACAGATAATCTGAAGGCTGATTTTCATCAGGTCTTAATAATTTGAAATTTCAAGAAACAACACAACACTTTTAAGTTTTAAAGAAAACATGTTTCTTAAAATATCAACTTGTTTCCTGCTACCAAGGCCTTTTGTCTCAATAATTATTTTAACATGAGCTGAAATGGGCAGCTACAAGAACCTACCAACATTGGAAACTACTTTACTATTATGATTGTCAGTCAATTCATATTTTTTTCACAGGTCAATTCTTTTACAGTTTTTCCCCCTGAAAGTTCCAAATAAATTGAGAATGTTTTTAAACTAATTTTTAGGCCCTGCAAAATTCACAGGTTTTTCACAGGATAGTTTTCTGTTACATGCTTTTCATGAAGGTTTTTGGTAGGTTTTTCCACTGGTTTCCATCCAATATACAGTGTAGTTTATAATGTCAGGTGCTTAATACATGTTATGCACTTGTCATCGGCTTCCCCAAGGGGGGAACCCAGGCTGAAATGGGGACTTCGCCAATTGTCCATTTCAAAGTTCTCGTATTTCCCCACTGGTGGGGGATTTTTTTCTAACAAAGTCCCCACTATTTTGGGGGGAAGCAAAACAACCAACAAGACTTGAAGATGCAATTCATTTTAGTTCTTGAACAGCTGCCCAATGCTCCAGAAAATAAACATATTTCTGATGAAAAATTCAGAGTTTATTTTTTGTCCTGAATAGTCCACAAGCTTGTCTAAACCTCTCCCACTGCAACTGTGTTATTATGTGCAGGCAAATGATAATAAAGAACATACTATGATCATGGCTCATTTGCAGCGTGTCTCTAAACACAATGCACTTAATTACCGTTAACTTCACGAAAGATTAGACCTATACTAATTAGGCACCTCATTTAAGTTCTTGTAATAGCTCTTTTTTCTCTCCCAAATTCTCCGCTACCTGTTCGACTGTTCTTTCATAGAGATATTTGACAGATGGTCTATTTTATGCACAGAAAAAATATAACTGATGGATTTTAACAAACACCTCCCAATCTCCCAATCTCGTCTTGCTTTGCCAGATGCAAAGTCCCCACATTTTCCCTGAGAGTTGGGGCATCATCATAAATCTATGTCCCCACATTTCTCCAACCATAGAAGTTCATATGTGTCATATGTCTTATATGTTCTGTCATATAATTACTAGCACTGGTAAGTTGAAGTAAAAATTAAGATTCACTGATCTTCTTAAAGTAAGAATTCATCGGGTTCTATGTGTCTTAAAATAAGAAAAAATTTCTTGTTTTAAAGTTGTATTTTAAGAACTATTCTCTACTCAAAATCAATACCTTAAATTAAGAAAATAATTTCGGCAAAACTCTTAAGTCTAGTATCTTCATCTTAAATCAAGTTTCTTATTCTGGAAATAAGAAATCACCCTTTATTAAACTAAGGAATCGATTCTTATATTAAAAACGTTATTTTAAGAGTGACTGCGTTGTGTGACAGAGTATGTTTGCCTAAACTGAAACTATTTTTTGAATTCAAATTGTGATTTCTACATTCACGAAATTGAAAAGATTGTTTATCGTGGAAACAGACTCCCTCCTTCACAGATTACGGCAATGGCGGCGTCGCCTAACTGTTCAGGTGTGGTACCGGGCTTTCGTGCCAATGCACGTGTTGGAAGCATCTTCCAGTGTGTCAAAAAGTTTCTTAAAAGTAGAGAGAAATCCTCTCCTTTCCTGTGGAGAGAAAAGAACAGATCAGAGAACCACTCTTGTTATGGCGTACACTGTAGTTCCCATTAGCACGGAAATGCTTTACCGAGAAAAAAGAAACTAGAGCCTGGTTCAAGGTTAACTAATACATTGGTGACACAAGACATCGAAGGAAACTACACGTTATGTGGAATATCAGATCTCTTAACGTAATCTAATCCCAAGTTAGCTTTAGAGGGCCTAGATGATATATGTACCAGCCTACAGCCAAAATTTATATATATATAAAAAAGGAAAAGAATCCAGTATAATTAAAGCCCTCAAAATCTCAACATATAACCACGTTTATAGCTATTAGTTCTTTCTTACTCTTGCATGTTAATGGTAAAATTTAATCGGCTGAAGTTCTTGTTTTTCTTCTTACATTCAGTATATAGGATGCGTTTCATGTGACGCTTTAACTGTAATTTCTCACATAACCTACAGCGAAAAACTTTCAGCCTTCCAACACTTGGTAAACAGTAAATATCGCGGCCATAACACTTGACAGTAAATCACATTTAAGCCATCATGTTAGTCTTTTTTCCTGCTTTAGTCTGTTTTCACACCCAAGCTCTAAGTATTTTACCCTCCGTTTGCAGTCTGCAGTCGCCTTTTTACTCTGATCGGATTGTGAATTCAAAAGGTTATAGTTTTAGTGAACTCTGCTCGAAAAGAATTGAGTTAATTAGTACACTCTTTCAACAACTTTCTCCCAGTCCGTTTTTGGTATAGTGCACTTCGTCGCTCGTATTCCTCGTCAAGAAGCAGCGGACTTGTGGCAATTGTAAGCCCGTTGAGCACGTTCAGAAAAGGGGTAGTTCCCCACCCCATATATATTTTCCTCCCCATCCCAGAACACGCCTTTAGTTGGAGAAGTCAAACATAACGAAAGGAGATTTTTATACCTTGCGAATTGCTGGTTGCACTGCTCCCTGATCTTCAAGTATCTCGATTTGCTCAGCTAACTTCAGGTATTCTCTGTGACTGCCAACTTGCGCCAAAGTCACTCTGGCATTTCTGTTATGTGGCTTGAGAAGATGAAAGCTCGATAGTGAAAGAGGACAGTTCTTGGTTGGAACGAAATGAATTTCACCTTGAACTTCCATTTTGGGCCCCTCGCTACAACGAAGAAAAAAGATTAAAATGCCATACTTTTATAATTAAAATGTGGAGACAATTATAATGAATTTCATGATCGTAGCTAAAAATTACCGTTTGTTAAAATGTGAGAGGAAGGTAAAAGAGAGAGAACAAAGCAGCACTGTAAACCTCTTCGACGTTTTCAGAATTCACTGACAGAAATATTTTTGCGAAAATATGTATGACCTAAGTATTTATCAATCGTATCACATGATTGGCTCCTGAAGGTTCGTTCAAAGTTTGAATGTTCGACAGGTGAACTTTCACACCAGTTTACTGTAGACCAAAAAACGAGCATCCAGTTTTTTCGAATGAGTTACATTTGCTTGAACGCTAGTGACTGCTGGGCATGATTTCATTTCAAACGTCAGCGACAAAGAAGCGGGCAAGGTACCTCGCGTTGTGTAACTTGGGGTGTTTGATGACCGATCACGCTATGTTTGGGTTTGAATTTCATGCTCTCTTTCCGTGGTTAATAATTGTTAAAAATGCGCCAGGTCATGTTTTAACGTGTGTTTTCTTGCTTGCATCTATTAGTTTTCTGAAGGATCATTCAAATGGAATAAGCTCACCTGCACGCCAGCAATTTTCTATGACATATTGTCTTTCTGATGACATAAGAGTTGATAAGCTTGATGAGATTCCCCGGATGAGATTACCCGATAATAACCAGAAAATTATTCGTTAAATCATATTAATATCACAAGGAAAACACACCGTGTATTTATGCCCTAACAAAAACATCAAGCCATCGTTATCCTTACTTTGTTGAAGAGGGAGAAGGGAAAGGTTGTAGAATTCAAATTAACATCTACATGTACTTCAGACCAAACTGTGCTTTTTCATAACTTCAAAGCCCTTTTTAATACTAAAAGAGCAAACTGTTTTCCGATTTGAGACTAGTGGGCGAAACAAACCTTAATTTAGACCAAAATGGTCATATCTTTTCTCTGTTTAGACTGAAAACCCTACACTTTTGGTTGTCACCTTTCTACACGGCTTGTACAAAGAAAGTGCCTCTCCCCAAACCCCCAAACCTCCAAACCCGGGTGTCGTGACGTTACCCGTTACTCGTTACCCGTTACCCGTTACTCGTTACCCGTTACCCGTTACCCGTTACTCGTTACCCGTTTTCAGGTAGTAGGAAGATGATTACTTGATTGAAATATTAAACTGACGCCTGAGAACTTTATTGATCGTCCATGTTAAGATCTAAGCAAAAACCAAAGCTAAAGAATAGAACCAATCTTGCCAACCGCCATTCACTCCGATCAAAGTTGTTTTGTAAAACGAAGGTACATCGGTCATAATATTCGTCTATTGAGTGACATGTACATCGTGGAGTCACAGATACAGTAGAAAATAAGTTCACTGGGATTCTCTTGTTTATTGACTTTAATATTAAATGACTAAGAGTATTTAGATCCAATCTCGTTTCTAGGGCCCTTTCTTTTCATCTCTCGAACCATTCATCAGCCACACCAGGAGGCTCCGGAAACGAGAATGCGGAGCTAGACCTGGGAAACGAATGAGAACGCGGTCTGGTAAAACCAGCCGGATTAATTCGCACTAGTATGACTCGCCGTTTCGATGAGATTTTGGACAGGTATCTGATGATGTGAACGAACACAGAGCGAAGACGGAGCTGGGATGAACTCGTATTAAAACCAATGAAAGTCGTACCATATCACAGAAATTCGTACCACTAATCTTGACCCTTTAAGCCTTAGTGACGAAAATGAAATTTCTCTTTACATCATCACTGCTTAGTCGAACACTCACGTGATGAGAATAAAGGAAGTGATCACCAAGGATGAGATGTCTTGGTATTCAGACAAATTCTCCTTACTAGTTTCATAAGAAGTGTATGAAGAACAGTAAGGAGAATATGCATTTTCATATCAGGGCTTACTGTTGTCCCAACTCGCTTTACTATTTTGGAACACATTTTTTGGTAGACCATAACTAGATTTCTTAGTGCATCCTGCTTTGATTCACACCGTTTGGTTTGAGTGTATTTTGGACGTCATTTCCGGACATAATCGAGCGGAAGACATACTTGTGAATTCAACCGAGCCTGAGTGTTGTAATAAGACAAAGGGAACAGTTAAGGAGCTAATACTTGATTTGCAGCTCCGTAAAAGCAAACCGCATAGTAAATATCGAGTTTTTATGTTGTAGGTTTTCGGCACATTCAATCTACCTGGCCTTGCTATGCGTCGCATTCTTGTTGCGTAGGTTAAATGTAATTTACGTTTCAAAGAAAGAATACAATCTCCGTTATATTCAACTAAATGCAAATACACCAAGGAAGTAGAGTGTATTGTTTGTCGGTTTGTTGACCGCATTCAAAGCGATTACCGCAGGTTTTCCAATGAGGCTTGAAATACAGCAGCATCTAAAAAATAGGACCGTATAATATCAGTCGTATCCGGTGGGGGGGGGGGGGGGGTTGCTTGTTGGGAGGGGTGCTTTTTTATGCTACGATTTATTTATAAGTTAGGTAGGTAGATGTGGGGGCACCAAAGGGTATGCTTATTGAGCTGGTTTTGTTTCATATGATAAGTATAAGGCGCATTTACACAACAGTATGAAATCGGGTCCCGGCACTAAATAGAATAAGTATTTCTGCCATGTTGGATTTCACAGAGTAACTGATTAGGTTGACATACTTACCGATAATTCTAATTTATGCTCCCCCCTCCCTCTCCCCTTCGCCAGTCAAGCGTCAGTTCCAGAGTCCATGGGATGTTATCATTCCCTGGGATTCTTGAGGCATAGCAAAGACTTGGAATTTGTGCCGGCTGTCACGACGGTAGTTAAAAGCTATCATTCACAGCTAGCAACACATCTTGGCAGCTTGTATCTCACTTCTGCCACCGGTTAGATAAACCACAAGTTGGTGTGTCGAGATTGTACGACACTTTTCTTTGACTGTTCCTTGTTCTTCAAGTAAGTTTTATTTCTTCTATCGGTATTAACTACTGGTAAAGAAACCCTCATTTGCAACTTTTCCGTGTTGGAGAAGTTCAGATTTCGACAGTTTCGTTTGTACGAAACTTGGGCGCTCTGATGCAGGCCTTTTTTAGGTTTAGTTCCTGCTTACATGTAATTCTGAACCGGATTAAGAAGTGTCCATTCCATCCTGTACTAGTGAGTTTGCTTCTGTATCAGTTTGCGTGTTGCAAATCTGGGTAGTCGTTGGCGGAATTCAGGCACTCTTTTCGACTGATCCGTAAGTGCAGGGAAATTGTATTTTGTAGCCTTATGAACAACACTTATCATGCCTGTTCATATCCTATCAGCACCTGCAATACCCTGATTGCTAAACTTTGATTATCGTGGTTATTGTGAATTGTTCAAGTTGTATATTTTTAACCTGCGATCAGGCCGAATTTTAGCATCGCTCTCATATTCTCTTATGTTGGTCGCTCGCTAAAATAGGGCCTGATACAATCTCTCACAGAAGTTCATGTCGGCGGCCACATTTTGGCCGCGGAATCTCGCAATCTGATTGGCCCTTTAACAATAGAGCTGTCAACGGAAGTAAATTGTCTACGAGATTTCGATCCGACCGCCATCGCCAAGGGACAACCAAGGAACAAGTCTGCCGAAGTAAAATGTGTTGCTCTAATAAATTCTCGTCGTTCTAGGAGAATTGTCACCATTTCTTTCTCTCCTGAGAATGGCGTTCGGTTTGACGTAAGCTGTCTCTCACCTGGAGCAGAGAAGTACAGCAACAGTGAAGTATGTATTCTGTTTTATCGCATCGTGTCGCGGAATTTTCATTTGACGGCTTTCAACTAGTATTGATAACATGAACAGAGTAGTGGCTGTTTCCGCGTCTTACGAAACAAAACGAACAGCAGACGAGCAAGTATCTTTCGCCAAGAATGATCAACAAGTCAACCGATAATTCGGTAAACTTAAAGGTGAACTAATGTTTGGCTACCCTGCGAGCAGATCGAAGGGCCTCTGCTCGCACGGTAATGTTTGGCGAGAACCGCAATCAAGTCGCAATAACGATTTTCAGTTTATTCATTCATTGTTTAATACTTATGTCGTTTTATTGATCTCTGACATTGACATCAAAGGATCTGACTAGTTTTATAATAGATGTTCTTCGTTTTAAAATTCGCTGCTGCTTAGAGATAAAATTCGCTGCTAATTTCAAATATTTATCACTTCTCGAATTAAATTACAAAATACCCCTTTGTTTATAAACGGTTTTATTTATATTTATAGGTATTTCTCTTAATTGTCCAAGGTTTTTTGCGCAGAAAATCGGTACAATTGGGAAGAGAATATTTCCAGATACCACCTGAAATGGGAAATGATTCAAGCATGCAGCATATTTTGGTACATCACAACCTCGTCGTGTTTTGAATTTTCATTCAGTTTCAGCTCAGACAGAGCAACCATGTACAGTACCGGAACCTTCAAGTTAGCAATCGTGTAAATTTGAGTACTTGTGCCTAGAAGATATATCGTAGCCTATGATTTTCTTTTTTTGCCGACATTTACGTGACTTTCTGCGAATTGCCGTTATGGGAAATTTGCATACCGAGGATCGTGCAAGCAGAAGAAATTTTGATTGGCTGTTTTGTTAAATGTCAATCAATCAAAAAAGGTGGGCGGCAGACGTTCCGTAGAAGAATTGTATCAGGCTCTATTTTTCGTTTCGCCCGTCCCGCCTGAATGTTTCACCAAGCGAAACGAAAATAGAGCCTGATCGCAGGTTAGTATATTTTAGGCCCAGCAATCCAATAGTTATTCATGGAGGCGGTCAGTTTAAATTTAAACGAAGAAAGAAATTCACCATCGGGCGATCACTTCCTCCACGGAACCTTAAAATTTGTCAACTCAGGCTGTCCTGACAGGGAACGGCAAAGTTTATAACGCACGAGCCATTGTTTCCCTCATGCGTGAAACCATTTGCCTTGTGTCTAGCCTGCGAGCAAGCTCTCTCGGGGGTGGGGGCGCGATAGAGGGAAAGATGGAAAGAGAGTTTGCACCGACGTCTCAGAAATTTGAATTCCGCTCCGCCCCCAGCGCAGCTGTGGCTCCCCGTTGTCTGAGCTGTCAGATTTTGGCCAATCAGCGTAAACCAAAAAATGTAACAAACATGTTAAGAAAGAAGGTCAGATTTCACGCGTTATGTTAATGCCGTTTTGAACCGCTAAAACGGGACCGTATTCGCTATTTCTTACAAATTCTTTAACGGTTGTCATTGACTTTAAGTTTCAATATGAGCTTCTTTACTATTTCAATTTTTAATCGAAGCATAAAGTGCGCGAAAGAAAGATTCGATTTGTTCCTACATCGCTCGCGCAATCAATTTATTTTGAGACTCACAGTATGTAAATTCAGTGCACTGTGAACTAAAAATAATCTCAAACTTGCTATTTTACTCTAATTCTCTTTCTAACATCATAACCTTCGATTTTTAGTATAAGTCACATTTAACGGTTTCGCTTTTGACAGCAGGTTTGGCGTAGGCAATTTCAATTCTGAAAATTTTACCTTCGTTGTTTTATACGTCGCATTCGGTGTTTGTTTTGTCGTCTTCGCGTGAAGATTGATGACGCCATCGACGCCATTACCAATCAGCATTTTGCATCGAAATTTTCGATGCGGATATTCAAATTCCCAAGACGTCGTTGCAAGCTCTCTCCCCATTTTTCCCTCTATCGCGCCCCCACCCCCGAGAGAGCTTTCTCGCAGGCTACCTTGTGTCGTTCCCGTTGCCCATTGCGGTCGCGGTGAAATGTCCGTGATCCACGGACGTCAACCGGAAGTTGATTATTCCCTTGTTTTTGCTCCTCACCAAAGAGAAGGGGGAGTGACGATATCCTATCGCTATTTCAAAAATTCTGCATTCCGTCGTCACTAAGAAACTGAAAAATGAACTGCTGACAGCCGTCCCTGGGGCCCTCCTGGTTGACAAAACAACATTAAGACGTGTTCTACCGGTTTTAGGGTTAAAGCTAGTTGGAGAAAGACCTCCCAGTTCCCATGCCATTTACTCTATTTACTGAGAGTATTGCTACCCCCCCCCCCCCTAGATGGGATGCTGAGGGGCTGCTGGTCCATCGAAGGGTTACCCAACAGCAGTATGTCGCCGGTAGCCATTTTATACACCTGGGTGGAGAGAGACAATGTGAAGTAAAGTTTCTTGTCTAAGTTCAACGCGTTAACCTTTTTACCACTCAGTCCACAGAATGACCCCTGGACTTCCTTAAATAATTTCTTAATTAGCCTTCGTTATCCTTGTCAATTCCCACCAGATCCCTTGAAGATGAGCTCAAAAGCTACTTATAACATTCATGTGCTAACCGGAAATCGCAAAGGAGCTGGCACTGATGCCAAAGTGTACCTAACAATCATAGGTAAGATGTAAAGAAAAAGCCTTTACCGTTCTTTAATCTGACAGTTTGAGAAAATGTGAGAATTGCATATGTCTACTCCGATGAAAGACTTGCATAATTTTTTACAGGAACTAAGGGACAAACGAAGCCTCTTTTATTAAGAAGGTGGTTTCACAACGCTTTCTGGACGGGAGGTAAAGACCACTACACCTTAGAAGCTGAGAATGTTGGAGAAATCTTGTTGATAAAATTGAAGAATGACCAAACAGGTTTCTTTCATTACTCCAGTGATTTGTTCCTGGCGGAGATTTCAATAAGCTACGAATCCGACGCTAAAAAAGTCTACAAATTTCCTTGCTTCCGCTGGGTACAGACGGAGGCTGTTTTTTTCGAAGGCCAAGGTATGTAGTGGTTAAAAGACAGCCATACAGAGCTGCAACTACAGAGTTAACAGAGGACAGCTCGAGCAAATCGGCCTAGGAGATTAACAGTTATTACCAGCCTAGTCCTCGGTAGTCCCTAGCCGTTCTCTTTTGTCCTGTAGTCCGCGCGAAGTCTGGGAAGGGGTAGGCGAGAGAGTTCTCGGCGAGTCTCTTTCGGTGACGTCACGGCTCACGGTCCAGGTTTTGACCGAGCCGAGAATGCCTAGGGATTAGGTTGAGTTATTACCTTACAAGTTAAGAGTAAGTGCGTCAATTTGTTACTTGAAAGTTGACTAGAGATGAACTAAGGACCGATTTTTTGTACTAAATTTCGCTAATACAGTGAGCCAATATTTCCCGAGGCTTTCATTTTGTGATTTCAAGAAGACAAAATGAAATAGAGCATTTAATTTCGCGAAAATGTTTCAACAAAATTTTATTCTCGTAAAACTTTACAAAGATAATGAATTATCAACATTTACCATATACAGGTATTTTTTCTAACAGAAGTTTTACGTATCCTAAATACAATCAGTCATATTGCGAGATTGATGAATAAACAGCTGCTGTGCTCTTTTTCACTCAGCCAAACTTATCACAGACGAGCAGAATCAAGAGCTAAAAAATCAACGGCGACTAGAAATACAACAAAGACAAGAAATCTACCAATGGGGAGATGACCCAGACTACAGAGGGCTGCCGGGATTTCTCAAGGCTGAAACCGCCAAGTCACTCCCTAAAGACGTGCAGTTTACACAAGAGGATGCTGCCGAGCTATTCCGGGCAAGAAATAAAGGCATTTTTAACAGTTTATCGGTATTTTTGCGAGGTTTTTTTCATCCTTGGCAAGAATTCGACGATTTCCGCAGGGTAAGTTACATCACTTGCAATATGAACTAGATAAAGTAATTTCACGTCGACATTTACCGGGAACTGCGACCCAGGACACGAGTAACGCTACGGTAATTATTTCAGTTATAGAATATTTGGTTTCCTCCGCTATAAAAACTAGTATTTACCAGTAATTACAAAGCTAAACAATCAGGGACTGATCCACTGAGCCTAATTTTATTCCAGTTTAACCTAAACCACTTTTTGCCCTTTACAAGGCATTTGTACACTTTCTTGGTGATGTACCATCAGCACCCGCGGAGCGTTGGAAGGACGACCGGTTCTACGGCGCACAGTTTTTGAACGGCTGTAACCCAGACACGATCAAACGATGCACAGAGCTGCCTTCCAATTTCCCTGTCACACAAGAAATGGTCGGCAACCTACTGGACGCAGGAAATACACTTGAACAGGCAATGAAGGTGTGTAACTTTTTAATTTGTTTAACTTTTTAGTTTTCTTAAAAGAACAGCTGAAGTTGGGTTGGGTCATTATGCCAGAAAATCAAGTATATATTGTGAAAAGGCGATACGAAATACGACATCCCGTGAGAAGTTTTAGAATTTGGGTTTTGAAGCCGTAAGTTACGGATAGTGTTAGGCGCCCTTATCTTCCTCTCCACCGAGCCACATTTGGCGACAATTAATCTCTTCGCCTATTTGACAAGAAATCAATAATAGGACATGGAAAAGCATTACAAAAAGGTCGTATCTTGAAGGCGGAAGGTCAATTCAAGAGATTTGTGTGGGAAAATTGATTTTGCCTTCACCCATGTTGTTTTTGTTCTGTGTTTCAGACCAGGTGTCATAGCACACTCTTATTTTCGACCAAAATCAGTGACGCTTTCATCAGACCAGTTAAAGAAAAAAAATCGCCACCAACATACCCTTTGGGGGGCGGCATCCACGCATGCAATGCTTTGCAGAGGGCAAAACAACGAAAATATAAACTGGGATGGTACTTTTTCCTATCGTATCACTTATTGAAGAGATACATGTTGTTAGACATCACTTGTAAATATTCCAAGCTGATTGCACGGCTGGCTTTTCGGTAAATAGGCAATCTTTCAAAACGGTCAATATTTCAGCTAGTGCAACTAGCTTTTCTCACAGGGCCAGGTCTATTTTCTATTAGTTTTGTCAACTGAAAGTTCATGGTGGTTTCTAAAATTTAACCTCAAAGGACTAGTCTCACAAGTACGAACCTCGTTCCAGGGAAAAGCCCTGAGAACGAGTTTGCACCTTAAACTAGCACAAATGACTTAAGTGCTTATACAGTTCATACGATATCTACCCGCGCCCCACGTTTTCCAAACCACGTGGCACACAACCTGACATCAACATAAAACGACTTTGTGAAGGCTTTGTGAGATTGTTGAATCCCGCCTTCTCTGTCTCTACCTTCAGTTTTGTTCCTTCGTACGACAAGCTCTGTTCCTGCTTTATTAATTAATGGCTACTTTGAAATACCGCCGAAGCGTTAGGGTACCATATTTACTCGAATAAGCGCCGCGGCGCTGATTAAATTTTTCGCGCCTTAAATGCTGCGCTTATTCGAGGGCGACGCTTAGTTAAAAATTGGACGCGACAAAGAAATATTTTCTTTCAATTTAACGGCGTATTTTCTATCTGTACGAAAATTTTACAGTAACTAACTGAAGCGTCTTTTGATTGTCACCATTCGTCCCTTCCGGCACTTCGAATGCTCCAATGATCCAATGATTCTGTCTCTTCCAATTCCAATGCTATTTTAGAGTTCCTTTATAGTGTTTTTTAGTTGTACCGAATTCATCAAATAAGCGCTGCATCGGGACCGCGGCGCTTACTCGGAGGCGACGCTTATTAACTTTTTTGTCCCAAATGTGGCGCTTATTCGAGGGCGGCGCTTATTCGAGTAAATACAGTAACCTGAGACAAAACCCTGTGATCCTCAGTGAACGTACGCATCCCGTCCACGTGAAATAGGATTTCTTTTTTTGCATCATGCAGCAGAAATCTGGTTAGACATCAGCTTTGTGGGCCTTCGATGAGCCAAGCAGCTTAACGTACATTTTTACATCATCTTAACTCAGTAGCTTAATTTAGCCTACAAATTTTATTGTCTATCTCCATTTGGTTCAATAAATGACAGAAAGGCAGTGTTTATTTGGTTGACTACGAAATCCTTGTCGATGTTGCGCACTATGGTACTCTGGACAGCAGCCTTGAGCGGCGTTACACATGTCCAGCGTTAGGACTGTTTTACGTCAGGAGCGATGGACATGTCGTGCCCATAGCCATTCAGCTTCATCAAGTGCCAGGTGACGATAACCCAATATGGACTCCGAATGACTCTGAGTATGAGTGGATCTATGCCAAGATGTGGCTGCGGAATGCTGATGCACAGTGGCATCAAGTAAGATTTATGACAGCATTCCCAAGATGCATAAACGTACATACAGGACAGACATACATGACATGTATTATTCTTACTGGGCTTGCGCAAAGATTGAGCTATTGGCGCCCGGCCGGTTTTATTCTGAACATCAATAGTTCTATTACAATTGGTGTATTCTGATCCTTTGTTCCGCAACGACAAATTCAAAAACAAAAGCCATCACCACCACCACCACCACCACATCATCATCATCATCATCATCATCATCATCATCATCATCATCATCACCGTCGTCGTCGTCGTCATCGTCGTCGTCGTCATCATCACCACCACCACCACCACCATCACATACATACATACATACATATATACATACATACATACATACATACATACATACATACATACATACATACATACCACCACCACCACCACCATCATCATCGTCATCATCATCATCATCATCATCATCATCAACAACAACGATAACAATGGCAAGAACAACAACTACAGTAGTAGCAAGAATATCAACAATAATATGGTCATGGGTTTCTATGATATGCAGAAATTGCAAAGCTATGGTCTTGTTTGTTTGTTTGTTGCTGCATTTGGAAGTTTGTTTTGCAAATTTCTCATTACTACCTTTTCCCCGCTTTCACATTTACACTATTCTCTCTATCTTTGATTGTTTGCAATAGATGATCACTCACCTTCTCCGTACTCATCTGTTCATGGAACCAATTGCAGTCGCACTCAGGAGACAGCTACCTTCTCTCCACCCAGTTTGGAAACTTTTATTGCCTCACATCCGGGGAATCTTGGCCATCAACACCCTCGGAAGAGAAAGACTGATACCTAAAGGAGGTGTGGCTGACCACGCGCTGAGTGTGGGAGGGGGAGGTAAGGACGTTATGGAAAAAAAACACTTGAAACATGCAAGCTCTCCTGATCAGAACTAAATTAAGTGTTTCACAATAAATAACTATTGATAGAGGGAGTTTGCTTTTCAATGCCTAGTGTTTAGATTGCAAAATTCAGCAAGGAGAATAAAAAAAAATGAAAAACGGTTAGAACTCATATTTTATGGAAATTATCGAATCTGGATTCTCTTGTTTCCAGAAAGATAATAAAGAGTGATAATACAGAGTAAATTGCCTCGATTTCTGAAAGAGAATTACCACGGACCATAAAAATGTGCTTGTATCAGGTGAATGGGGATTACAGATACAAAAAAAAACTGCATAAGCTTTTTGATAAGTTTTTTTCGGTTTAGGGCAAGAAAGAGCGGACTTAAAATCGACGTGGTCGTACTACCTGCGTGGTCGTAGTTTACAGTTTACTGACCGGGATCTCTCAAACAATTCGATCTATGAACGTGTCCGTTATAACGGCAGTTAATCGATTATTGATTGGCATTTTTGTTGTTGTCAAAGCTTATAGAGGGCCAAACGATTTCCAGTATTTACCACAATTTATTCCACTTCTTAGGTCATGTTCATCTGATGCAGAAGTATTACAAGAGTCTGACATGGTCATCATACGACTTACCGGAAGTGTTAAAGGAAAGGGGAGTCCATGAACACGATAAACTTCCGGGTTTTCATTACCGCGATGATGCATTAAAGTTGTGGTTCATTATCAAGGAATACATTGTCGATATTCTGCAGATTTACTATCATTCTGATGAAGATGTCAGTAAGGTAAAGACTAAATACACGGTTTCTCAATTTTCGCTAAACGAATTTAAATAGTACGTACATGATACGACGTTAAGGTATAAAACCACTGCAAAAACCGTGAACGATCAACCTTGCTCAAGGTCGAATCAGAAAGAGCGTGATCAGTCGAAATTGATCAAATTATAAATGATTGTCAAAATGACTACCGCAGGGACTGATCAGACAAGGTGAAAAGATGTGAGTTACAATATTTCGACTGGCCAATACCAGTCTTCATCAGGTTTATTAAGGCAAATCACGAATTTACAGAAATATGTATGTATGTCATTAAAGATGTGTTTATCGTTCATCGTGGTGTAAGATAGGCAAGATGAACGTTTATTGTTTGTCTCACGATGGAATCGCTTTGAGTTGTTGATCGCGCCGTTTCGACTGCAAAACTGCTAGTCTTCATCAGGCGATGAGGTCGATTGTTTACGTGTCGCTATTTGCAGCATGTTGGTTCGCTGCTATTGGTGCATTTCGGTCCTCATTATAATTAAGTTATAATGAGGATCACATATAGTTAGGTTTATTGATCGTGACCCTCACTGGTACACACGTAAGGTCAAAGAGGCTATCCATATAAGACAACAACAACAACAAGCTTTATTTGCATGACTATAAGTACATACAGTATTGCAAAAGCGTAAAACTTAACTAAAGCGAAACTTATAACAATCATAATCATGTAATAGGAAAAAAGCAATTATGTATGCGTTACATTACTTTCATTCGATAGAAGACTATAAGACGTCATCCTAATAACACCAATGATAAGGCGTCATCCTAATAACACCAATAGAGATAGTGGAATCGAAATTCCTGAAGCTTGGATACCTACGATCAAAAAGCACAACAGCAGATCAACCACAAAGCAGACCTGTGGGGGAACAACATCTAATAGGATCGAAATGCACCAATAGCAGCGAACCAACATGCTACAAATAGCGACACGTAAACAATCGACCTCATCGCCTGATGAAGACTAGCAGTATTGCAGTCGAAACGTCGCGATCAACAACTCAAAGCGATTAAATCGTGAGAAAAACGGTGAAACGTTCATCTTGCCCAATATGTATGTAGTAAAACAACAAGCGGAAGTTACATATATGACGTGGTATGGTGTGGCTTAGAAATGATAGAAAATAAACGAAAATCTGTTTGTACTATATATATTTACAAATTGCAGTTCATCACGTTTGCTAATGCCTAGAGGCTCAAGAGTCTTAGCTTTGTGAATAATGTGAGCCTCACGTGCCTTCCTGTTTCAATGAACATAGACGACCAGCACTCAACCCTACTTCTAATTATATCCATACAGTGGTTTCAGAACACTTTCTCAGCAATAACCACTCTGACACCCACATGCTACTTATTATTAATTCCTATTGAGAAACTTAAAAATGAACGCGATTCTTTCAGGAGGGCACAAAGCTGAGACTCTTGAGCCTCTAGGCATGAACAAACGTGATGAACTGTAATTTGTAACTATATATAGTACAAACAAATTTTTTTTATTTTCTATCATTTCTAAGCCACACCATACCACGTCATAAAGGTCACTTCTGCTTATTGTTTTGCTACAAATATATTTCTGTAAATTTGTGATATTCCTTAATAAACCTGATGAAGACTGGTATTGACATGATTGACCGGTTGAAATATTGTAACATATATTTTCAAGTTGTTTGACCAGTCCGTGCAGTACGAACATATTTATTCTTTTACTTGACAATTTTAAGTTAAACTGTTTAAGCTTATGGGTGAAATGCGTCTCTTAAGCAAAGCCTTGGCGCTCCTTTGGCAGAAAAATGGAGAAAAAAGGAGAGGAAAAACAGGATTTCCCGCACGTTTGTTCTTCTCTCCCCAGCCTTTGCTCGCTTTATTTGTTCTCTCCTCAGTCCCCGCTCGATTCAGTATAACCGTATACGAAAATAAAAGAAGGCCCTCGGAAGAGGGTGTTGACTGAATCAAGGAGAGTGTAGACGATGGAAGGAGGAGGTGGAAGATGTTGTGCCGTTCTTATGGTGCAGATTCAGAATTTAGAAACATCTTTTAGAAAATAATTCCCTGCTAGCAGAGGCCCCTTTTCCTTTGTATTCGCTGAGCTGACGGACGGGACCAAAAGGGACCTCTGCCATGGGTCGAAATGAACTGTGTTGAACATGCGCCACGGTAACTGAGCGACCAAAACGTCACGTGATGCTTTTAGCAGGTGATCAGCTGACGACTCCCACCAGGGCGGGAAAAGGTTTTTCTTTTTCCGCCCTGACTCCCACCTTTCTCAACCAGCGCACCAAAAAACACCTGCACAGTTTTGTTGTCATGAATGGCGAGTTCACCAAAACCCTAAAAAAAGTAGACAGTTCGTCTAGAGGTAGCTGTTGTGTAATCTACGGTATTAATTTCAAGTTATCTGGACAAGGAAGCTTTTTTTAATATGACCACAACTCCAGGAATCAAAGAGAATTTAACCCATTGAAGGCTGCGTGTTTTGTGATCGCTTCACTAAATTAGCAGTTGGTAATAAGCTTAAACAACCCATGTGCAGTACGAAAGGACAATTTATAGGTTTGAAAAAACAACACTCACTTGATCTAGAATAGTTAAAATTTCTTACTTTTAAATAAAATACACCAGTTGTCAATTAAGAATTAGCCAAAAGATACAATCTCAAAGTCAAAATTTTGAAAATTTCCGCAAGAGATTTCTCATGTTGTCTCGTGCGTGAAATCAAACAGCAACAGAGCATTTGTCTGTTTAGGTCAGATTACTACTTTTCGAAATTTTATGAATGAAGGTACACAGAAGAAGAGACAGTAAGCTTTGCTAAATAATACATTTATTAAAACCAAACACGTTCAATTCTTTCTTCGAGGGAAGCTACGCGGAAGCGATTTCGCTCGATGTGCAAGTTATTTTGAAGAGCATTTGGTGATGCGAACTGTGCACGTTTTCAAAACTTTTACGAAAACTGTAAGGAATATGAAGAATCCCTCAATTAAAAAGCGATTTCGATACAAATTTACAATCAAATGTGTAATTTACTCTACCGTAGACTCGTAGAAGTGCTGGAGCATTTCACAGAAAGTCCGCAGCTCGCTAAATCTTTGGAGGTGGAAGGTTGTCCTTCGCCTTGACAGGTGTTTTCTTCGCTCTAAATTCCATTCCTTAACTTGTCGAGTGTTTCTTAGAGCTTCTTCTTCCGATTGTTTATCTTTCCGTCGTCCATGTTAACAAAAACGAGAGAAAGTAAACGTTGTAACTCTTCTCGAGTTTAGTTCTCTTTCCAGGACGGCATGTTACTATGCGGGCTCACTAAATGACAGCGGAATAACTGTAAAGGAATGCACGAGATTCAGTGGGCTCAAGTCACGGTCAGCAAACAATACAGGGAGCATGCGTCTCGGAAACCACCGTCCACGACCATGGACGGCGGTTGAATCAAAGAGAGTTTCGACCCATAGCAGAGGTCCCTTTTCGTCCCGTCCGTCAGCTCAGCGAATACAAAGGAAAAGGGACCTCTGCTAGCAGGGAAAGAAAATAATACCACACTGACGTATTGCCTGGCATCTCTCCAGGTCACACGTAAAAATTCAAATCACGATGTAAGTTTAATACACAGATTAAGTTCGCAAATCTACTTCAATTTTTTCAAAGCACTTAATATTGGTCACAATACAAGCACGGCAGCTGGACAACATTTGGACCGTTTTGACATGGAAAAACTGAAAGTCCCCATAAACTGTTCTATTTTTTGAGGTGAATGGTTTGTATTCAACATGTAACGAGCAGTTGTGGGTCCAAAACGTTGTGTATGGTCGGGGCCCGGGGTAAAAAGAGGGGGTGAGAGAGAGAAGATATTTCAGAATTGAGCAAAAATTCGGCCCTCCGGATCTTGTTTTTTTCGTTTTCACATAAAAAGGGACCTCGGGGTTCCACCACTGATGCCTTTCTGGTATATTAAACAGGACACTGAACTCCAAGCATGGATCCTTGATCTTTATAACAATGGCTACCCTAAACGAGAAGGTGAGAATGACCATGGCTTTCCAGGTTCGATAACAAACCTGGAACAGCTGATCCACCTTCTTACCATAATCATCTTCACGTGCTCATGCCAACATGCTGCAGTCAACTTCTCTCAGATGGATGCGTACGGTTTTCAGCCGCACACCCCCAGCCTCATGCGGCAACCACCGCCCAAGAAAAAGGGCGTGGCCGTGACAGTGGAATACATCATGAACAGTCTGCCGACCAAGGAGCAAGCTGCTGCCACTATAGCAGTGGTGTTTGATCTGACTCGCAAATTCGAAGACGAGGTAAAAAGTAATTCCAAGAAATTAATAAGAATATGAAAAAAAAACAAACAAACTATTTTGCTGGAAATATGCAATTTGCAAAAATTCTTGCGAAGCGTATTATTGGTTCACATGAAACTTATAACAGAAGACCTCAAAAATAAGGGAAAACACTTAGTGGGAAAGTGAAAGATAAATATTTGGGAGGTCCTAGCTGCCTAGCCTTGCTACGAATCAGTTTTTTGAGAGCCCATTAAAGTTAATTAACCTCTGTTTTTTTCTTTGAGATTATTTAACTAAAAATGAAAAAAAAAGTATCAGGTGAAAGCTGGAATACTTATCCAAATCGAATTGGTCCGAATTTGGAAATGTTGGTTTTAAGGAGAGGGTAAAAGAGGAGAACGATTTTATCATAAAATTAAACGCTAAAAAAGTTTTAAAACTCATTTTAAAAACTCTTAAAAAAGCAGACGACGTTTCAGCGCTACCCTACGTCATTATCAAGTCAAAAAGGTGATAGTTAAAACAACACCTTTTTGACTTGATAATGGCGTAGGGTAGCGCCGAAACGTCGTCTGCTTTTTTAATAGTTTTTAAAATGAGTTTTAAAACTTTTTTAGCGTTTAATTTTATGATAAAATCGTTTTCCAAATCTCTGCTGTTACGTAAAAGAGGAGAACCGAGAGAAACCCTCGATTGGAGTAAAGACAAGAACAAACTTAACAACAAACTCGTCACACATCTGAGGCCAAGTCCAGGATTTAGACTCGGATCACTTTGGTGAGAGACGAGAGCTCAGCTCACCACTGAACCACTGAACCCAACAAACTGGGTTTATTTTAGAAAAGAACCTGGGACACATCAGATTATACATAGAGGATATTACACGGCGCCGCGAAGATATGAATTTTATTTTCCAGTGGTAAAAACGATATTTTACGAACGAAAGCAGCGAGTAAGTAAAATATTGTTTTTTACCACGAGAAAATAAAACTCATATCTTCAAGCCACCGTGTAATTTTCTTTTTATTATATAGACAAGAGTATTTTTGCACAAACAACAGTGTAAAAGAGGGAGATGACGTGATCGATATCCTCACTAGTGAGGATATGGAAAATACGCCACTCGAGTCCCGGATGTAGTTTCGTATGAACATTACGAGTGGTCTATTTTCCACTAAAACACTCTTGTCTATATAATAAATAGGATTATATTATAGTTCAGAATGGAGTTGGATGATGTAAATCTCGAGTTTTTCTTTGAAACCGGTCCCAATGTATGCATTCTAAATTTTCATTGTAAATTTTTATATCTATTGTTGTAAATACATTGTAATTTGTGTAAATACGATAATTTGTTTATAAACAATCAGCATCATCATCATCATCATCATCATCATCGTCGTCGTCGTCGTCATCATCACCAAATTCATTTTCCTCATTGTAGCTACGAACCTGTGATTTGCTGGATGTCTCTTTTTTTCTTGCAGCCACATCTTGGACAATTTCCCGAGGGAGTTTTTACTGAGAGTGCTCCCATAGAAGCCATTCAACGTTTCCAAGATAAGTTGAAAAAGGTTTCCGAGGAGATAGAAGAGAGAAATAAGCAGTTGTCTGTTCCCTACACCTATCTGATACCGGAGAACATACCAAGTAGCATAGCAATCTAGAAAAACCCGCTGGACTCAAGGACACCCAAAGACTGCTCAAACTCGTTACAAGGTTGTCTCTTCTTTCGGCCCCTTAGAGAAGAGAGACCCTGGGAACGAGAACGAGGAAGTTTCGCTAGAATTATTGATCGTGTTCATTTGCCTTAACCGTTTCACTGCACACTTCAAAAAACCCGCATTTTTTACCGTCTAAGGGGTCTTTTTAGTGCTATGCTGCTAAATGCCACTAAACTTTGCTACAAAAGGATTTTCTTACAATTTAGCTAGATTTTGAACCAGATTCTGTTGTAAACTGTACAATATTTTGCTTTAACGCTTGTGCATAAGCCAAACTTTGGAATTTTTTTTTTCGGATTTATTCCCAATTTTATCTTGTTTTTTGTTTTCCTTTTTCTCTCCTTGTCTATTCTCTTTATCTTCTGCCCTTTATCTCCTTTCTATCCACTGGAAAGGTTTTGACCTTAACCCTTCGAAAAGCCTGGAAGTGGAATATTGATCAACTAGGTGACTTGGCCTATTTTACCACGAATGTTGCCGCACCCAAAATTGGACACGTTTTTCTGGAATAGCTCTGCCAGAATTTGGTCGATGTTCAAAATGGACACAGGAACGGATGGATCTGTCCTTGCTGTGTTAGCTGCTTATCAAAACAATCAACCTCGTTCCCAGGGTCCTCTCTCAAAACAATCTGGTGTCGTCAGAAAATGATGACGTCACAAGTGGTTCAATGTCTAGGCCTCCACAGTCGGGAAAAGTCGACCTTTGCAGCGAAAGAGTTAAATAGTGAGGTTTACTTGTGGTGGAAAACTGGAGATTTTTTGTGTGAAATGTCACCTCGAAAGGTTGTGTGAAATTTTTTGGAGGATAAAAAAATTGGTAAGTGGGAAGACCAGCTGAGGATTTGGGAACCGGAAATAGTAGCACGTGAACAGACGCCTTAGTGAACAATGGCGAGTTATACAGGTTACGACAATAGAGGGTTTTCACTCTTGTTGACCAGCAGCTATGGAAATTTACTGGAACAAAAGAAAGTGTTTAGATAAGAAAAGACTCCAACTCCCACAGGATTGGCTTGCTACACCAATATGGCCGCCGTTTCAATATTTTTGGCATACCCCAATATGGCAGCCGTGACGTCGTATGAAAACGCTCTATAGCGGCCTCAGCATAAACTCCGGGAAAACCTCAGTTCCTGCCTCGTCCCCAGGCGCCGGTTTAGCGCGCACCATAATATAATAAGGAGGGACGCCATGGGACGAGGCAGTCTCAGTACTTTATACTTGTGGTTATTAAGGTATTGGAAATCAACGCGACTTAAATTAATGCGAATTTAAGTAGAAAATAGCTCAGAATAAAGGAAATCAACTCGTAAGAAAAAGGTAAAATTTCCGAATGAAGGAATTTTATGTGAGTGTAGAGGTATGGTATCCTATCAGGGAAGAGTATGGTGACCATTCTTTAGGGGCGTTTAGGTTGAAATAAACTGAACTTTCGGTTGATGATTCTAAAGGCGAGAATTAACTTGAGTTATTGTACAACTTGTGTTTAAAGACTGGAATATATCAAGGAAAATAAGCTCTTATTTATCAAATTGGCTAGAGCTAAGGACAGCATTTAGATTTTTGGGGTCAAACGTAGAGAATTTAACGATGTGATAATTAACGAAGAACGCTTCTTCAAAATTAAACTGACTACAAGTAACGCGATGTTTTGAAAATCCCATAGATTAGTTCATGCTGCGTTTGTTTCCTATACTGACGTATGTTTCCGTTTCGTAAAAGTTCAGTGCTTTAGCTTAAATATCCAGTAAGCGAATCAGAACAGGTCAAAGTGTGTGTGTGTGTGTGTGTGTGTGTGTATATATGGGAAACAGAAAACAGACATTTTTTGCTGCACTTATGTCCTTATTGGGTGTCCTCCAGTTACAGGGGAAATGTTTGCAGTTTATTGCGTGTCTCAGTACTGCTGTGTAACATAAAAACAAGAGTCAAATTCAAGTTATAATCCTTGAAAAGTATTTCGAGTTCAACCCTCATGGTGCAGTTCGAGGAGTAAAAAAATCTCATTTCTTCAAAACACTGACAAAACTGCATCAACGGTAGGTTAAGAGGTATATGTAATATGGCGCTTTCCCTCAAATAAATATAATAATAACGGCTTTTTGCAACTCAGAGGGTAATAACTAAAGGTTTAGTTACACTTATAAACTTGCATCTCTCAGAAACTAATATCTTTAACACTAGACAAATGACTGAACAAATGACTGTGTGTTTTTCAAAGGGTTTACTTTAATCAAATACTTATCAGGGAGTGTTTTTCGTAATTTTGGTTTGAGTATTTTAAATTTGTATAATTTTAAAGGTTTACTTTAATCAAGTAGCTGTATCTTGATGAAATAAACAGTGTGAGATGTGAATGTTCAAAATGAAGTAACTGCCATACACGAATTTTGCCGGCGTGAAATTCGGTTTGCCGGGACATGTTATGCATTGTTTTCATACGAACTCCGCGCTTCACGTTTGTCTGTACATTGAAGTCTGTATGAATTAAGCGGAAATCCTTGGGAACCTCACTAGTGTTCGCTTAATACAAGGTGTCCTCTTAATACAGGTTCTCATAAATTGCAAAACAATAGTTAATTGTTGACCTCTTATATCTCCCCCTTTATTTGCCCGCATACTTGACATGCTTTATCCCAAGCCTTTCGCAACTGGCCGTTCCGGGTAGAATTACTAAATTACCTGGAAAACATGCTCTTCAAAGCAGATAGCAATAATGTCATAAAAATACCTTCTGGAAACACTTGAACTGTATTTTCCTTTGTAAAATTATGGTAGGACCCGCGCATGCATCGTGCGTTTGACCGCTGTGAACTCAAGAACAAGCTTACTCTGCTCAAGACATTGTGTAAGCGGAGATTGTTGCATCATTGCGATGTGGGCCTTATCTCCTAGACCATCTCACACTTAACTGTAGTAGACACTTTCACTATTCGTTTAAAAGTCCGTCGTGCGTTCATTCGTCGTTCGTTTGGTCCTTGTTACCAACCCAACGCCCCGGCAGTTGAACCTTTTAATTCTAGATTGTTGAAAATCCTTTTGACTCACACGATCAAAAAAGATGTTCATATGGGCTGTTATAATATCCTTCTATTGCTTGGACAATCCTCCTTTCATATTTCCACAGCTGACGCCTCATTTGTTGCTGCTGTAGTGCGCATGTGCTGCGAAAAAATCACGTGTCAGGTTTCCAGCGATGTAATTGGTTCAGAAGCGAAAATGCCCGCGAGAACAGAATAAGAAGAAGGAGTGATGGCTGCCGTGTTATGGTGATAGCAAGATGGCTTTTTTTCACATCTAGGAGAAATCGAAACTATGATTTGGCGTCGTTATTAAATGGATCATATTCTGTAGACAATTTAGCATCCTGCATTCGACGTCTGAAGATGCTGCCTCGCGACGAAAAATGGCACAGAAAAGTCAGTGATTCTAACGTTTTTGCTTAGTGCTTCATGCCACCCGGTCCAAAAAGAAATTATGAAGGGGTAATAAGGCGATTTCTAGGGAAGTGAGCGAGTAATCCTCCCTCTCCTGCCCCTCGAAACGTCCTGAACGGGATAACAGACGTTCGACGCGGTCTCGGCAAAATCCGCATTCATTTTCTAGACGAAATAATGTATTAAGGGACGTCTACATGAAATGAAAGACAAGGAGCAATTTAACTCAACCGAAGACAGGCAACAAATTATTGTCACTTTAATTATTCTCAGTAGCATCGTTTATTTTGCATTAGGTACTGTTTTTGCATTCGGCAAGAGATCTTTGATTTGGAACAATCCTGTTGGCCTGATGTATAATTATAACCTATAGACTAGTTGTTTTCCTATAGCTTGCAAACAGAAAAAAGAACGCAAAAAAAAAAAATAATAATAATAATAATTACCCGCAATCACCTTTTTAAACACTAGCAGTTTTGCCTTCGACTACAGCATACAATAATTTCTCCTCTCAATAATTTCTCCTCCCAATCTTCCTTCTTATTGTGCTTCTCAAAATCCAGCAAATTCTTTTTTCTCACAGCGCAAAGCAACCGCTTTTTCTTGGACTTGTTGATCAACAAGACCATCGGTGGCGAATTTCCCGTATCTACCCTCCTTTGAACGGCCGTGTGCAGCTCTTCCCGACAGACGTTGCTTACGAGGTAGTTGTCGGACGAAACAATCAGAACTTGGCGGCTACCTGACATGCTGTCCGCCATGTTTTGGACGATGGGTCTTCTCAGCTCGAAGTCCCCGGTGTGAATGCTGTAGGATATTGAGTGTTTCTCGAGAAAAGAAATCAGGCTCTCATTCACCAAGACAAAGTTCTTTGATTTGTAACTAATGAATAGTTTGTTGCTCACAACAATCTTTTCAAGATTACCTGAATGAAAAACACAATCTAAAACTGAGTAGTGTGTTATTTGCGATACTGGACATATGCAGCGTACTATCCGTGAAATGATTTGTTGGGTAAGCTTCCCATCACTATAGAGTCACAAACAGATGATTTCAGTTGACCAAGTTGTAGCAGTTTAGTTTAAATTGTTGTTGTAATCTGCCAAGGTGGTGCACTTTGAAAACGAGGCTGTAACGCATTTAAAACACAGTCAAGTTCAGTCAGTCAGTTATACCCTCGGTCAGTCTGTCTGTCAACCAACCGGTCGTCTGTCAGTCATGTGTCACGTATCAGTCTAATCAGTGATCTAGCCGCTTAAGTGAAGACCGAGTGACACAGAAACGAACTGGTCATACACATTCTGAGGACAGCTCTGAAGAGAAGGTCGGGAATTGCCATGACACATCTGAAGACGTTTTAAACTTTTATCGCAGTAGGTATTTATCATTCTAGGTTCGTTTTGTTGACTGCTATTGTCGCTTTCGATTTTTCGTTGTTATTTTTGTTTTTGTTTTTGATTAAGCCTTCACCCTGTCAAATAATTATTCTCATTGCGGTTTTCATCTGTCAGGACTAACATGATGCCGAAAACTCTGGCGGTGATTTCTCTCACTGATCCATTTCCTTCTGTTTTTTTTAAGACTTTGTTTACCTTGCTGGCCGTGGCAAAGTTTTAGCTTTGTTTTTGAGAAACCTCGCAGTTTGTTAAAACGGTATCCGTCATATAATGCGTAAATGGTTGTGCTGACTGTGAATGTCAATCAGTAGTCTACTTAACATAACAGTGTCAATTTCATTCTACAAGCATAAATTATTAAATCAAATACAAGTATTTTTAAATAATAAATACTCATAAATGAAGATTCGGTTCCGCCCCCAAATAGCAGAAGCTAATCGAGCCAGGCGGAGCTACAAAGCTACAGCAGTCCGTCAGTGGTTAATTACATAAGTGGTAAACACCCTTCCCTCCTTACTATTAAGCCCCCCTCCCTCCCCTGCTCTCCTCCCGTTTATGAGATCTGAAATAAATAAGCCCCTTGGTGGATTAATAGAGGAAATATGATTTCACATGGAATGGCTCTTTGTAGTGTAGAATTGAAAATGAAATGAGAAAGATGGAATATTCAGTTTGTCACAAGCGTGGGACAAAGAAAAAATGTGAGTCTCCAACGGGAATCGAACCCATGACCTCCAGTACACCGGTCGAGCGCTCTAACCACTGAGCTACTGGGAGACTCGTGGTGAGCGAGGTCATAATTACTGAGTTCGTTGTGACACGCGTCCTGCATACTGCTAGGATCAGCAATGTCGAAAGCACCGTGTGTCCGGGACTCAGATTTTTTCTTTGTCCCACGTTCGTGACAAACTGAATATTCCATCTTTCTCATTTCTTTCCGAGCTTAAAATTTACCATCTTTCTTTCTTTATTCTTAAAATGAAATGAGTTTCTTACCCGATGCTTGATCAGTGATGTTTAACTCAAAGATGGCTGCAACGTTTCCCCACACACAGAGCGAGCGGCAGCCATACGTTCCCTCGTCATTCTCCGTGACGTTCACAATGGTGAGATGGAAATCTTTTTTGCATTTGCTGCGAGTTTTCCTTTCCTCTATTTTATACTTTTCACCGGATTTCAATGGCTCCGAATTGTTGTTTAAATACCATCGCAACATTGGTGGACAATTTTCCCGGTCAACTTCAACCGAGCATTTTAGGGTGACGTTGGAAAAGGCTTTTACAGGATTCTCAGAAGACTGAATAGTTGGGTTCTTAGGCCATGGACCTGTATTGAAAATAATGTCAATCATTAGCTCTGATATTAAAGAATTAGTGTTATTAAGGAACTATACGAACGAAAAAAAGCTTTGAAGGAAAAAAAAATGCCACGCTTTCTTACAGAATTGCACAGGTAAATTTCATCAACTTTACTAATTAAACAAATCTATTTTAATCCGGATCCATTTTTATCTATTTCCATGTTATCGCTTTTTGATTTCATTGTAACCTACGGTTCCAAAAATTCAAAAGAGTTAATGTAATAAACCTTTACTTATCCACGGGGTTCTACTTTTATTGCGTGTTGTTTAGAACGGGCCAGAGAGGTCCGAATATAAGTGTTGTCGTATTCCGCGCTTTTGCAAAAGTAACGTACCCCCCAGACAAAAAGGATCAACACTTCCGAATTACGTTCAGACTACAACACAGTTCGGCCCGTCTCACACGTCAAACGTTTCATGTGCCCTCCCCCATCCCCGCGTTCAAAGCGTTTTCCGGTGCTTTCTGGACGGATTTGATAGGGTCTCTGGATAGGGAAGACAATTCCTCTTCCTGGTTTTTTCTCAACCACAAATGTTTTTTTTTAATCAACTGTTCTTTACCTACAATCTACATAACAGATCACTTACTTTCATATATCATCCAAATCCTGAAGGACTGTTTACTCGACCAACCTGGAATGCTGTTCTATGCAGTGCAGGTGTAAAACCCTTCGTGTTGTTCGCGGCCCGGAGGAAGATGAAGAATAGAAGTTAACTGAGTTTCCTCTTCTGAAACCTTCTCCGAGTAGGAAAAATCACCAGATCCGTTTATGATCAGCTCCTTGTACTCCCCGTCGTACTTCTCGGCCTTGTACCACGTGACACGAGGAAGAGGCCAGCCCTTGAAAGAACATTTCAAATCGCGTTTTTCGTTCTCATATATATCATTTGGGGAGCTTGTGACATAAACTATCTGTAGCGCCCCTAAAAGAAGGAACAGAGCAAAAGGAATAATTTAAAACGCTTGAGACGGCTGCTTTTAAAACTAACTTGTTTAAACGTGTCTTATGTAGATTTTTGCACGTCTACAAAAAATGAATAAAGTTGAAATTTGTTGGACTTGTTCCCATGTCATGCCTCGTGCTGCCCCACCATTTACGATCGAGCAGTCAAGAGTTATGTTAGAGCCTGGATCTAGTGTCATCTGATTGGCGTATTGACAGCCACGTGACTCGGTGCAGGAAACTCTTATTTCACATTCCGAGTTACTCGTGGATGAAACATCTATGGCGTGGAAGAGAAAAACACTTCAAACATTTTAATATTACTGTTAAGGACAACTGTCAGTTCCCAAAGTAATGACTTCCTGGGAGTGCTGAAGCTACCAAAATTTCAGTGTTGCACACCATATTGTTACCACTTGAACAAGAATCTTGATCAATTTTTGACAATGTTTTCACATCTTCTGTCCTAATTGGCCAACTAAAATGAAAGGACAGCGATCAAGATGAATGGTTCCTTATTTGCATGCACCAGTGGTTCCAATCATGTGGCGTGACGTGGCGGGTGAACAATTATTTGAAAAGCACGTGGCACAAATCGGGCTCAACTCGCGTTCAGCGTCGTTAATTTTTGGGGAAGTAAGGGCCTCGACAGACTAGAGAGATAGTTGTTGACAACTGTTTGTATTTGTGGGGAGGGGGGGGGGGGAGGGCTGGCAGGATTCATTACAAGCAACAACAAAACGTTATGACCTCCCAACAAACAAACAAATGATTTTGAACCCTATAGCACACCATGCTAAAAAATAACCCCACTCCCCCCCCCCCCACCCCCACACACACACACTGCCTCACACATTCACACTTTGACACTAAAGGCAATTGTATAAAGCAGAGTTTTTGGTAACATTTTAAAATACCCAATTCAATCTTGTAAAACAGTGAATGAAGTGTATATATATATATATTTGTTTTAATTATAAAATTGTCACTTTTTAATACACTGAAGATTTTAGCGAGTTTAAATAAAGTTATATGTATGTACGTAACCAAGTGGACGTGAGTGGCGAAGGCACAAACTTCTCGGGGGGTCCGGGGGCATGCACCCCCGGGAAATTTTCGGAATTGGACTCTCTTAAACGCCACTTCCCGCGTTCCCTGGACTGGAAGTGGTTCACTGGGACGGTCTGTTAGGGTATTAAAATGCTCACAAAAAATATTCGAATTGGCAATTCTGATAAAATTAACAAAAGTAGCAACCTAAGTTACTGTAATACATCAGCAAGCACCCATTGTAGTGGACTGAACAGACGTGTTCAACTGTATGCTCTATTTAATCTTAAGAAATAGACAGCCACCCCTTCTATGCCATTTTTTAGTACCCCCTTTTCACTTCTTGGTTTTCTAATGCCCCTCTTTCTTGCCAGCCCCCCCTCCCCCAGGCATAAATAATGAATGGTCCCTAACTGAACTACTTATTGGCTCTTAATTTCAATCATGATGAACACAGCACGTCCATCCATCAACCATGTCTGCGTAAGAACAGTGGACGATCCAAAAATCAATAAAGGAATTAGCGTTTAAGTAAGCGTAGATCTGTTCGGTGTTCGAAGCGGTTGGTGGGGGGCATGTACCATATTTTCTCGATTAAACGCCGGGGGCGTTTATTTAAAACTCGGCCTCGTAGACCTGGCGTTTATTCGAACCCGGCGTTTATTTATTAAATGCATTTTTCAGCCATCCATTTTCTAATATCAGTACTGGAGGTTTATTGAACCAAGAACCAAGTTTCAACAAAAAGTAAGTTATAATAATAATAATAAATAATAATAATAAACTTTATTAACGTGTCTTAAAATATCTAGCTTACACTAAAGTAAGCTAATTGGGGACACCTATCTATAAAGTGTGAAAATCTGTTTAACTGTTGGAAATCAAGCTATCATCGCTTCTTAATGACGCCACGGTGAATATTGTAAAATGACACTATGTTCTGAATGAAAGACGTAAAGTTCTGGTTTTCGTCGAAACGTGATTCCCTGAAATAAATAAAAGACTGAATTTTGTGACATTCCGCCACGAGTAAGTTGTACGCAGTCTTTCACCCCTTGGCTAGCCGATGAAATTGTTTTCGAAGGCAAAGCTGTGTTCGATTTCGATCAATTTATGCTCGTTATTTATCCTCCGACTATTCATGGCGGTTAACAAAGCCTAAATCAAGGCGTATCAGAAGAAGCGATCTAAGACCATCTAATGTCTCTCAATAATTCACGCGGATTTCCGTCCATCCTGTTAGTAAACTTTTCGATTTTGTATACAGCGGGTAAAACTAAGCTCTCCAAGAATGCAAAGAAAAACATGAGGTTCTTTGATATCCTGTCACAATCAATCAAAAAAATGGAGCAGTGTCTCTGGCTTTTCTACATAGCGAGCGTTTACAACCGCCTGCCGCGAGAAAACGTGCCTCGCTTTTGCACTGAGCCCACAACGAGTGTGTAATTGTGCGCCCCAAAATGTGCCATTGCACAATCTCTACAAATCTAATCTCCGGGTAGGCTGACAAATTCTTTCAAGAAATTGTCTGAGCACAAAGGTTTTGTAACCATAGCTTTCATTTCTTATTCACCGTCATTATTATCACATGTTTGTTTGTTGTTGTTGTTGCTTTTTTTGTTTTTTATCAACTGCTATTTATTTCTTGTGACAACAGCAAACACAAACTGGCAAAAGATGTGACATCTTGGGAGCCCTACTAGTGAAAGAAGAGTCATCTTAAGAGCAGGGATGGTTGCTACTGTCACAAAGAAACAAATATTCTTCAACTGAGTTTCAGCTCTTCCATATTTTTACTCAGACATTACTGCTGTGAGAGCTGAGAAGACTCGTAATGTTACTCAGAGGGATTGGCCTGTATTAACTGAGTTATGGACTGGCAAAATGAACATCGCAATATCTGAAATTTCAAATATCTTTCCATGAATCAGAGTTAGTAAGTGGCAAAAATACTGTCAACTTAGTGGACAGTCGTTGTAACAAAAGAGGTGCCTCTTCCATCGTCTGACTTGTTTAACAGACCGAAAAAGCAAAGCCGATTTCAAACATTACTGATTTCCTCTGATTCTTTACTTAGCATCTTGCTGCAACCAGACCTTGTAAACAAATTAATGTGGATTAGCTGAAATTAATTTTAATAAACGAATTTGGTATCCAACTTGTCATACAATGCTGTTTTGCGTTTGTTCGAACCACACGAATTCCCGCCAAAAAATTATAGTGCTTTTATTGAGCACTGATCGAAGCCAATACAAAATACTGGCGAGAAAAATCTGGCATGTAATTCCTCTTAAATGCAACCAAGGCATATCTGAGATAAATAACAACGCTGTTGAATTCAGTGAATCGCAGATCGAGGGGGTCGTAAGGGGGGTCCGAAAACCGCAAAAAAGAACAAAAAAACGTATAAATACCGCAATACCGCATTGAAATTGACCAAAATACCGAAACCGCAGTTTCAAATGTGTAGGCTAAGTTCCCGTTATCGAGTCTTTACGTCGGCCATTCGATAAGAAATAATATGTTGATGCTAATCGAACGTACGATCATTGAGCTCGTTACATAATAGAAGTATTGTAGTATTAGTTTATTTAGAGCTGACCTTAATGCTGGTATCTGGATCATGTACTCTGAAGAGTATCGATAAATTCCATGACTTTGTGTGACACTAATAATTAACTAAGTTCTGCGTCGGCGAAGGTCTCGAAGTTGCACCTTAAAGGAACTAACCACGTTGGACTTAATCTGTGAAACTCTGTCTGCACGCACACGCTTGAATACTGCTGACCGTATAACGTAACGTAAAATTTTCGGTATCGAAGAGACCTCAACATTTATAACTTCCACATGGCAAACCGATCAAATTTTGTACCAAGCATGCTTTTCGTGATTTTTCTGTTAAAATTTGTCAATTTTAGAGTTAGTTTTCAATTAGAGTTAGTTTTCAACCTCAAATATCCCGGAAACGAGCTAGGGACACCCAGTTGTTCTTGTTTGCATTTCCAATCAGCATTCAATTTCATTCAATTTCTTTCCAAGACTGAATTCTTAACAACTGGAAGTCAAGTCAACGTAACCAGTCCCCTTAAACAGTCTGATGGAGTGATTAGCAGAGCAGATGATTATTGAAACGGACAACTCTTCCGAAGCGAGTTCTTGCTCACAGGAGAAACGTCGCAGAGCTTCCAATCTCTCTTTGGAGCAAAGTGGAATCGTCCGGACGATCTTCAACTTCTTCATCGCTGCTTTCATCATATTTGTCCGCTTCGTCGTCGTCCAATTCGGCAGTGGGTGCAGCAGCGGCAGCGTCTACTGTATTGACCTACTCGTCAAAGGCAATGGACAGGGTCCCAAAGGGATTTAGGGCTCCATACTCCTGGGTAAAAAATAAAGGGCTCCAGAGCTCCAAGACAGAAAAACTGGGGCTCTAGGGCTCCAAGGCTGTACTCTAGGACTCGATTTGGCCAGAATCAGCATTTTTGTCTGGGCTCCTGGTAGAAAAAGGCTTTGGGCTCCGGGCTCCAAGGCTCCAAGGACCTCCCTTTGAGACCCTGAATGGAGACAGGCTTATCTGAGATCTCGCATTGCCTTTGGTAGATAAATTCTGGGAGTGTGCCATGACGTGCCATGGTGGTCTCTTGGCGTACCGTTCGTTGTCTTACGGCAGTCCCATAAGAGGACACCCAGTTTCTAAGAGCATTGCAGTCGGCTAGAGACATATTGACAATTGGTAGAGGTTTCATGACAGGAACCTGCGATACCAACAAACCTCCCTCTGGTTTGGGATACCAAGATCGCCTGCTTGTGTGATAATAAGCTGTCCACGTGGTAACACGCTTCACCGCCTCCTTCCTTGCTAAGCCGAATGACCTGCAGTACTCTGCCTTTGACATGTTTGCCTGCTTTACATGTATGGTAGAATGAAAATTTTCCATCTCTAGTGTCATACAGCTCAACAAATTCTGGAAAGTTATACAACATTGTCGACATATCATAGAATAAAACGGTTAATAATATCAAGCATTAACTGGAAAAGGCTGAAATTACAAACGACAGTGCTTATTTGCGGGTCTTTGCACATTAGTGGTCACCGACTGCTGCGTAGCTCGAAAGACCTTCTAAAAATTTAAAACAAAACACCCGGAAACTAGAGGATCCGCGTGAAAATTTATCGTCCGTATCACCGCAGTTTCTTTTTTTCACCGATTGCCGCGGCCTAAAATTTATAGAAACCGCAAACCGCTTAGTCTTGTAAAACCGCAATACCGTACTTTAAAATTAAAATTACCGCAATACCGCACCAAAAATAACGCAATCCGCATCACCGCAAACCCGTACGCCCCCCTCTCAAAGATGTGACAGGTTCTGGAAGAAACTGCGGATTAAACTCAAATTTAGGGAATAAAAACTGACACTCGAAGTTTCTGGTGGCTTGTCGTGTGAAAACACGCTAGTTTTTAAGATTTTAAAACGAATCTGAAGCAAAGCATCTGCATACAAAACGTCCAAGAAGTATGTAGCATAAATCGCTAAGTTTCGTGCTTAGAAACGCTTTATCACACCCGAAATCGTCTCGAAAACTGGCACGTTTTCTTAAGCCAATAACGAGCGCTGTTGAACAGAACCTTGTAAGAAACTTCTACCATCATTTTATAGGGTTTCACGCCCTGACTTCAATATGGGTATTTTCAGGTCACATGTCACAATAGTTAATGATTAACTACTCTCTAAGGTTAGAAAAAGGGTGAAGTGGTAACAACGATAACTCACTAATGCTCGGTTGGAAAATCATCAAACCAACTCTAATGTGTACATAAATGGATGATTGTGCAATAAACCTCAAAAATTAGCCAGTTTTCCTTCGTTCGAGTTTTAAAAATTTTTTACTCCAGAACATGAGGTAACAGGAAATAATTTTAGGACAAAGAATCACTTAATGAGACGTATTTCAAACCTATATACACTATTTTTAGGTTTGTTGCACCAAGAAAAAGGTGCTTTAATATGGATTAAAGTTTCAGAACAATAGGTTAAAATGAAAGGGAGATATCTTGTTAATAGTTCCTTTATTCCAAGAAATTCTGTTATTCGAGAAAAACGGTCTTAAAGAAAAGGGAACTGATTTTAGACAGTTTATCCGTCTGTCATTATCCTAAAACTATTGTCAAATTAAAGTTACCACACTGAAATACAAGCTGAATGGTAATTATGTGAGATTTGGGTCATGTTTTGTCGGCTAAAACTCGGACTTCAGGACTCTCTCCTCAGTCAGGTGTTTCTCCAACGTAGTACCAGATGTCATTTTACAGAGAGGAGGGGGGTGAGGGGGAGGGTTGGGTGGTTAATGTGGGTGGGGGGGGGGTAGGTAATGTTCTTATTGAGGCTTGTTTGTGAGCATTTAATAAATGCAAATAATCGTTGCTATGGCCGTTGCTATGGAAAAAGTTACATACTGCTGATTATATTTCTTAAATTTCACCACTTTAATGCTGGAAATCGAGTGAGATTATTTCAAGACAGCATTCCCAAGTGTTTAAAGGTTACAATTTTGCCATTTAGAAAAGCGACTTTTGCAACCGAACATCACCTTTATTAAGTAGAAGACCACCTTAATTGAGCTCGGCTCCTTTGAAGTACGGTGTGGCAAATATGCCGTTTCAGGAGGGTATGGGCTCCTGGAAATAAAGTCAGCAAACTCGGGAGGCCAACAGCAGCTTAAAAATTCGGGGGAGAAGAGCTCCGTTCCTAAAATTTTCTGAAACTCAAATGTTGAGCCAAAATATCCCAAAAGATCAGCCTGTGTTTGATTACAATGTTCCTTTGAAAGCCTTCAAAACAATCGGAGAACGTAGAAATCAAAGTCATAAGTACTTTGCTCACGTTTTAATGTTGGGTACTTTTGACAAAAAGGCGTAAAGGTGAACGTGTTTGGTTGACATGATATCTGGTGGTGGCCCGGGGTGGTACGGGGACGTGCAGCCCGATAGAGTATGGTTTTCAGAGGTCAGTTTGTCTCGAACGGGGTATCTATTGCATCAGTTTTAAGCAGGGTGTCGCGTCACGACCTTATGTATTCGTTATTTACAAAAACCTCACCACAAACCGAATTTTTACCAGTTTGCCAATGCACAGCTTATTGAAATAAGAACCAATCTCGGGGCCTGGGCACAATGGCGCGCAGACGTGTGTTCTGAAGCTCCGCACAAAATGTTTTTTTTCTCGCCCAAATGAGTGAGTCCAGCAGCACTTTCAGACCAAGAAACTGGCTAACAAAACTTTAAGACCATTCCTTGCGACAGAAGCAGTTTTTTCTATACCCTTATGGCCAAAAATCACAAAAAACGTCCGAAACAAGGATCGAGCTCATCCGTAGATGAAGAAGATATGGCCACCTCGAATTGCGAATCTCTACGGAGCTCTATAGATAGTCTAAACAAAGTGGTGACAGACGGCTTCGCAAACATCCATAGTGATATCGAGGATATCAAGGATATCGAAAAAAGCCTGGAGAGCACGCAAGAAGATGTCGAAGTTGTAAAGGAGGACGTGAAGAAGGTGACCGAGGATCTTTCAAAGAGCACCAACACCTTGAATGAAAAAATCGTGAAGCTCGAGCAGTTTTCAAAGAGCCCTGAAGTCACTGAAGCCTTGAACGCCAAAATTGCGGAGCTCGAAACCCAGCTCAAGCAGCAGATAGAGGATAACAACAAACTCGAACAGTATACACAAAGAGAAAACCTTCGCTTCAACAACATTTTGGAAACAGAGGATGAGGACTGCAAATCAGTTATTAAAAACATTATTCAGCAAATGGAGATTGATTCCTCTACAATACGGTACCACGCTGTGCATCGAGTAGGGAAAAAATTGGAAGGAAGACAAAGGCCGATTATAGTGCGTTTTGTAAGTCGTGAAGGCAGAGAGCTTGTGTGGTCCTAACGAGGTAAGATTAAACAAATACATCAACTTGAAGAAGCCTACATAACGGAGGATTACGCCCGGGCTATCCAAAAAGAGAGACAAATCTTAATTAAAGCTATGATGAAAACTCGAAATGATGGAATAGACAACGTTAAAGTAGTAGGCAGATTTCTGGTGGTAAACAGTGAGAAATTCCACTGGAAATCGATCCCCGACAGTTTGATGTGACTTTAGCTTTAAAAATTAAAAATGCCTTGAAGGTCACTGTACTCTGAAAACATATTTGATAAGAAGGGCAACACAGAAGAAATACTGCTTGAGAGGATTTATTTGAATTATCACCCTTTAGGATTGCATCCACAGACTGAAATTTAGAACCATCTTATGTCGTACAAACTATTCAACATATTTACCTGGTCGGTTTGTGCATACTAATTTTGCAGTTGCACGAGAAAAATCCATTTTTAGGTGAAATGATGGACGAAACCTCAAGGGGAAAAGGCCCAAAAATGGAGAGTTTTTATTTCAGTATGCTGTGCTGCTCTTCTGTGAGTATATTTAAATCTTTGTTTGTTACGTGTGCGTTAATTCGTTCCCTAGGTATTTGTTCTCACTTCGTGGCTACCCAATTTGCAATAGGCAATATAAACCCAAATATAAATGAATCTCAGTATCTGTTCTCTTAATGTGAGGGGACTGGGGGACAATTTGAAAAGACGAGAACTTTTCAACTGGCTTAGAAAGAAAAAACACTCAATTTATATGCTGCAAGAAGTTCACTGTTCTGAAAACACAAATTCCATGTGGTCTGCAGAATGGGGATACAAGACTATTTTTAGTGGACAAGCTAGCAGTAAGTGTGGGGTCGCCATTTTGTTTAACAACACCTTCAGCTTTAAAATCCGAAAATCCTTCTCTGACCCAAATGGTAAGTTCATTATCTGCGATATCGAAACAGAACAGAAATGTATTACTTTAGCTACATTATACGGGCCTAATGTTGTTGATCCAAGATTTTTTGACATTGTCTTTGAACATCTGCTCGACTTTGAGTGTGACGAAATCATCATAGGCGGAGACTTTAATCTTGTTTTGAACATAGATATGGACAAAAAGGTGGACTTGTTAGGACAAACAGTAAGTCTCAAGAAATAGTTAAAGACCTCGCTGCCCAATTAGATTTAATAGACGCGTGGAGAATAATAAACCCGGATAGTCGTAAATACACTTGGCGCCGGAGAAGGCCTGAAATCTCATGCCGCCTAGATTTTTTCCTCGTAAGCCAGAGACTTATGTGCAGCGTTACGAGTGCGAATATCTCAGCTGGTTACAAAACAGATCACTCGCTAATCGACATCAGTATAGCTCTTCACTCAAACCCTAGAGGTCCAGGTTTCTGGAAACTTAACACTTCCTTTCTAACTGAAATCGATTATGTTAATCGAATTCGAGATGTTATTAAGAAAACACATGAAGAATATTAATACGATGATACCGTAAACAGAGCCTTGCTATGGGAGATGATGAAACTTAAAATAAGAGAGCAGTCAATAAAGTACGCGACGGCTAAAAAGGCAAAAATGTCGAGGCGAGAAGAAGAACTTGAGGAAGAAATTAATTCTTTGCAAAATTATATTGAATCCAACCAAATAAATCCAAATGATAAAACAAAGACCTTTGGCATCCTCAAGGCTAGAAAAAGTGAACTGGAAAAGATTATTGAGTATCGCACCAAAGGGTCAATTTTAAGGTCTAGATGCAGATGGTACAACGAAGGGGAAAAAACACGAAATGCTTTCTAAATTTGGAAAAATGACATTTTAAGCAAGGAGTCACCACCCAGCTAAAAGTAGACGATGAAAACTTCGTTACAACGGATAAAGAAATTTAACTCAATGTGAAGCCTTTTATAGAAACCTTTACAGCTCAAAAATTGACACCCCTAATGAAAAGTATGATCACATCTTCTTCGAGGCTTCTACAAAAAAGAAACTAAATCAAATTGAGCAGGATAGCTGCGAGGGTTCTTTGAAGAGAGCAGAATGCCTAAAGGCACTTAAAGAAATGGATCTCAATAAAACACCGGGCTCCGACGGGTTACCTGCTGAATTTTATAAAATCTTTTGGAATGATATTGTTGACCTCCTTCTTGGTTCAATCAATTATGGTTATGAAACAGGGCAACTATCCGTATCTCAGAAGTGTGGGATCGTTAAACTCATCACCTCCCTACCCGAGCATCTGCTGAGCCGTGCCCTCCCCCCCCGGGTGGCTACCTTCCTCAAACGTGGTTGTCAGGCTTAGACCTAGACAACGTACTGAAATTATGCAAAATGGCCACAAATTTCAGTGAAGACAGTAGACAAAGGCAGGAAATTTAATTCCCTTTTTTTTATGTGAGGGCTACTTATGCTCCGCAGCTATTTAAACTTTAATTTGCTTTTTAGGAAGGCAGGCACAAATATATATTACATGCTCCAAGACGCCCACAGTTAACCACTTTCACCGCAATTAACTTCTTTAATGTAAGTAGGGGGTGGGCGGAAATGTTTTAATTCTTCACGAAATTCTGTAAAAACAATCCTTAAAGTAGAATATTCAAGAGGTAATTGAATGCGCTGAACAGAAAAGATATATTTGAAGGATTTCAAGAAGATACTCGAAATTCGAAGTTAATTAATTTTATCTACTGTATGTTTGGAAATGCGATAAGACCATGTGTAGTTTTATGCTTTTCTGCATGCGTCAAAAGAACCATAAGATAAATTAGAGCCTTAACAAACGACAGGTGTTCCTGAAAAACTTGCCGCATCAAAGGTCTGTTTGGTACTTTACCTGTAATGTAATTAGTCTTCTGACTCTCTGTTTTTTATGGTCTGTCACGTTTCGACTTAATATTTTTTCTTTACATTTTAAAACAGCTTATAGTTGGATTGTCAATCCAATATCCGGTTTGGGTTTGTTTTGCTAAATTTTGTTTTGCAAAAACTTGCGATTCAGTTTTGTGGTTTGCAGTATTAAAATTTTGCGATGTAGAAAAATATTGTTATTTTAAAGACGACGATTCGTTAACAAAAAATAACCAACTGAATTTCACGCTAGAACTGCAAAACTGTACCAACATGAATAAACGCTTTTATTTTAACTAAGCCTAGCATACAGGCTGTAGTAAAAATTACCTTATCACCAAAGTCTGGTGAGCCTTGCGTGGTAAATTTTTTGTGTGATAAATTTTCGCAGAAACTGTTTCTGCAAGGAATAAACTTTTCTTCAGCGGCTTCTAGATTTTACGGATAGTGAAGACAGTAAAGAATTTGACAAAAATGAAACCCTGCGAAATGTTTATGCCAGAGGGTATACTTTCTTACCTTTAGCCTCTTCCTCAGGGCACTACAGATCGTGTTTTTCCACAAGCAACGCAAGAACAACGATCAAAATGTTTTGTATACTTGCCTTTTTGAGGGTAAAAAACAAACAAACAAACAAACAGAAAAAGTATATATATATATTTCAACTTATAGTATTTCTATTCCCTCGCAGCTTTTTTACTTGAACCCCGGTCAAATCTCCCCGCCATAAACAAATCACCCCGGACATCCAGTCTTCCTAAACATGGACAAATCTTGCCCCAGTAACACCAAGCATTTGCCTTGTATCTGTCCCTAAAGTGTTTGTCATAACAAAAACCGTGAGAACATTTTCTTCTTCAAAAATGGAGCACTGTTCGAGAACTGAGTGACGCTCACCCTGAGTAAAAAGTTGACCAAGGTAACAGTTTCTTTTGTTTAAAAGCGTTTCATTTTCCATTTTCCATATTTTAAAATGTTTTTGTAGAGTTCTGCAATTAAATACAAAATTCTGCTTACCAGTTGTTTTTGCAAATTTTGTAAATTTGTCCGGCTATCGACAGCTTACAATCAGCTTCAGTAAAACCCAGAAATACGTTCATACATTCGCTCAAAATTGAAGAATATGTAAGTCAGTTGGCTTCTTGTAGTTCGGTTTCCCTAAGACTACCTGAAGCAACATTTAATTGTTCATGTAGATTTTCACTGATACAAAAAAGCTGCTGGTATTTTATTTTTCTATTAGAAAATAAACTTAACAATTAGTAAGAAAAATTTGCTGTTACATGATTTGAATACTGAAGAGGTCACCGCTGACTACCAGATCCAAGGACTCAGAGACTTTACCGCTGACCATATTATGAAGTCAGCTATGCTGTGTTTCTACGAACATTGAAGTTCCCTTGCATCTTTGCTCGTTATTTTATGTAAGTGGATTCGTTCATAATGATTTGTGTGTACGAGAATAAGAAACCTATTGTTTTATTTGCTATTTTATTGTATTAGAACTCTTTCATCGTTGAGATTAAACAAACCGATCATCATCGAGGAGTCCTGTTTCTTCAAATACCAACTTTGAAATTGTTCTTAACTTTTGTTTCTTCCTTTTTCAACCAAACACAATTAGCATAATCACAATTCATACAATTCATTCCAACAGGTTTACCTAATATTACAGGTCACTTCGAACGACTCCACCCAGAAATTGTTCTTTGAAGGCAAAAACAACGCAAAATTCATTTTGGACGTGGTAAACGTAGCAAATGAATTTGTTGAATCTTTTTGTGACAAGAATGGTAGTTCCTCTGAGCACGTTTCCATTTTGTCAATTTTCAACTGTTTCTTTATTGGGTCTGTTTACTATCTTTTATTTCATACAGGTAAGCGATCCTTTTTTTCGATATTGCCTAACCTAAGTACCGATTTCACCAGTGTTGACGATGTATTGCTTTTTTTCTCTACCATTGTTGTGCAAGGTTAACTTGATCAGGGACCTCCCGATAACTTTCCAGGTCCCGGGTAAGTATTTTATCGAGCTCATTTATTTATCAACTAATGGTAATTATTGGCGCAAACTTAGCATATGCTTCACGAAATTATAATGTAGGCTTTCAAAATCAACAAAAATTGTATAGCTATTGGAGAATAATGTGTACTTGAAATAGTTTTCGGGCCAGGAAAATTATCGGGAGTTTCGAGAAACGGGCCCCAGGTGCGACAGCGCTATGAAACGCTCAAGTTGGTTAGCGTTGTTAACCGTAACGGCGGTATTTTCAAAATTGCGGCTATTTCCAGTGTGTTTTCCAATCAGAAAATCAGAGCAAAAAGTTAAGCTCAGAGTTTCACGGCGGATAGATTTAATTCGTGCTAAATTTAGTTGGAAACAATTATTGCTGGGTGGAAATGGAGACAGAAATTGCCTTCAAAGCGCGAAGCTGGTGAGGACAGAAACATGGGCGTTGCGATCAATGTTTATCAAAGTCTGCTGTTTGCTAAAGTTGGAACCCCTACCCACCCTCCGCCCAAAAGGTTTATAATAATAATAATAATAATAATAATAATAATAATAATAATAATAATAATAATAAATAATAATAATAATCATAATCATAATCATAATCATAATTTGGAAGAGATTTTTATTCTGACAAATATTGCTATTTTAGACTAATCAAAATCTGAGACAGCATATTTATTTCAATGTTTCCCTCAGCGTAAAAAAAAGGTACAGCTTATAAATTTTATAGCTTGGGGATATATGGAAGACTGAAAAGGGTTTCCATGCCTGACGAACTAGAATGAAAACAGCCACTGCATTATCCGGCTTTCTTTGTAAACATCCTGTTGGGCGCCCCTGATAAATATTCAGGCCCCGGGCCAATGTAATATCCAGCCATCTTTGTAAACATCCCGTTACGGAAATTTGAATGTCTAACCTCCGATATTATAGGTAAGAACTGCTCGGTAACTGTCATTTGAATGTGAGACTCTAAGGTTTCGTTCACAGACTCAAAAGTTTGGAAAAACCACCTTGTACAACCAGGAGCTGGGAATGGGCTCCTGGTACAACTTAATAAATAGCACACAGGAAAGTACTGCTCAATAGCTTTCACTTGAATGATCACACTTTGGGATTTTATCCACAGACCCAAACGTAAGAACTACTATAAGTATCAAATGCTCTTATTTTTATTGTTGTTGGGCGCCCCTGATAAACATGTTTAAGGATGAAAGTGTTTGGTTGACATGATATCTGCTTTAATAGTTCAAGGCTTCATCGGGTGTAGTTGATAAATCAGCAATTTAAGTAAATTCGCAGGGTCTATGAGTTGGCCATTCCAAGCCGGCGGCGGCCACCTTTGGCATGCCAAACCTAAAGGCCCTGGGAAAGGAGGTTGGTCCTCCTCAAACGCAGTTTTAAGATTATACAAAATGGCCACAAATTTGAGTGAAAACAGTAAACAAAGGCAGGAAATTTAATTTCACTTTTTTGATGTGAGGACCACTTATGTTTCTGCAGCTGTTTAAATTATCTTTTTCAGGAAGGCAGGCACAGTTATTAGGTGCTCAGCAAAACGCCAACAATTAACCACTTTGACCGCAATTAATTTCTTTAACCCTTTCACTCCCAAGCTTTTACCAAAAAGTCGCCATTTTTAACCGTTAAATCAGTTTTTAGGCTGCCATGAGGCGAAATGGGCCTTAGTTTTGCTGATTTCCCCAAGATTAGGTACAAAAATGTAGAAGATTTTAACTTGGTGCATGCGCATAAGCCAAAATGGTTTCTTCTTTTTTTTTTTTTTTTTTTTGCCATTACCCTTTTTGAACCTTTTTATTGCCCTTTTCCTTTCGTTTCTCTCGGCCCTTTTACTCTCGCTACCTTTTGCCTTTCATATTCTTTCTGGCTGCCGTAAAAAGTTGGGTGTTGATTTATGGGCAAAGCCTGGAAATAGGCTTGATCAATCATAGGTATAATGGGCCATTTTATCACCATTTTTGCATCAAAACTGACAACGTTGTTTTTCCATTTGCTATGTCAGCATGTGGTCGATATCCAAAACCGACTATTGCTGCGGATAGATCTATCCTGGTTCTACCATTTGCTTATCAAGAATATCTGCTGACGTTTAAATTGATAACGTCACAAGTGGTACAATGAGCACGACCATTAAGTGGCCTTATATGGCTACTTGGGCGTGAAAAGGTTAATGTAAGTTTGGGATGGGCGAAAATGTTTTAATTCTTCAAGCAACTCTGAAACAATAACACTTAAAATAGACGGAATCCTTCAAAAGGTAACCGAATGCATTGAACAGAAAAAATATATTTAAAGGATTCCAAGAAGATATTCGTAACTCGAATTTCGTTGATCTTATCTTTGATTACTATATGTTTAGAAATGTGAGAAATTTGTCGTTTTGTGGTAACTGAAAGGACTCCCTTCCAAATTCTTTAACGATGAATTTTTGGATGCGTCAAAAGAACCGTAAAATAAATTAAAATGTTAACGAAGGTCAGGTGTTCTTCATCTGAAACGTCTGTTTGTTACTTTACCTTTCGATGTAATTAGTCTTCTGACTCTGTGTTTTATGGTCTGTCACGTTTCCATTTTTTTCTTTGCATCTCAAACAGTCCGGGATCGTTATCAATTTTGATAACTCGGAGCAAAACAAACCATTAGCCAATCGCCGCTCAAAGTTTTGTGCACGTGACGCTATTGCGAGGCATCGGCCATGAATTCAATATGGCGGACGAACGCGAGACGATTTCGGAAAGGCTGAGAAGTGGTTACATTGCACTTTCTTCGAGTGAATTTAAAGTTTGTATCACAGGAATATGGAAAGAAAATTACTTGGGAATAGTGTTACTGTCCAGAATTTATTTCCAAAAGCTGTGACGCGCGCGCGTGTGTGAATTTCGCCCACCCCACATTCGCCATCGCCAAAATTAGAGACTACTCTCAGTCTAGCTGTGACATGAATTTCGAATACTTCATCGACCCAGCTCGGTATCCTGCGAGTAGAGCCGCCCTTGATCTAGAAAAATCAGAGGAAGATTGAAGGAGACTTTGCTCGCAGGATACGACATTAAATTTTCTCAAGCAACGACTGTTCTGAGTGAAATGACAAGTGAAGGAAGACAATGATTATTCTATTACAAAGCGTTTATTCATTCATTTGATTACATTTTATTTTCACAGTGTTCGCTCTGTTCTTGCTTCTTTTTCTTTGCCATGTTCATGGCAGGGGAAGGTGAACGTTCATCAATCTATAGTAAAAACGAAATAATCACCATGAATAAATATTGCTTTCACAAACGACAACACAGCTTATATGTTAAAGTATTCTCTTGCACGGGAGGCGATTGAGGCTGCAATTGTTCATGTATTTAAGACTTAATTTGCATGTGCGCAGTTTGTTTGGAACAAAAGATATAAGCTAAGCTCTAAAGAAGCTACAACTTCAATTTGTTGACAAAAAAGGTCAATAGATCACACTCCGTGATGCGAAACACAACATCCTACAACAGATAATTAATTTCAGATCGTTTATTGTCACCGATTTGGCTAAACTTTAGAATACCCAGGCACTATTTGCATGTCATTGAATGACAATTGTTTCTTTTGTTTTCACATGGCTCGTTCTTCAAAGCATTGAAAGATATGTAGATAAGTGGCCGTGTATTCTGAAGTCGCTGCAAGAGCAGCATTAAAACCACACTTAGTCGCTTAACAGACGATCAGATTTGGTCAAATTTAACTAAGAATAACACACAGGCGTTAAGCCACAAGATATCAGAAAAAGATCAGATATGACCTTGAGATCAAAGTCTTAAAAATGCGACGCCTAAAGTTATGAACGGCTCAATTCAGTCATCATTTTTAAAAACATCCTCCAAACTAAACCCACTACGAAGGTACAAGAAGCAAAATTGGTCGAAAGACCGAGATATATCAGACGCGGCTTACAAAGATACCCGGCAAAGATATCAAAGTAGGAGTCGTGCAGGTCCTCTAACCCCAATTTAATGAAGTAAGAAAATTTGTATAAGTATAAAAATTTGTCACAGAAATTCAAAAGCATCTGCGTAACAACGTCTGTTGATTACCACAAAAATCTAAAACGAAGCATCTTAGACACGAAGGATCAAGTGACTCAGCCAATAGAAACACAAAATGGCGGTTAGTGATGCAATCAGACTGCAAATCAAAATACCCCAGTGCACTTTTTTAATAAATCGTGCACAACGATAAACAAACCATGCATCGAAAGGAATAAGGTTATAGAATACGACATAATTTTTGTGGATGCTACAAAATTCTTTAAACAACTCAAATTTAACGGCAAAGTGGAAAAACATACCTGATTTGGACGCAGAATTTGAAGTGTTCTTTCTCTTTGCGAGTAAAATTCGCTCCTTCATCGTTTGCCTTCATCCGCCATCTTTGGCACACGTGGAGTTCATTCCCTCCCTGGCTTTCTCCAATATAACTATGGGTAGATAGCCCGAGTATTACCGAACAAATAACGAATAAAGCGGACCGAGTACGAAAATCCGCGATTTCTGAAATGGCCGCCATGTTGTGACGTAACATGGTTATCAAAATTGATAACGATCCCGGACTGTCAAAACAGCTTATAGTTGGGGTTGTCGATCCAATACCTTAATTGGGTTTGTTTGTAACTTAAAAAAAAACTTGTGATTCAGTTTTGTGGTTTGTAGTACTTTAAAGTTTTGCGATGTAGAAATACTGTTATTTTGAAAGACGATGATTCCAGCAGTACGGTGAGCTTCGTTAACCAAATATAATTCACTGAATTTCACGCCACCAATGCAAAACCGTATCAACATGAATAAATGCTTTTATTTTAACTGAACCGACCACCCAGACTGTAGTGAAAATTGCTTATCTTTAAAGTCTGGTGAACTTTTTTTAGTGTGGTTAACATTCGTAGAAACTATATTTACAAGGAATAAACTTTTCTTCAGCGCTTTCTCGTTTTTACGGATAGTGACGAATTTGACAAAAATTGAACCCTGCAAAATGTCTATGTCAGAAGGTATACTTTCGTACCTTTAGCTCTTCCTCAGGGCTCTGCAGCTCGTTTTATTTTCCCACTAGCAACGCAGTAACAACGATCAAAATGTTCTGATCTTTGTATACTTGCTTTTCTTAGGCCACAAAATGTTTCAAAATGGAAACCAGTGAAAACCGACAGCGGTAACTATATTTATGCATACTTAATGTCTTGGCGAAAACTTTTCGGACGCAGAAGACCTCGATGCACGATCTCAGATGTGAGGAACGACTAAGTATTTTAGGCTCGTGTTGATGTAGTGACTTCTGCTTGGTAAATGATGTTTTGGTCGTTACAATTTCCGTCTATGGGGCACGTATTTGAATTCCGGCGCAATTGTGCAAGCAACCAAAACATCTAAATAAATTTGTTAACAAACGTCAGGTGTTCTTCGTCTCAAACGTCGGTTTGGTACTTTACCTTTGGATGTAATTAGTCTTATGACTCTCTGTGTTTTATGTTCTGTCACGTTTCGACTTACTTTTTTTTTTCTTTGCATTTTAAAACCAGCTTATGGTTGGGGTTGTCGATCCAGTACCCTAATTAGGTTTGTTTGCAAATTTTCTTTTAATGTTTCACCAAAACTTGCGATTCGGTTTTGTGGTTTGTGGTATTTAAAATTTTGCAATGTAGAATTATTGTTATTTTAAAAAACGATGATTCTAGCAGTACGTGGAAAGCGAGCTTCGTTAACAAAAAATAACTAACTGAATTTCACGCCAGAAATGCAAAACTGTACCAACATGAATAAATGCTTTTATTTTAACTGAACCGAGCACACAGACTGTAGTGAAAAGTGCTTATCTTTTAAGTCTGGTGAGCAGTACTTGGTAATTTCTTAGTGTGGTAAATTTTCACAGAAACTACATTTACAAGGAATGAACTTTTCTTCAGCGCTTTCTAGTTTTTACGGATAGTGAAGAATTTGACAAAAATTAAACCTCTCAAAATGTTTATGCCAGAAGGTATACTTTCGTATTGACGATGTATTGCTTTTTTTTTTCTCTACCACTGTTGTGCAAGTTTAACTTGATCAGGGACCCGTTTCTCGAAACTCCCGATAACTTTCCAGGCCCCGGGGCTATGCAATATCCGGCTTTCTTTGTAAACATCCTTTTACGGAAATTTGAATGTTTAACCCACGATATTATAGGTAAGAGCTGCTCGGTAGCTGTCATTTGAATGTGAGACTCTAAGGTTTCGTTCACAGACTCAAAAGTTTGGAAAAACCACCTTGTACAACTTCGACCACGTACTGAGATTATGCAAAACTGCCACAAATTTGAGTGAAAACAGTAAACAAAGGCAGGAAAATTAATTTCACTTTTTTGATGTGAGGACCACTTATGCTTCCGCAACCGTTTAAATTATCATTTGCTTTTTAGGAAGGCAGACACAAATATTGCATGCTCTGAAACGCCAACAACTGAACCACTTTCACTGCAATTAATGTAAGTTTGGGGTGGGCGAAAATGCAATTCTAAAACAATAACACTTGAAATAGAAGGAATTTTTCAAAAGATAATCGAATGCCCTGAACAGAAAAGTATATTTAAAGGATTCCAAGAAGATATTCGTAATTCGAACTTCGTTGACTTTATCTTTGAGTACTATATGTTTAGAAAAGTGAAAAATTTGTAGTTTTACGGTAACTGAAAGGTCTCCCATTCAAATTCTACGATGAATTTTTGGGTGCGTCAAAAGACCCGTAAAATAAATTTAAATGGTAACAAACGTCAGGTGTTCTTCGTCTCAAACGTCTGTTTGCTACTTTACTCTTTGAATGTAATTAGTCTTCTGACTCTCTGTGTTTTATGTTCTGTCACGTTTCGACTTACTTTTTTTTCTTTGCATTTTAAAACAGCTTTTGGTTGGGGTTGTCGATCCAATAAAGTGTTATACGGGGAGGTTCCGCCCAGAGGCTCAAACCCTTACCCTTTAATATACTAATTTTTAACAAAATGGTACCCCTTTCTTATACCTAGAGCAAAATTGCACCCCTTTTTTATACCTCACGGGTAAGTCAAAACAAAAGAATTTCCTTTAATCGCCACGTTTTTCCTTGGTTTTTAGTCGTTCTGATTCATTTGTGTAGTCATTTCTGCCAAAATGTTGCACCCTTTAAGATACTTCTTATTAGCCGCCATTGCTTCCACCTTGCAGCCTGTGGAGAGCGGGTGGCTGTTCACAGGCTACAACTAAATGTCTTTGACCAATTGATCCAGCTCCGCAAATCTACTTATTCACAGCTCTAGTTTAACTATTGAACACTCTAATAGCTGATTAGGTGTTGTTACCAGGCAGTGGTAACATTCAGACGACCTTTTTTTTAATTAGTGGTCTTATCGACGAGGGCTTAATTTTCAACATAACCAGACTTTTTACGTTTTCAGACAGCTGTCATTGGAAACGCCACCTAGAAGAATCCCTTAATTCGACGATGTTAAAAGCTATCAAAGCTGCAGTATTTGGTTTCATTAAAGATGACAAAAACGCCTTCTTTCTTTAATGACATTCCAAGCTGACAAACTTTGCATTCAAATTATTTCAGATAAGTACAGTAAATTGTTAAACCTGCGTCATGGCGAATTATTTTCACCGCATCTACGCATACATCAACGTGTGTGGTGTCTTAATTGACCAAAATATGACAACAGTCTTGGTTATTTTGGTTATTGCTTCTAGCTGTAGTCAAACGTCCAACTGAGCTGACATCAGACAGGCTTCAATTATAAAGTGTTTCTTCTTCTCTTTTTAAGGAAGAACAACAATCTTGTCAGCATTAAAAGTCAACAGAATTTTAAAAACGCTAAACGGGGTGCCTTCCGAAAGTAGTCAAGGGAGCCATTAAAACGATTGTATATCCATCAAACGGAATTGTCAACTTATGATCACTAGTGAAGGGGTGTATTCTGCAATTGTAATTGGAAAATTTAACGTGGGTAGGCTTATAAAATATGCATGGTCCGGAAAGGTAATATTGAAGAAGTCATATCGAAAGATCAGAAAGAATTAACGCAGACATGAAGAAAGATCAACCGCGGAAAAATTTCAATATGTGCTTCATGAAATTCGTTTTGCTTTGTTCTTTGTCAAGTCTCATTATCAAAGGTACGTCGAATGAGTCACTTTGCGTGCGTCACACGTTTGATTATTCTTCCTTTGACGAGAGTCATTTTATAAACCAGCTCCTCAGTAGACCGGCTCAGTTATCTAATTTTTACCATGTAGAATTTGATTTGGAAAAAACCCAAGGTTTACATGTCAATCGTTCGGGAAAGACGCGATAGTTTAAAAACGGTGTTCTCTCCTTTTTTTTCCTTTCTTTTCCCTGCGTGCTGGACCGACGAAACAAGTAAAGACCTTATGTTTCATTATCCGTGAAAACGTTTCAGTTGCTATATCCTAAGCAAGAACAAGCAACCAGATTTAACCCTGAAAGGATATCATTATTTATTGTTTTACCAAAACACAGATAAGTGACTTGCCACATCGTTGCCAAATCCATTTACAACCGATTTTTTTTACGAAGACCTTAACGCCGAAAAAAGTGAAGCAGAGTTAAAGTCGTTTCCTTAGGGAACTAGCTACTTTCTCTACGACGTACAGCGTCATTTACCGCCAGAAAAGTACTGCTCAATAGCTTTTATTTGAGTGGCCACTTTAGGGTCCTGCACACACTGAAACGTGAGAACCATCTTGTGCAACGTAATAAACAGAAAAATACTTACTATAGCTTTTATTCGAATAACCACTCTCAAACGTGAAAGCCACCTTATCGAGCATAATAAACAATTCAACGGAAAAGTACTTCTTGATAGTTTTTATTCAAATGATCACACTTAAATTCATCCTCACACAGACTCTGGCATTGAGCTTAAGCAGACATAAAAAATTACCACCACTTTCAGCAGAACATTATTGCTCAAAAATTTTTTGAAGTAGTTGGTTTTCTTTTTCACGTCACAGATGTTTCACCTGCGAGTAGTCTGAAGTGTAAATTAAGAGATTCCTGCTCCCCGTCACGTGAGTGTCAATACACCAATCATATGACAGTAGATCCAGGCTCCAACGTAACCCTTAACTGCTCGATCACAAACAGTGGAGCTGCAAGACAGATGACATGGGAACAAGTCCAACAAAGAGTAAATAGCACCGCTGGTCTGGTTTTGAAGCAAGTGAATTCATCAAATGAAAAGCATGCATGTCTATGTACCCGTATATACTTCACACGTAAGTATGTTCTCCCTTGTTTGGCTTGAACTTTAAATCGGTCTGAAATGTTAATATTTTAGAAATATCAACAGATTTTTCTAGTTACATAGAAATTATAAATCGTCAACTTCTGTGTTAAATGCGGCAAATAAAGCGATAAATTAAGAACTTATGACCTTTCGCAAGCCGGTTGAAACTACAAAGCGAGCAACTAAGCTTTAACGTTTTTGTGTCTAAATAAAAGTTATTGTATTGTACTGTACTATACTGTACTGTGCTGTGTTGTATTGCATTGCATTGTATTGTATTGCAGGGCATCGGATCGCATCTCATCGCATTGTATTATATTGTACTGTATGTATTGTATATTTATCCACAAAATACACAAAAAGAGAAAAATATTAATACTAAATGAAAACGTTATATTTATACAATATTTACAATATTAACAAATTATTTATTCACTAAAGCTTATAAAAAATAGCCGATTCAAATTAAGTCTTAGGATTCTAAGAATACTTTTCGGAGCGTACGTAAAAGTTGTAACTGTTCTGCACAATTCTACTTCAATAGTGTCACCTAGTAACTGTCATTGATATACCAAAAAAAATGTAACTTAACCTGTTCCTCCTTTTAGGGGCACTAGAGATAGCTTATACCACGAGCTCCCCAAGTAATATAGTTGAAAACAAAAAAAAAGCGATTTGACGTGTTCTTTTAAGGGCTGGCCCCTTCCTCGTGTCACGTGCAAAAATCTACATAAGCACATGTTTAAACAAGTTAGATTTAAAAGCAGCCGTCTCAAGCGTTTTAAATTATTCCTTTGCTCTGTTCCTTCTTTTAGGGACGCTAAAGATAGTTTATGTCACAAGCTCCCCAAACGATATATATGAGAACGAAAAACACGATTTGAAATGTTCCTTCAAGGGCTGGCCTCTTCCTCGTGTCATGTGGTACAAGGCCGAGGAGGGGGTGTACAAGGAGCTGATCATCAACGGCTCTGGTGATTTTTCCTTCTCAGAGAAGGTTTCAGAAGAGGAAACTCAGTTAACGTCTATTCTTCATCTTCCTCCGGGCCGCGAACAACACGAAGGGTCTTATACCTGCACTGCAGAGAACAGCATTCCAGGCTGGTCGAGTAAGGAGTCCTTCACGATTTCGATGATATATCAATGTAAGTGATCTGGTTTGTTTCCTGCTAAGTAAATTGAAAATTTAATAAAAACCACAAAGGTTGGTCAAAGAATGCCCTTAAAAAATGGAATACACCAAAGCGGGGATGTTTGAGAAGTCCAAGAAACCCTTGCCCCGAGTTTGCCAGTGTTCACGTCACAGTATGTGATGACGACATGAATCTTGAGAAATTACTTTTATTATAATATGGATATCTATAGGAGTGCGACATTTACCGATATTTGGCACTTTAAGTCGACAGTCGATATAGATATCGATAGCATGACATGTAACCATTTTCTATTCATGTTTTATTATTATTATTATTATTATTATTATTATTATTATTATTATCGTCGTCGTCATCGTCGTCGTCGTCGTCGTAGTAGTAGTAATAGTAGATGTAGTAGTAGTAGTAGTAGTAGTAGTAGTAGTAGTAGTAGCAGCAGCAGGAGCAGCAGCAGCAGAAGCAGCAGCAGCAGTAGCAGTAGCGGTAGCTAGTAGCGGTAGCGGTAGGGGTAGTGGTAGTGGCAGCGGTGAAGGTGGTGGTAGCGGTGGCAGAAGGGGCGGCAGTGGCAGCGGCAGTGGTAGTGGTAGTGGTGGTGGTAGTGGTAGTGGTTGTAGTGGTAGCAATAGAAGTAGTAGTAGTAGTAGTAGTAGTAGCAGCAGCAGTAGTAGTAGTAGTAGTAGTAGTAGTAGTAGTAGTAGTAGTAGTAGTAGTAGCAGTAGTATTAGTAGTAGTAGTAGTAGTAGTAGTAGTAGTAGTAGTAGTAGTAGTAGTAGTAGTAGTAGTAGTAGTAGTAGTACTGGTAGTAGTAAATTGCTTTATTTGCATGACCGCAAGATTTTACAATTTTGCTAGAGCATATCTGTAGTAATTCATAACAAAACAAGGTTAAAAAGTACTCCAATATTATACTAATAAACTTAAGTTACATCACTTTCACTTAATAATAACAATGTATCACGTATATTCATACATGAGAAAATAATCTTCATTACTAGCTTAGCTACGTGATGGTCGTTAGAGCTCATGAGAAGTTTAAAGCTTTCTGAGGTTGATTTCCTTTCAATGTCAGGCATTATTCCATTGATTCGAGTTGAGAATGTCTGCCTCTGCAAAAGTATTTGCTGCATCGATAAAAGAAATGAGTTTCATTTTCTACTTGATTTGAGCTACACAATGGGCATAATCTACTTTCTCTCTGAATATGATCGGCCTGATATCGACCTAGTTCAATCATAATTTTGCGATTACTTATTTAAACTTCACTAAATTTTGTCTTTCATTAAAATTTCTTAGCTGGTGTAAATAATCAGATGTAGAGTATTCATCTTTAAAAAACTTCATAAAATTCTTATTTCTTTGAATGTTCAAGGATGTGTCTCTAGAAGGATATATATTTCTCTTTCACATTAGTTTTTATTGCCGTATTCTATCATTGTCTTATGATTCAGGGTTTAAATTGGGTAGAGGATATTGTTCTATCAAGTTCATAAAATTGGAATAAAATCCGCAATTATTAATAGAATGTAGATTCTTCGACATAAGGAAAGATTGTTTGACCAAGAGTCATTATCTTTGTATTTTAGACAAACAGCGTATTTCATAATTTTCTGATTAATTGGGATTATCATAATTAGTGGGGTAATTAGTGCTGCAAGCTACGTTAGAGGCCTTATTGTTCACGTCAAAGTAGCGTTTACAAAATTGGAAGTGAATTTGTTCTATTGAGGAACTATCCCATGTTTTAAAATTCTGCTTAGGGTACATACCCCATATCTCACTGTTGCAGCTTAAGATCGGAAAGGTCATTGTGTCAAAAATCTGGGATGCGGTATTGGGATTAAGTCTAAGTGTATGTTTTCGTATACTAGAAAAGGCGTGCGGGGCTTTTTCTTTTAAGCATTCGAGTTCAAGAGTAAAGTTTGCCGTTAGAGTTAAACGTGTACGTAAATAGGTAGGTGTATTAAAGTTGATGTCAACGGATTTTTTTGCACGTTTTTGGTATATTTTCATTTTTGTTTTCTTCAGATTGAGTTTTAACATCCATGTTTCGCAATATGAAGAGAGCGTGTTTAAGCAGTTTTTGTAATCCTGTTTTGGATCTCGATAGGATAATCAAATCATCTGCATACAATAGTGAATTTATTTTCGTTCCATTTGGAAGAACAAATTGATCAGACAGCGTGTTTTCGAATAAATACGGCAAACAGTTTATATAGAGGTTAAATAGTAGTAGTAGTAGTAGTAGTAGTAGTAGTAGTAGTAGCAGTAATAGTAGTAGTAGTAGTAGTAGTAGTAGTAGTAGTAGTAGTAGTAGCAGTAATAGTAGTAGTAGTAGTAGTAGTAGTAGTAGTAGTAGTAGTAGTAGTAGTAGTAGTAGTAGTAGTAGTAGTAGTAGTAGTAGTAGTAGTAGTGGTAGTAGTAGTAGTAGTAGTAGTAGTAGTAGTAGTAGTAGTAGTAGTAGTAGCAGTAGTGGTGGTGGTGGTAGTAAGGGTTTTCAGTAACATTTTAAAGCACCGGATTCACAGGTGAAACAAGCGGACGTGAGCACCGTGGGCGCGATCATGCGTACCGAAGGTACAGACGTCTGGTCCATTCCCAACCCCCCGAGAAATATTTGAAACTTGACCCTCTGAAATGTCATTTCCTGCGTTCCCTGGACCGAAAGTGGTTAACCGGGAAAGTCCTTTAAGCCATTAAAATGCTCACAAAAAAATTAAATATTTGAATTGGCAATTATGATGATTATCAGTATGCAGGTGTCCGTTTTCAGTAGATTCCATTGCTCATAAGTGAGCAAAATAAGGCTCAACTCTATCTTTGATAAACAAATATAAAATCATCCGATTTATTTACCCTTCAGAAAATAATTATTACGTGTGAAACTACCGGACCTTCCATGTCAAACGACCGGTCCTTACGTCCAGCATTAGCCTCAAACAAAACCTCTGAGTAATAGTAATGGTTGTATTGTAGGAGTCATCTCTGGATGGTCGGCCGGAAAATCGAAAAACAACGAGATTTGAGTGGTATTGACAAAAAAATCAAACGAAGTTTCACTTTCTTGACCAGCAAATAGTCGTACCGACAGAGCTAATCAGACTTTCTCATTTGCAACAGATCATGGTGAATGTCTACTAATTTTATTATTTTTGGAACACAGGTCCCTGGCCTACCAGCTCAACCATTCAATCTTCAGAAAGTTTCCCAAGAACTTTTTCTAACATAACCCTAAACTGCTCGGTTGCAGTTGACCCGGACTCTTGTCCACCAAAGTTGCGATGGTACTTAAACAACATTTCGGAGCCACTGAAATCGAGTGAGAAGTACAAAATAGAGGAAAGGAAAGCTCACAGCAAATGTAAGAATGATTTCATCCTTACCATTGTGAACCTTACGGAGAGTGACAAGGGAACTTATGGCTGTCACTCGTTCTCTTCTGTATGCGGAAACACTTCAGCTGCCTTCGAGTTAAAAGTCTTTCATGAACCACCAGGTAAGAGCGTCCTTTCAATGAGCTTGCAAACCTTTAAACAGCGCCATTTGGGGTTGAAGTTAGTTGGTTGCTTGGATTGTACAGAATTGTTGGCTGACTGGCTAACAGGCAGACAGACAGACAGACAGACAGACAGACAGACAGGCAGACAGACGGATGAGTGGATGGAGTTAATGACTGTTTGACTGGCAATTATTAGAGGATAACCCACCCACTGTCTGCATGGAACTAAATCGCTCTCCCATACTCGGAATTAAGTATAAGATAAAATAAACTGCCCGACCAGCAAGACATAAAAAACTATTTCAACTAAATCTGAAGGTCTCTGAGGAAAAGGTTTTTCTTGGAACCAGTATTTCGAATTTATTGTCAAAGCAGTTCGTCAGCAGTTTCAGAGAAAATTTTAGAAACAAGGAAGTTATAAAAGATGTACTAAATCAAAGATTAAGAAATGGTGATGACCTTCACAGTAAAAGATACCAACTTGAGCAGTTTATAAAAAAAGAACCTGAAAAAATTCAGGCTTGAACGGGATTCGAGTCCACGACCTCTGCGATACCGGTGCAGCGCTCTAACCAATTGATCTATCAAGCCAACTGGGAGCTGGTCATTTGCGAATTCGTAATGATCCCGTAGATGGGGAAACGAATCAGAATGAATATATGAAATAATCATATATGTGAAGTGTGAATGAAATAACAAATGATGATGACCCTCGCAGTTAAAGATATCAACTTAAGCAGTTGATGAAAGGACATCCTGAAAATTGCCTCATATATTCATTCTTATTTAATTAAGTATTATCTGACATGCACCTGTTACTTTCAGAAACTACAACGCCTTCAACTCAACCCAATCATTCAGTTTTGGATTCTTCTCACTCACAACCAGGTATTTAATAATAAAACCCGTCTTTAATTCAAAGATGGCGTCGATTCAACAAATTGACGTCCGTCTTATAAAGCGTCTACCCACTTGTGAGAATAAATTGGGTCATAACATTTCATAACGTGTCGTTGCGTCATAACACGTTTTGTCCAAAATTATTGCAACGTAGAGCAGTTTGAGTGTCGAAAGAAATGTTGTGTTTGTTTTGGTTTTGCTTAACTACGATTGCCGGGGTTGAAAAGGATCGCACCTCTTTTTTAACCAATCAGACGTAAAACCAAAGCCTATCATGACCAATCGTGACTTGCTCGCGCGCGTTTTCCCGCACTTGACGCTAATTACTTGTATTCGTTTCGATTTCTGATTGGCTTATTTTGAATTCTGTTCCTGTTGTGATTGGCTAGAGTAATTACTTTGGTTTTGGTTTTACGACACTCATTTGAAAACTGCTCTATTCAGCACTGGATCACCGAAGTTGATAATTTAACCAAAACAATTTCCACAAACGATTGTTGGTTATGAGGTGACTGTATCAAACTCGGCGCTAGGCACCTAGTTGCCTGTCATCTCTTATTATATAGGCAAGAGTGTTCATGTGGAAAATAGACCACTCGTAGGGTTCATACGAAAATATATCCGGGACCTGAGTGGTGTATTTTCCATATCCTCCCTACTGAAGATATCGATGATGCCATTTCCCGCCTTTACACTGTTGTTTGTGCAAAAATACTCTTGTCTATATAATAAAAAGAAAATTACATGGTGGCTTGAGGACTGATATGAATTTTATCTTCTCGTGGTAATAAACAACATTTTACTGTTTCGCTGCCCTCCTTCGTAAAATATTGTTTCTACCACTCGAAAATAAAATTCATATCTTCTCGCCGTCGTGTAATATCCTCTATATCTCCGCGTGACCATGTAATATCCTCTATATATCCGACGTGCGCTTGTACAATAAAAAAGCAGACCAGAACGGAGATATTTTGTTCGCGCGCTATGCGATATTAGGCGCGAAAAGGACTTGTGTTTTGATTTATACCTAATCGTGTCATCTTACTGCACTTCGATGACACATCAGGCGAGTTTGGTCGAGTCTTGGTTTGCATTTTGACGAGATGCAGTAGATATGCTTTTTCTAATAAATGGCTACCTGGATAATGTAACACCTAACCAACTAACATTTGAATGGCTGATAGATAGTTAGATAGATAGATTTATTTATACTCGAAATTATGGAGCTTATTAGGCTCCTAGCTTAGATAGCTAATGAATCGAGTAAAATAAATAAAATACAATACTAAAAAAAAAATGTTTGCAGTGAAGCTCGGAGATAATAATAATAAAGATAATAATAATAATAATAATAATAATAATAAATATATATATATATATATAAATATACATATATAAAGTTAATTAATTGATGGCATTATAAAGTTCACTAGTATAAATGTATACATACGACTGAGAGATAGGCTGCTTAATTACATCCAGAGTAATGATCACCTTTAGTCTAAGAGCTACAAAGGGTACAATTACATACGTCAAAAGTCACTTTCCTGATGCGTGTTACGAACTCTTTTAGTGTTCGAGAAGTTCTTAGGTCATTGTTTAAAGAGTTCCAGATTTTTGGACCGAAGTACCTGAAACTATTTAGCCCGTGCTTAGTAGTGTTGACTCTGGGTTGTACAAGAATCAGTTCGCCACGTAGGTTGTGTGAATTGTTTCTAAGCGTCAGCAGAGTACGAAGTGGATTTGATGTTGTTCCATGACAAACTGTCAGAGCTCTCTAGGATCAGGGAGACTTCACACATTTACTTCATATTGATCAAACTTTTATTTTTTAGAAAAGGCTATTTTGAATGTCGTCCAGTTTCAACGGCATTGCAGCCATGACGTCATTCATTTAACATCTTTCCAATTTTCTCGACATCTGAACATAAACGGTTCTTATGTGGGTCTTCGTTTTTGGAATTTTTAACAAAATCTCTGGTAGCGTTTTCGAAAAAATTCAAGTTCAATATTTTCTTCAAAAATTTAAGGATTCGTCTTTCCTTTTGTAATTCACCAAGACGAATTTTTTCCGACAATTTTGCCGTATATTTTTATTTTAGCATATGACTACTTTCCGGGAGATATACACGCTATTTCCTTCGTTCGATTTAATTTTTTTGATGTTTCAATAAGTAACTTTTTAAAGATATATTGGCATTTTATTGGTAGAGCGTAACATCTCTGATACGGGGGCTACCTTTTCTAGAAAGCTTGTTTAATGTGTCGTAAACGTGTGAAGTCGCTAGTCCTACCGAGCTCTGACAATGACGTATCACCGTTGAAATGTTGAGTGGTGTGGTCTTACAAAGCCTAGACGAGCCACCTTAATCCCCGCACTATGTATGACGGCACCATTTAACATATCTTGGAATGATTTTTCTTAAAATAGGTAAAACAATTTGAAGCAACGATATCCGCCTTGGCGTAGAGTAGTAGCTCAGAGGCATGAAGTTATTTTTTAAGGATAGTACCTCCTAATACAGATGTATTTTTACAAAGGTTATGACTATGGGGAAAAGTTGATCTTATAAAGGGCGGGGAGTAGTAACTTAGAGGCATGAAGTTATTTTTTAAGGATAGTACCTCCTAATACAGATGCATTTTTACAAAGGTTATGACTATGGGGAAAAGTTGATCTTATAAAGGGCGGAGAGTAGTAGCTTAGAGGCATGAAGTTATTTTTTTTAAGGATGATACCTCCTAATACAGATATATTCTTGCAAAGGTTATGACTATGGGGAAAAAGTAGATCTTAGCAAGGGTTATTGGAATCCAAAATTAAAAATGTGGTAACCACGCATTTTTCAGAGATAATTAAGCAACCATAATTCTAAAAAAGCGTTAAAATACAAAGAATGTATAGCAATTCTTTCCAAATTTAAGGACGGTGCCTCTTAATTCAGAGGTATCTTTGCAAAATTTATGACTATGGGGAGAAAGTAGATCTTAGCAAGGGTTATTGGAATCCAAAAAGAAAAATGTGGGTAACCACGCATTTTTCAGAGAAAATTTAGCAACCATAATTTTAAAAAAGCTCTAAAATATAAAGAATGTATGGCAATTTCTTTCCAAATTTAAGCTCAATTATCTCTGAAAAATGCTTTTTGGATCCTGATAGCCCTTACTAAGATCTGCTTTTTCCACATAGCCGTAAATCGCGCAAAAATGTTTTTGTATTAGTGGGCAAATTCCTTAGGAAACCCGAATATCCCGAGATGCGCAGAACGTATGGGCAGTAACAAAAGAAGGCACCGTCCTTAAGCTCAATTATCTCTGAAAATGCGTGGTTACCTCCAGTTTTCTTTTTGGATTCTGATAGCCCTTGCTAAGGTTTGCTTTTTCCACATAGTCATAAATTTTGCAAAGATACCTCTGAATTATTAGGGGGCTGAAGAGGCGAAGGGCTGCTCCGATAAGTGTACTGCACGACTTCACAAGTACATAAAACATCCAGCAAATGAATTAACTTTTTATTGAAGAAACAAAGTAAATTCCTAGGATAAAATAAAATGAATTACAATATAGCAATGAACCGAAAAGAACAGAAGAAATGAACGAAACACAAGAGCAAAACAACGAACAAAGACGGCTTACCAAATGATGGAGATAGGAGTTCAGGGAACCAAAACATTACATGCGTTATCAACGACAGTAGAAGTTACACTGAAGTAGATGGGAATGTGGAAAACTTAATGTAAAATGAACAGAACGAAATTTACATAGCAAATTAAAATAAAAGCATGCAAAAGCGAGAGAAAACATTAACATATGTAACAAAGAACAAAAGAAAAAACGAATAGCCACAACAGGGCAAATTCCTTAAGGACCCCAATATCCCAAGATGCGCAGAACGTATGCGCAGTGACAAAAGGAGGCACCGTCCTTAATGAGGATTTAATTTTCATGTCCCTAGGTGCTGGCAGCAGTAGAAGGTGGATCCTTCCCATCATTGTTTTATCATCTGGAGGTCTTTTTGTTCTGACCGTGTTAACCATATATCATTATGTCAAAAAGGAGTGGACCTCGTACAAAATTAGGCGTAATCGTAAGTTGAAAACGTTGCATGCAAGGTCACCAAGTAGAGAGGGTCGGATTATTATACTCTGAAACTGCGAGCTTTTCGGTCAGCAGACGGTCGACCACTAAACAAGGAGCCCACAGACTCACCACCAGTACACAGCTGAGTTGGTTAATGAGCTGTTATTCTACGGACTGTTGGCCAAAGGGAGCATGGGTTCTTGCTAGGAGTAAAAACTCTTGAAATCATGCGTACAAATTCTCTGCTTTTTTTTGGTTTCCTTTTTTCGTTTCGAGGAAGGAGGTATTCTGAGACCTGTACCAAACAGAAACCCTTTGAAATTTGTTAGTGCCAACCATTTTGGACCTCTTCTATTTCCAACATGTAATTTTAAGTTTCAAGTCACCCTCTTTCTCTTTCATGATTCATCCCAGTTTGGAATCGTTCGAGGAGTAGTCCATTCTACTCCTGTTTTTTCGTTCAACTGTGCACAAGAGATTATAACTGGAAGTTGACTAAAAACTGATTACGTTTTTTCAATGCAGATCCTCCTGAAGATGGAGTTACAAGCAACAACGTTTTCATCAGTTACAGTTCAAAGGACTTTGCCTGGGTCACTGAGAATCTGATTTCTCTTCTTGAGAAACACTCGATATCATACAGCATTCACATCCGGGACTTTGAGCTGGGAATACCCATCGTCCAAAACATGGCGGACAGCGTGTATGGCAGCCGCCAAGTGCTGATTGTTTTGTCTGACAACTACCTCGCCAGCAACTTCTGCCGGGAAGAGTTGAACATGGCCGTCCAGAGGAGCGTGGATAGGGGAGATTCGTCAGTGATTCTTGTTTTGATCGACAAGTTTAAGAAAACGCGATTGCCTCACACTTTGAGGAAAGAGAATTTGCTGGATTTTGAGAAGCACAAGAAGAAGCAAGATTGGGAGGAAAAACTGTTGCAAGCCATATTCGGAGGCAAAACTGTTAGTGTTTAGAAGAATGTAGCTGGATGCAATTTTCATGACATGTACTATATCAACAACGAGGGCGAGTGTTTCATCAGGGCACCCAAACACCGAGAAACTGCTGAAAGCAAGAAGCCGCAGGCCGAATGCTTTTATTGTTTCAGGGTGTTTGGATACTCTGGTGAAACACAAAGCCTGAATTGTTGATATGACATTTCAGTCGCGCACAATAAACAGTAGATAATCAACACTTTACTGACAAGCAAAATTTGTTTGTTTCTGTGAGCAAAAGCTTGTGATTAGCGCGTAGATGGGTGTTTGCAATGCCGGCAAAAAATGCCACGTTGTTTCGAAACCATTCATGGCAATGCTAATATTTACATTTGGGTCCTTTTTAATCGTACGACAGAACTGCCCTCGGAATCTTCCTGTTTCGACTGCCAAAAAGTTACTCAGACAAACTATCCTTGCTGGCTCTGTGCAGGCCTAAAAGTAAACTTCAGGAAGGTAAGTCAGGAGGGGGCAACTGAAGCGAGTGATAGAGTTTGCTGTTATCAAGCCGGAAAGCGCACGAAATTAAAGATTGCCTTCACCGAGTGCGAAGACGTGAAGAACAGTTGGAGCTTTCCCAGCAAGTCTCAGGTACTTGCAAGGGCGAAAAAATTGTCCACAATGTTTATTTTGTCCACAATATGTATGTTCACGAATCGTTCAGTATACGCAAATGTCATGTGAACTGCAAATGAACCATTTTACGAGTAGTGGATACAGCTGACTAATTAAGATTTACCAAATTTATGGAAATTGTGAATTGTGCATTGTTAAAGGGTATATACCATTCTTACTGGAGAGTGGTATACCGTTTTTCATTGGGTATCCAGACGCATGCACGTGATGTGGTATACATCCGGCAATTGGTAGTTAAAAAAATGAGTTATTAATGCGTTTGAGAAGTAATATCCTAAACCAGAAAATTTTAGAGGCTCCAAAAAGGATTTTTCAAGAGAACATAGTCTCTTGTTAACACACACTAAAGCCGACCTTGACAGCCGGCCTGGCTAGAGCCTCCCACGCATGCCCACAGCCTATTATTGCCCATGCAATGTGCTTGGCAGCCTATTTGTTGTGAAGTGAGAAACGGGAATCTCTTGACTACCACCCGTTTATTGATCTTTGTACCAGTCGTCCTAAATACAAGCCAGGCGAGAGTGTTTTTTTACGTTGAAGGAAGGTTAGAGCTAAGCTTGACTTGAAAGACGTTCCTTTGAAGGTGTGTTGACAGAAGGAATTTCTTGCCCATTCACGTTCCTCATCGGCTTGGGCACGTTCCCCTCATATGATGTGATAACTCTTATTAATGTCCGGGAACACACGAAACTACTTTGTTATTGGCTTGGAATCTCCCAGGACCGCCATGCTGGAAAAAGCACACAGATATCCAGCAACACAGATAAACGCCTGAAAATCCCTTGAAACAACTTTTATTTACTTAATTTGAATAGAACAATGCATTTTTACAAAATTGTTTGTCGAGTGCCGTTGGAGATACGGAACATGTTTTTGCTATCTGAAAGTAGCTTTCATCACTAAAGGAGCAACAAATAAGGCGTCAACCGTGGAAATATGAAAAGAGAATTGTCTAAGCAATAGAAGGATATTATAACAGCCCATATGAACATCTTTTTTTTGACCGTGTGAGGCGAAATTAAAGGATTTTCAACAATCTAGAATTAAAAGGTTCAACTGCCCGGGGGTGTTGGGTTGATACCAAGGATCAAACGAACGAAAAACGAAAGAAAGACCAAACGAACGACGAATGAACACAGGACGGAAATGCGAAGGAATAGTGAAGGTGTCTGCTACAGTTTATTATTTCATAGGTACTGAGATTTATCCACGAAAATCACGGTGAATAAAATTCGTACTGATTTTAAACGAAGCCAATCAGGAGCACGAACGACAAAATTTCACTGTGAAAAAATTTCGTTCATCCAATCAGCAACGCGAACGACGAAATTTCACTGCTGATGAATGAACGTACTGAAGGAAACGTCATCCGACAGCCGTTGCACACAAAAAAACGCGCGCTTTGAAAAATGGCCGAGGGAAGGTTTGCTTCTGTTTGCTCAGTTGAAGAATTGATTTTAGAACAAGAAAACAAAAACACCGCTCAAAAAACTGAACGAGATGTAAGATTGCTTGAAAGATTTTTGAAAACGAAGAACGAAGACAGAAAAATAGAAGATATTCCGGCTGTTGAGCTGAATGAATACATCAGCCAATTCATCATCTCCGTCCGCACCAAAGATGGCAATGAATACGAACCGACTTCTCTTCGAAGTTTAGTGGCTAGCTTCGAAAGACACCTGAAGAAAAAGAGCTATTCTGTAAGCATAATCAAGGACTTGGTGTTTGAGAAAACCAGGAAAGTTCTTCAGTCCAAACAAAAACAGCTAAAGAAGCAAGGTAAAGGAAATAGACACAAAGCGTCGGTAGCTTTGACAAGCGAAGAGTTGAAAATATTGTACGAGAAGGGTTTGCTCGGTATGTGTAGTCCCGAGGCACTTTTAAACACGCTCTGGCTAAACAACACTTTTCACTTCGGACTCCGTGGGTGCCAAGAACATCGTGATATGTGCTGGGGAGATGTAAAGCTACAGAAAACGGCAAGCGGAGTCGAGTACTTGGAGTTCAATGAAAGACAAACAAAAACTAGAACGGGATCAGACTGCAGCGATGTCAGAACCGTACCGCCGAAAATGTTTGCGACCGATGGAACTGAAAGAGATCCTGTCGCGGTCTACAAATGTTTTGCCAGGAAGAGACCTGAGGAAATGAATCAAAATGATGCTCCCTTTTATTTGGCTGTAAACAACGGTTTGAAGACAGACTCGCTCGCAACAAAAGGCTGGTTCAAGTCCGGTGCTGTTGGCAAAAACAAACTCAATGGTTTAATGAAGACCATGGTTCAGAAAGCAGGAATTGAAAACGACAGGCTTCGAAATCACAGCGGCAGAAAGACAATGATCCAGACGCTAAGTGAACACGACATTCCACCTACGCAAATTGCACAACTATCTGGCCATAAGAATTTGAAGAGCATAGAAAATTACAGCACTGTTTCAACGAAGCAACAGATGCACATGTCAAAAGTGCTGAGCAGTGTGATGGCTGGTACCACAGCTTCGTCCTCTTCTGAAACAGCTTGTACGCCGTCCTCCGACTCTCAAAATGGTGGTAAGCAGCAGTCCATGGCACTATTCAGTGGCGCAGTTATTCAAGGTGGCAATTTCTCCATCAACATTAACACTTTAAATCAGTCTCCGACGCTTTCTACAAATCCGTCAAGCCCCAAAGCGGTGCGATGGAAACGTCTAAGGCCTTTGGAACTGGAAAGTGACTTTGATGATGAATAAATTGTGACTTATCTTCTTGACTTAACTTTGTTATTGGCATGGCTTCCTTTATTAATACACATTTGACTTTACTGAAAAATTTTGAGTGCTGCAGATGTTTGATTTACTCAGTTGTTGAGCACATGAATGGTTTTACAGTGTAATTTATCTGTGCAAATAAATTTGTCTAATCAGTACTACACGAAAAAGAAAATCTCAGTACCTACGAAATAAACACATTACATCATGGAAAATGCTTTGAACGATTTTTATTCACTCGTTGATACGTATCAGAAAACTCCCTCGTTCGTTACGCTCACTCGTTCGTTTTCTGACACTACTCAACTCGTGAATAAAAATCGTACGCGCGCATTTTCCATGAAGTAATCTCTATGTATGAGATGGTCTAGGAGATACGGCCCGCATCGCGATGACGCAACAATCTCCGCTCACACAATGTCTTGAGCAGAGCGAGCTTGTTCTTGAGTTCACAGCGGTCAAACGCACGACCCTTGCATAGTTCCCACCATAATTTTACAGAGAAAAATACAGTGAAACCTGTATTAAGAGGACACTATATTAAGCGGACACCCTTTGTTAAGCGGACATCAGCTTAAGTCCCTAAAATTTCTTCCACGTTTACTTTAAAACGAACCTGTATTCAGCGGACACTTCTATTAAGCTGACGCGGACATCAAAATCAAGCCATTTTGTTACGAGAAACCTGTGTAAAGCAGATTGCTATCTGCTTTTAAGAGCGTGTTTTTCAGGTAATTTAGTAATTCTACCCGGAACGGCCAGTTGCGAAAGTTTTGGGATAAAGCATGTCAAGTATGCTGGTAAACAAAAGTTGGAGATATAAGAGGTCAACAATTAACTATTATTTTGCAATTTATGAGAACCTGTATTAAGAGGACACCTTGTATTAAGCGGACACTAGCAAGGGTCCCAAGAATGTCCGCTTAATACAGGTTTCCCTGTGCAGACGAACGTGAAGCACGGAGTTCGTATGAAAACGATCCATAACATGTTCCGGCAAACCGAATTTCACGTTGGCAAAACTTGTGCATGACAGTTACTTCATTTTGAGCATATACTTAACGTAAAAAGCTTAAAAGTCTTCTCAGAAACGTTACGTTTTATGGTTTAAGTGAAACTTTCGACATTTGTCTGTATTTTTCTTTGTAAAATTATGGCAGGAACTGAGCAAGCGTCGGGCGTTTCACCGCTGCCGGTTAAGTTCTTGAAACCCTGGTCAGGTCGGGATTCGTAATTCGGGATTCTAACCGCGACCTCCTGCTTTCAGTATGGTGCCCTGATCTCACCAAGCGATTGAAATGAATTCAACTCTAAAACGCAAAATGCACGCTTTCACACTGTTTATTTCATCAAAATACAAATTTAAAACACTCAAACCAAAATTACGAAAAACACTCCCTGATAAATAAGTAAAAAGCAAACGCTTTGAAAAGCACACAGTCATTTGTTCAGTCATCTCTTTAGCGTTAAAGATATTAGTTTCTGAGGGATGCAAGGTTGTAAGTGTAACTAAACCTTCAGTTATTACTCTCTGAGTTGAAGAAAGCTCTTACAGTAAAAACCCGCGTGTAAGAACCTAGTGGTTTAAGAACCTGCTGGCAGAAATTTGCCATTTTATACCCAAAAATATAAGAACCTGTTTAGCCAAGCAAGATCAAGCAGGTTCTTATATGTGGGTTAAAGTTAAATTATGATAAACATTTTAACAACTCTTGTTATAGAGATAACACTACACATACATTCTGTAATCAGTTTTGTTAGGCGTATCATAATACAGTCGTGAATAAATGCAGTATATTTAAGGACCAAACCCAAGTTTATTTATTTTTCTGCTAATCAACAACTATATCTCCTTCATAGAAATTAAGAACCTAATTAAGTACCTACTTAGCCTAAATTGCCAATAACTACCCCAAAACACAAGAACCTATTTTGCCAGACTTAAAAAAATGTGGGCTCTTACACGCGGGTTTTTACTGTATTATTATACTTATTTGAGGGAAAGCGCCATATTATATATACCTCTTAAAGGGACAGGTTCACAGCTCGGCGCATGTGCATTAATCAAATAACTTTTTTTTCCGATTTCTTAGTAATTCTATCGGCTAATAATCCCACTCACATGTATCTCAGTGATCACATACTATAGTAAGCCCAAGTAGAATGGCGGAGGACTAAATTAGCTGGAAATACTAGTGGACTGCACTTACACTGCCAACGTTGAATTTATTGTTTAACTGAAGGTTTTATTCCATGGTTGATGAATCTGTAAAGCGCCATTGGACCACTGGGAAATGGCACTATAGAAATTTATTATTATTATTATTATCATGAATTTACCGCTATTTGCACGTGGGTTGGTCAAATAGCTGCCAGGGGCGCATGCAGATAGCTGAGGAATCATTAAACGCGAAACTTTGGCAAGAAAATTTCACACCCGAGCAATCTTCTCGCTTCTGATTGGTTCTTTAACAATGTTATGAAATAATATTGCTTGCGTACTCGCTACAGCGTGCACAGGCGAAAAAACAGCATTTGGATTCATGAGCATGCGCCAAGCCGTGAACCCTTCCCTTTAAGGCCCGGTTCAAACATCGCATTTCACATGTGCCGAATTTAATTGGAGAATTAAATGCATGTGAAATGCGACGTTTGAATCAATTAAATTCGACAGTTTCGAATTAAATACGATTTTCACCGAATCTGCGACTGAAACAGTGGATGATTCGTCTTAGGTTCGACATTTGATTCAGACGCCGCATTTCACATGTGCCAAATATGATGTGTAAATTACAGAAAATCATCATGATTCATTTATTACCCACAATTCGCCAGGATTTCCGTGAATGCCATGCGCAGAAGAGTCTAAATAACTCGGCTGGAAACATGGCGGGAGACAAAGGAACGTGTAGATATCCGGGAGGTCTTCTTAAATCACGCATCAGAGTATTTTTTCCATAATTCTCCCACCATCTAGTGTTTTTTTACCAGTATTCGACATGATCGGCGTCTGGGAAGCTGTCTTGTCACCTTTCTTCGTGAGATAAGCATCAGCAAAGAGATTTCTAACGTTCAGTAGACGTCTTCGTCTAGCGATTAAGTTGTTGACGGTTTATTGCATTATTAACCTGCGTCTTCTGCTGTTACGAATCGTATGTTGAATAAAATGAACAGAGTGTCTGTCGACTTCACCAAACCGTTGTTGTCTGCTGTATTGGATAACAAACTGTCCGAGAGGAGACTGGACAGACATACACATCCATCGATCCAAGTGACAATTTAATAATTAAAAACTATATATACACTTCATTGACTGTTTACAAGATTGCGGAGTGGATAACCGATGATTGAGATATATAGGTTGTGCCGCGAGGGAACTTTATTTCAACCAATCAGAAGCACTACCAAGATCTGGGTAGTGCACGTCATCAGTATGGAATTTCTGCGCTCGTTACTCAGACGTCGTTTTGCGAGGGCTCAAGAGGCGACCTCGCGAAACGTCGCCGGGCTGTTTTCTCAGGCTAATCATGTTTTTGCTATTTGAAAGTAGCTTTCCTCACTAAAGCAACCTGACAACTGAGAAGAATTGTCTCAGTAATAGAGGGATATTACAGCAGACCTTAAAAGGAACGTCTTTCAGGTCAACTTAGCTCTAACCTTGCTTCAGCGTAAAAACCTCCCGTATAGCATGTATTTAGGATAACTGGTTCCCGTGTCGTGCTTCACAACAATAGGCTGCCAAGCACTGCGCATGCTGGGAGGTTCTACCCAGGCCAGCTGTAGTGCGTATTAACAAGGGACTATGATGCCTTGAAAAAGACTGTTTGGACACCGAAATTTTCGGGTTTAGGATATTTGCACGTCGTCAAGATTGTATCTAGCTACTTTCCTCTCAACACTAGCAGTTTTGCCTCCGAATAAGGCCTGCAACAATTTCTCCTCCCAATCGTGCTTCTTCTTGTGCTTCTCAAAATCCAGCAAATTCTCTTTCCTCCAAGCGTGAGGCAATCGCGTTTTCTTAAACTTGTCGATCAAAACAAGAATCACTGACGAATCTCCCGTATCTGCCCTCCTCTGGACGGCCATGTTCAACTCTTCCCGGCAGAAATTGCTGGCGAGGTAGTTGTCAGACAAAACAATCAGCACTTGGCGGCTGCCATACACGCTGTCCGCCATGTTTTGGACGATGGGTACTCCCAGCTCAAAGTCCCGGATATGAATGCTGTAGGATATCGAGTGTTTCTCAAGAAGAGAAATCAGATTCTCAGTGACCCAGGCAAAGTCCTTTGAACTGTAACTGATGAAAACTTTGTTGCTTGTAACTCCATCTTCTGGATCATCTGCATAGAAAAAACGTCACCATTTTTAGCCAATCACGTCACGAAAGTGAGGCTAATGTCAAAGCCTAAAAGAACGTCGCGACCCGGTATCTGTCTTTTGTGCGTGAGGCCGGGGGGGGGGGGGGGAGGGATTCTGTGTGATGTTGGTGGAGGTGTGCCACTGGGACACTGAAATCCTTACCTTATCAGCGACACATACCCTACAGCTTATGCTATGGGAGTACGACCCCCGGGCTTTGAAGTGTTTTGCATTTGCGAGTCTCGATCAACAGGAACTACTTAATGTTACTTCGAATGCGCTGTTTTGTGTACTTCAGGTCTGGCAGGATTTTAATCGCGTTGCGTTCAGAATGAAAACATGGACTGTGGACTACGGACTGGGTATAAAACGTGGACTGAGTACACTCTTTTTTCTTTATAAGAACCATTTTTATAAGAACGTTGAGGCTGAGATTTGCCCCCAAATTTAAGAAAATGTATTGGCTAAAATAAGAACATCCTCAGGCTCAGCCAAATTTTACACGCTCTTATATAAAAAAGAGTGTATAAAATGGGGACTGAGTTTAAAAATTGTTCTACTGACCCATAAATCTCAAAAAGGCTACTTTTTCAGTTTTCTCCAGCGCTTTTGAGTTTGGTGTCCTCTACTTACAGTATTTCGTTCAGTAATTTAAATAGGCTTTGAAAATTACCTCCGAATCAGACAACAACAAGCAACGTTGAATTTAAAAGAGGGAGATTAGATTTAAACATAGGTTTTGTACAGAGAGGTTAAGAGTGGGATTGTCAAACGGCTTAGGTAATTACACATGTAAGTGTGCGAGTTCTGGAGTCAGCTAGAGTACTTTTGAAGCCGACAGCGACTTGCTTACCTAATGTCACGCAACAGAGAAACATTTGTGCCGGAAACCCAACGAATTAAATGTCAACTTCGACTTACCTTATCCCTTTTCAAGAAGAACAAAAATCTGCTAAACAAAGCCGTAGAACTATTAAATCTGTTAAAGACAGTTTGTCAAAGACCAAATCTTGATTTCCCGGCCGTTTAAGCAGGTTTCTGAGTCAAACACTATTTTAAAAAGCAAATGGACTGGCGGACTACGGACTGAGTATAAAATGCGGACTAGATTTGAATCAATAAGTGCAAAACTGGATTTTGGACTGTGAAATGAATGGCATCAAGAAAATGAATGCTCATGCGAAGACAAATTTTTATTCTCTCAAAAGAGCCGATCCAGATGAGTTCTTTCCCGGCTGGTTTCTTATGCATTTTGTACTTTTGGTCATCATTAACCTGATGTCAGGAAATAAAAAAATATATATATAGTTAAACAACGTTCTTGACTTCGAAATTCAGATTAAATAGGAAAACCAAGACGTGGCTCGAAAGTTAGCTCCAAAGTAGAAGTGCTAAATGGTAGCGATTTTTAATGCACGGTTGAAATTATGTACGCACTTCAAATTTGCAATGTTTACGTTTGTTAGCGTTCGACTTAAACCTGCTTAAAAAGCTTAAACGGTCGGGGAAGCAAGATTTGGTCTTCGACAACTCAAAAGCACTGGAGAAAACTGAAAAAGTAGCATTTTTTGAAATGCAACTTTAACGAGTTAAGATACCAGTTCGCGGACTTTATTGCCCTGGTACGAGAGAAGATATAGCTCACCACCATCTAATGTTTATAAGTTAACTTTTCAAACCGAAATTCTGCAAGTAGGTCCAACCCAAATTTATGTTAACTGAAATCTAGGTGTAACAGTATGCATATGTTAACAGTAATTTAGGTGTAATTAGGTGTATTAGCGTCTAGCGTCTAACTAGTTAACGTTTTGTTGACCTGTATCTTAATTTTGTCTGTACATTGTTATATATAAGTGTCTCTTGTGTTAATAAAGATTCATTACAAAAAAGAAGGTTGTCGGGGAGGGGGAAGGGGACCGCACAGTCTGCACTGCAGTGGTGTGAAACCCATAGGTTGTCCACACAAATTTCACCGCATTGCGGAACAAAACGTCTTTGGCTCTGCATGTATTGCGTGCCTATGCTTTAGTAAGTTTTCCTTTTTATTCTCTGGTGCACAGTTCAACGGAAAAACAAGAGTGGTACGGACTGGTCCTTGCACGATTCCAAACTGGGATGAATCATGAAACAGAAAGAAGGATGACAAGCCTGCGTAACGGCGCTTGAGTTTTATGGGGGAGCGCGGTGTTGAGGACCGCACGATCGGAGGCGCGAGGAGCCGTTTCCCTCGCGCCTCCGATCTCGAGTTCCCCAACACCGCGCGCCCCATAATAATACTCAAGTGCGGGCTAAATGATAACTTGAAACCACCGAACGTTGCATGTTGGGAATAGAAGAGGCCCAAAATGGTTGGCAGTGATAAATTTCAAAGGGTTTCCGTTTGGTTCAGGTTTCAGAATACCTGCTTCCTCGAAAAGAAAGAAAGAAACGGAAAAACATCCGAGAATTTGTATAGTACGCATGATTTCAAGAGTTATTTATTTGTAGCAAGAACGCACGCTCTCTTGGGCCAGCGGTCCGTAGAATAACAGCTCATTTACCAACTCACTTAACCAATTTACTTGACCAACTCATTTAACCAATCCACTGGTGAAATGGAACCTGGGACTAAGTTAAGGAAATCAGCTGTGGACTAGTGGTGAGTCTGCGGGCTCCTCGTTCAGTGGTCTGCAGACCGAAAAGCTTGCAGATTCGGGTACAACGATCCGATCCTCTCTACTTGGTTATCGTGCATGCAACGATTTCAACTCACGCTCAGTTTTGTATGATGTCCACTTGTTCTTGACATAATGATACATGGATAACACGGTCAGAATAAAAACACCTCCAGCTGATAAAACGATGGTGGGTAGGATCCACCCTCTACCGCTGCCAACGCCTGGAGGACATGAAAATTAAAACCTTATTAAAATATAACTTAATTTCTCTAAGCTACAACTCTCCGCCAGGGCGGTTATCGTCGCTTCAACTCGTTGAAGTGCCTCCCAATACAGAAGTATTTTTAGCAAAGGTCATGGCTATGAGGAAAAAGCAGATCTTAGCAAGGTGATTTACAATACAAAGAATGTACGGCAATTTGTTTCCAAATTTAAGCTCAATTATCTCTAAAAAATGCCCAGTTACCCCCCTATTTTCTTCTTGGATTCTGATGGCTCTTGCTAAGATCTGCTTTTTTTACACAGTTATAAACCGCGCAAAATACCTTTGTATTAAGAAACTTCAATATCTAGGACCAGACCAGCGTGACTGGCGTAAGTTGTCTTCCACCTCACACCCAACGTGCTCTTGTACAATAATTACCGGCAAGTATTTATACCTAATCGTGTCAGCTTAATGCACTTCGATGACACATCAGGCGAGTTTGTCGACATGGTTTGCATTTTGACGAGACGCAGTCAAATCAAAATACAAAACAAGGCAAGACAAAGGAACTGTATGTAAGTAGTGATATATGTTATTTTTTGGGCCCCGTCACTGAATTCCCCTTGAATTCCCTTTGAATTCCCCTATGCTGATTGGTTTGTGCTATAACTACTTTACACACAACGTCGTGAAAGGGCTGACGTCACAATTTGAGTTGTCTCCATATCTAATAAACAATAAGTTCTTTTTAAACTTTATTAAAATAATTCGCTTCAGTGAGTTTCATAACTTGCAAATGTTGTTTAGCGGCGCTTGGCTTTTTATTGAATTTCCGCGCATTTATATCGAATGGAAATGGCGCGGAAGCTAGTGACAACCGACCTAATGGCGGGAAAAGCTTGAGAACCAATCAGTGTGAGAAGAGAGCAGGCAAACGACGCGCCTTGGAAATGGAAGCAATCCAACTCGTGACGTCAACCTTAGCTTTTCACGAAGTCGTGTGTGAAGCAGTTATAGCACAAACCATTCAGCATAGGGGAATTCAGTAACAGGGCCCAAAAATAACATATATCACTACTTATATACTTTTTCGATAGATGGCTGTCTGGATGATGTAAGCTAGACCAAACCAGGCTGCAATATTTTTGGACAAAACCTGTTGTGACACAAAGACACGTTATGAAATGTTATGACACAATTTGTTCTCATAAGTGGTCAGACGCTTTAAGAAACTGACGTCAATTTGTTAAATCAACGCCATCTTTGAATTAAAGACGGGTTTTATTATTAAAGGATAAAATAAATACCTGGTTTTGAGTGAGAAGAATCCAAAACTGAATGGTTGGGTTGATTTTTTGGTGGAATCGTCGACGCTGAAAGTAACAGGTGCATGTCAGCTAATCTTTACTTAAAATGAGAATGAATATGTGAAACAATTTTCAGGTTTTTCTTTTATCAACTGCTTAAGTTGATGTCTTTAACTGTGAGTGTCATCATCATTTTTTAATCTTTGAATTAGTAAATCTTTTATAACTTCCTCATTTGTAAAATTTTCTTTTGAAACTGCTGACGAACTTTTCTTCAGAGACCTTCAGATTTAGTTGAAAGAGAGTTTTTGATGTCTTGCTGGTTTAGCAGGTGATTTGCATTTCGTGCATAAAATGTTCTGAAATTTATATACTGTCAGCTATCAGCTCGACTTAGCGAGCCGGGAAAAAATAAGGTCAGGTGACATTAGGTCACAAGGTTTAAAAGAATAATTTCACTTGTAACAGACACATTTCGTAGTTCAGTCGCCGATATACAGGTTCGGATCAGGGGATTTCAAGGATTTATGGAAAAGAAATTGTAAGTTGAAAACTGCTTACCGTTTCAAAAGCGAATAATGTAAATAGAAACTTGTTTTCTAACTGATTTCAGTTGACTACGATTGTAACTACGGACGCTTCCTGAACTGATCGATGAAGGAACAAAGCCGTTAAGTCTAGTGCAAAATAAAACCTTCAAAACGTTCAAGTCCCTGGCTAATCTTCTACAGAAGTAACGCCTTCACGCATAGGCACGAATCAGTCAAAATTTGTCCTCGAAGATTACGCCGAATCGTTATTCACAACCGCCGAACTTTGTATCACAAGTTGAGCTGCCACAGATTACGCTGAAACAAGGCGCCCTCAACTTACGTCGAATCTTCACCAAGATTAAGCCGAATTGTACTTGCGAAGGAAAAGTAAGGACATCAAACTGCTGGTAGTAGCATCGCATGAAAACGAGGCTGTAGTTAAAGCATGTTTACGTGTAGTGAATTCTGTTCAAAATGCCGCCTAAAGTAGACGTCAAAACACTCGTAGGAAAAATGGAAAACGCTGTAAACATCCTCTACGAGTTTATGGAAGAATTTGAAACAATTTTCTCAGTAACACCAGAACTCAAAACACTTGAAGCAGTATTCACTCAAGTAGAGACAAGATATAAGCTTATCATAAGGCAACAAGACACGATTTTAGACAGACTGGTTGATGAAGGCACTGCCACAGACGAGGAGGAACCTTTTTTATGCCGATTTAAACTAAACAAAAACTTTTGGGATGGCTCGGATAAAAATGGCACGAGTACCAAAAAATGAAGCACGGTAACCTCGTTTACACATCCTATTTTCTACCGTACTAAACACTATAAAATAAAGTTTCGGTACGGGTACCCGGCTCACGTTTTGCTTTGTCACTTCCATGTTGTCTTGAGTTAAAATTGTGTCTAAGCTTGAGAAAATGGAGCTGACCAAAAGAATAAAGACGCGATAATCGTTAAAAAAATGGGTTCGGCTCGGTTAATCGTTTACACTACACATTTTATCCGAGCCGGGTCTGTTTTTTGGTACGCGTACCAATTTTATCCGTGTTCGGACTACCGTTTCAGACGGTCCGAGCACGGGTAAAAGTTGATTTGGCATGGTTGAAATTTGGCACGGGGAAAGTCATTTCACTGCAAAATTTACCCCAGCCGAGCCAATTTTTTTGGTACGCGTACCATTTTTATCCGAGCCGTGCCAAAAATTTTCGGTGGTGTAAATCGGCCTAACCAACCAAAAAACTTGGAGACAAGGCCAAGGCGGATTTTCTTTTAATTGCTTTGAAATTTGATGCGTATCAGAAGGAACAAAAGTCTTCCGAAACGTCTCGTAAGAACTCTGAACCCTGGAGGTTCTGACATCATCAATGTCATCAATGACATCAGCTGTAGCAAAAATGGCGGACACCTTAGGATCAAAACCAAACTTAAGTGATCTACAACGATTACCAGTACCAACATGGGATGGAGGTCGCAGATCGTATGCCACGTGGAAAAAAGAATTCAATCATTGGATGATGAAATGTGGTCAGGATAAAGATGAACAATTGCAACGTTTACGAAACGCATTGCCAAAAGGATCCTGGTGGACTGACCAGGTTAAAACCTGTAGAACCATTGACAGCGCTTGGAACATCTTGGATACCGAGTTCGCAGACAGACGAAAATTAATGGATGAATTGCTGTCTGAAATAAACAATCTTAAGCCAGTCAAACGAGATTCCAAGTCCTTTACACACTTCAATTCGCCACAACAGCATCTTGCTACGTAAACCATATGGAAGATAATCGGTGTCCTGTGCTAGAGTCTTCAGAAGCACCATTCCTTATGTCCCAACTTTCGTCCAAACTTGATCCAAACGACAATTCTCATTATGGTAGAGAGAAGAAAAAGAGAAGGGAAAGAAGAAACCGTTAGCAACCTCATCGGCTGGTTACATCCGGAAGCAAGCATTGGCTCCCGAGGCAGAAGTACCTCCGTCTCTGAGGAAAGGAATGAAATTTGCTGGGACAAGGGTCCTAAAAAGACAAAAAATAATGCCACCAATGGCATCCTGGCTGCCTGTCCTACGTTCCAGATTTTAACAGTCAATCAAAAGTGGGAGATTGTTAAGCAACATTGGCGATGTCACAAGTGTCTAAGAGCGCATCACACAAACGACTGCAAGAAACCAGCTGGCTCAACCTGCGACAAATGCAGAAAAAAACCACCACCAGTCTCTACATAATGACAAGACTGGCGAAACAAACACAAATTTGAATCCAAAAGCAGCACCATTCCAAAGTCAATTCCAAGGCCCCTCAAGTACGTCGAATGGCAACATCCATGGAAATGCTGTGTACCAGAAAGAAAAGTTAAAACCAGTCACTGGTTTGTGCCCTGTTCAAAAAGTTAAACGCATGAAAAGAAATGGAAACTTTGTCGAAGTTCTTGCAATGTTAGAGTCTGGATCTCACACCAGCTTACTCTCCAAAAATGCACCTAGACGAGTTGGCTTAAATGGATCAGGAACGCATCTCACTATGAATTTGGCTGGGGGGGGGGGGGGGGAGAAGAAAAGCGAACCTTCACAGATAGTCGATATCACGCTTGCCTCGCCTACTGACGAAAATATTACGAAGACCCTTCAAGTGCACACTGTTACAAGACCTTTCAGTAATGCCAAAACAATTTATAAAGAATTCGTGGGACATTACCTCCATTTGAAGAACGTTTCTGATAAGTTGCATCTTTCGGGTGGTGCCATAGATCTCCTTATCGGCACAGACTTCGTAGAATCCTACGTTGATATCCACACAGTGTCCGGAGAACCAGGAGAACCTATTGCGAGAAGAAACTGTTTTGGATGGTACGTTCTGGGACAGTTTGAGTCAAACAGCTCTATCACATCAGAAATTCAGTCAGTAGAAGACGGGACAGTAAGCGTCGTGGAGGATATCAAGAAACTCCTTCACCAAGCCCTCCTTGGCGTCAAACGAACATGCAGTGAAAACGTGTTACGTGAAAGCAAGTTGGTGAAGTCCCTCGCAGCTTCGACTACCTTAGTTGACGGGAGAATACAGGTGAGGATGCCCTGGATGGAAGCAGGACCCCCCAAACAAAGTAACTACGACATCGTCCTGAAAAGTCGTTCCAGAAAAAGGGTTGCTTTAAAGTTGTTGACGAGGAAGTTCAAAATTTATTGGATCAGGACTTTGTGACTAAGGTTCCACCTGAACAAATCGATCATGGTAAACCTGAATGATAACTACCACTGCAAGCCGTGTTCACGTCAGAAAGGACCACAAAAGTTCGACTTGTCTTTGACTCATCTTCGAAAGGTCACGATGGTCTTCCCCTTAACGATTATCTTGAGAAAGGTCCTAACTTCATCAACAGTCTCTTCGATGTACTGACAGCATGGCGAATCTTGGTGCATCCCAACGATCAAGTTTATCATAGGTTCCTGTGGAGACGTAAGACAAGTGATTCACCAGTTGTGTATCAATGGCTCAGATTGAACTTTGGTGATAAATCAGCTCCCGACATAGCAGCTTACGCCATCAATACTCCGGCAAAGTTATCGCAAGCTGAGTTTCCGGAGGCTGCAAAGGAACTTTAAGACCATCTGTACGTGGATGATATCGGTGGGTCCAGAGCAGCTAGAGCAAAAGCTAAGTAGACTATCGACAACATTGACGCCATCCTCGAGAAAGGCCACTTCCAGATTAAAACTTGGCATTCTAACCAGAGAGAAATCGACCAATCTAACGGTCAACGGTCAACGGATCTACTTGGGCTACAATGGGTAAACAGACAGACAAGTTTACCCTGAAAAAGGACGACCTCGGCCAGACAGGTGTCATGAAAAAGTGACGATGGTTAGGTCTTGTTGGCAAATTATGGGACCCCGTTGGTCTTGTGTTACCCGTAACAATAAAGTTTAGAATCAACTTGCAAGAACTGTGGAGTTCAGGCTATAGCTGGGACGAGATCCCGCCAGCGAGTATTCAAAGCAAGTGGATTGAAAATGTGCAAACCATGAATCATCTCCTAGTGTTCGAATTTGATCGAAAGTTGAAACCAAGTCATGCAGTTGGGGTACCGCAAGTCCATGGATTCTGTGATAGCGGCGAGAAAGCGTACGGTGCAGTCATTTTCCTCCGATGGGAGTTAACGACTCTCTGTCGACTACAATGCAATGCGTGCGTTTGTTTATGTTTTGATTCCTTTGGAGAGAGAACATTGTGATAAAATGGCTAGATTTGAGCCTTTTAGCAGCCAAGAAAGGAAATGAAGGTGTTCACTTCGTTAGGTGTATACGTTTTGTCAATAGAAAGAGCTAAATTTTATGGTTTATAAGTCTTGCAGATGACTGTAATAAAATACGATTCATCGTTGACTGTGATTACACGTCACGCAGTCAGAGAAATATTTTCAAATTGACATAGCGCATTTGGTTTTTAGTGTATCGGGTCATGAGTCCTCTCATTCACTTATGTTCAACAGCACTTATACCTTAATATACCCCTCTTTAAAATTTCGAAAGGCGTGTAGAGTAAAAGCAATTGACATTACTTTGTTTTATCACTAACGGTTGCAAAACCGCGATTTGTCACCCGCGGGGTGTGTTGAATACTCAGTCACGTCCGATCTACAGAAACATTTATTACTGTAGTCAGTTTGATATTCACTCACATTCAGTTCCACATAACCATACGAATTCTGTTATTTTTCCTATGAACTCACTGGATCGTCCATAGTCACATTATTCTGATATGAGGTATAAATAAAAACTTTCCGCGTGGTCTCGCTTGTCGGTTGAGAGCTGTGCGAAACATCGAGTGTCCGAATGTCGCTTTTGTGACCCGAAGAATAAAACATTTTTTAAATCAACACTGCTCCAATAGTTCCCTGATAAATTTCATAGCTCCATAGGAAAATCTCTATTCATTCTACGGAAAGGTGACTTGGATGAAGGCAGATTTCCACAGCCTTCAAATGCCGACGCAAAGCTTTGGGATTTCGTGGTCCACGAAACCTCCGTTTAGGCGCGCATTGCATTGCGGTTGACAGAGAGTCTTTAAAGAATGGAAGTTACAAGTGTGTCCCTGTCCTGATCAAGTCCTTCGTTGCCCCGTTGAAAAAGAAGACGATCCCGAGACTGACGCTCATGGGTTGTTTAACACTTGCAAGGATGTACGATACTTGCAGAACGTCACTGCAGTTCGCAAACTTCCAAGATTGCAAAAGAATCTTCTGGGAGGACTCTTCTACCGCCTTGTCTTGGATAAGGACCCCACCACGGCAATTTAAACCTTTCGTATCAGCAAGAGTAGCAGAGATCCAAGAAACTGTCGAATTGGATGACTTCCGTTACATAAGATCGAAGAGTAATCCAGCTGACATTCTCACCAGAGGAACTAAACCATCACGACTTACAGATTGGCTAGAGGGAACCTCTTTCCTGCACTTGCCCGAAACCGAATGGCCTAAGTTTCAAATTGAAGACCAAAGTATCCATGGAGAAGAAGCTGAAGTCGTAATGGCAGCAAAAACCTCCGAGAAGACACGCCCGTTAAACACGAAGCAGCCATAGCAGAAGTTAACGCTGTAAAACACGAAGCAGCCACAGCAGAAATCAACGCCAAACTAGAGTGAGTCAAGTCAGAAGATAATCCCATTCTTCATCAATCACTGAAGACCTGCTCAACATTTCCAAAGATACGGAGAACACTCGATTACGTTCATCGTTTCGTTCAAAATGCCAGAAAAAAGAATGCCAGTACAGGCCCTATCACCGTACAAGAATTAAAAGAATCTGAGAATCAATTATTCAAGTGAAGTCAACTACACTTAGATCCCTCTGTTATTGACAGGAAATTGATTCCAAACCTGGACGAAAACTGACTACTTCGTGCTCATGGATAACTCGAAGATACCAGATCGTTACCACA
>OZ034971.1:44085303-44125303 GCA_964030785.1 Siderastrea siderea | reverse complement strand
GTTGAGTATGTTTTGGCTCTGCTGTTTTGTGGCCAATTTCTACACAGGTAAGTTTCAGTACAATGACCACTTGGCAACGGGCATTTTTCTTCTTTTTCTAGTACATAAAGCAAAACTGATAAAAGCCAGACTTAAGACGACTACAGAGAAAAAGCGCACAATATCTCTAAAGACCTCCAAACAAATACCATGTTAAAGTACCTCTTGTGATGGTGTAGTAGGGTAGAACTTGGGATACCCAAACAAACGAAATGGGTTTCAGTGCTTCGAAAGTTCATCCCCAGAAATACTTTCATTTCAAAAATTTGGTTCGCAGCACCTGTCTCCTCGGAAGGAAGGAAGTCAAAGAGGAGGGAGTCAAATGTATTCACGATGATTATACCTGTTTTCTTTTCTCGGTGGATGTAATCAGAACAATATTGTCAAAAGTCCTTTTCAGTAAGTTTTTATTACAGGGGCGTAGCCATGTTTTCTCACTGAAGGAAGGAGGGGGTTGTTGCTTTATTACTGTTATGGACCTCCATATCATGTTTGACAGAACATGATAAGAACGAAGTTTATCAGAGTGTAAAATTAATATAGATGTACCTATCGGGTATTTATACTGTGGAATACCTTATTCTTTGTTATCTTTAGCTTGTTTTAGCTTGTTTTGTTACAATTCTGAGATCACAGCTACATATTGAAAAATAGAAAAAATTGCGAAATTTAATACTCTCCAATTCTAATTTCCTCTCAAAATCGCAAAATTTAATACCCGCGAAATATGGCTCTTGATTTTTCGCAAAATTTAATACTTGCGAAATTTAGTAACGATAAGGTATCTGTGGCTGTGCAACAAGCACTGTGCCAGTTTGAAAGCCTACTATCTTGTACGGGAATGAATCACTAAACTTACAGATCCAAAAAACGTGACTGGGTTTTCATGAGATAGCTGATTTGCTTTATTGTTTTTATAATTTCATGCCCAAGGGGGGAGGCGTTGGGTCACGGGCACCCTAGTACCCCCTTTTTAAGCCCCTTTTGTACTTTTGGTATACATGTATACTAACTTGAATAGCTGAACGTCGTGGTCTAGGAATCAAATTACTCTTTATCGGGAGAGTATAAAAACTTATCCTAACTCACAATCAGTGTTGCCTTTTTGTGTTCTACTGCAAAGCAGAAACAATTTGTAGACCGAAAACTGTGAACCATAACTTGTAACGTAACAATACAAAATCGGGACCAATCAATGCGAAGAACTGACATAGTCGGAACTACGTACGGAATCGAGAGCCGATCGCCTCCAGCGAACCCGGTCGGCACGTCGAAGTATACATCGCTTGAGTTCGAAGCATTTGGCAGCGGTCCCGACGCCAAACATAGCAGAGCTAGTGCCCCCTAGTTTTTTCTGTTCAAAACCATGGTTTTCGCGGCGATCCGAACACATTTTCCCAAGAAAAACTCCCGTCTTTATCTCGATGGAGCACGATCGAAAGCGGCTAGCATGACGTCACGTGAAAAGAGAGGATAACTAAAATTAGCACATGCTTTGCAGCAGTGATTAGTGTGGCGCAACGGTCATGGAGTATATCTTCGGAGAGGGTGGTCCAGGTTCGATTCTTAGAGGGGCAAACACATTTTGTCTTTTTTCACGACATGAATACGTCAAAAATGCAAGAAACAGACGTCTTGGAAAGTAAAGTTTACCAGAGACTAGGATGGGGAGAAAGTTAGCGGAAGGATAAATCATGTTTTTTCTTCTTTGCATTTAACGTTTCACCCTTTTTTGGCATTTCACTTTTATCATTGTACTTAATACCAGAAAAGCCCTTTTGGGCTTTTCTATATTCGGCGGCTGTAAGACGAATTTTTAGTCAAAACTCCTTTTCAGTACGTTTGTCTCACTTTTGGCATATACTAACTTGAACAGCTGGACATTGTGTTCTAGGAATGATATCACTCTTTACTAGGAGAGTATGAATTTTTGTGAACTCTAACTTTATTACCTCACAATCAAAGTTTTCTTTTTGTATATCTGTTGTAGTTATCTTGCTAGATAGTGCTCCTATAAACTGCTATAACCCATTACACATTTGCTGGTTATGAGTTTTTCCTTGCGTTTACTTTTTAAGACGTGCACTGAATATAATAATGACAAGAACATCTGCTCAACAAATGAAGACTCCAGCGGAAGTTACAGAAGCACAAATAAGCCCCACAATTTTGAGTTTTTCTTGCACTTATAAATGTTGCATTTTAGCGGGCTTGGTCTCTTTCTAAAGAGTGGTCAAGGACGTTAAGTCTAGATATATTGAGAAGGTTATGTGGCAGTTAAAAGATTAGGAGATCTGAGTGTTACATGAGAATCTCACTAAAGACGTGATCAACCAGTTAGATCTGTGATCTGGCTGCAATACTCCAACAGAAAAAATATCAGAATTTGTTGATACCATCTAAAGCCGCTGGTAACTTCAATGTTCATGATACAATTCGCAAAAAAAAAATCCAGAAATTTCGGTTGTACTGTAAATGTAAGACCATTTGGGTTTGCCTGACCGGAAAATTTCCAAAATAAACGGAAAGTCTAAAGAGGTAATCCAAAATTCCCAACCGGAATATCCAAACCGAAAATTGTGTCCGGAATTTCCCATTCGGGAGGTTTTGCTTACCATTTGCACAAACCGTAGACCAACCGGTTTCCCCCTGTAAATGGTAAACAACCCATAAAATTGGCATGTATATATTTCCGGGGGCGCCATATTGGTAACCATTGATGTGGTAGGTTGTATACACATAATCTCTATGAGGGAAGCGCTGAATAGAAGAGAACATCAATACTGACGGGTGTAGTAGTTGATCTGGCGCAGAACCACAGAACCAGAATTGTAAGTTTGAATGAAAAACACTACCTCCGAACATTAGGAACTGCCAGCGGCACCAAAATGGTACCGACATATGCGAATTTGTTTGAACACTGAAAAGGAAAATGTTATCCGTAGCACGGGTGAAACCACCCATCTGTTAAGAGGAGAGCCAAAGGAGAGCCATTAGGAGTTTTTGAAACAAACACCAATATTTGTCTCATACGTTAAGTCACCTAAGTAAATGTAAGCAAAGCGTACCATATGCTTAAGCGACGAGACTTCAACGAATTTGTTTCACGTTAGAAGAAAATTCGAACTTAACTACTGAGTAGTATTGTCGGCCCATATACCCCACTTTTCCCATTTGTTCATTTGCCCGTATTTTCATTTTTTCCCATGTGTTCAGTTTCCCATTTGTTCACTTTCCCAAAATGCCATCACAAGCTAGCCTCGCTTGGATGCCAGGTTCTGATTGGCTAATAGGTGAACCACGTGACCACGACGTCATACCAGAAGTGAAAACAGGAAGTGACCGTCACTCTGGCATGCCCAAATAGGGGGAGCTCTCAATTCAAAAATCACCATAGCAACAAGACCAAAATGTCAGGCACTAACAGATTTAATGGCGGACTTAAATACAGAGGGGGAGCGTGTGCCTGGACCCGAGTGGTGTGCCAGGCGTCCCTTCAAAGTCCAAAGTCTCAAAACTCAAAACACGGGATGTCACGTGGAGAAAACCAAAAAAGCCGAATCATTAATTAAATCCTGGAGCACTTTGGACCTAGTAGTTTGGTTCCAGGACAGGTCAACTACTTAGATTGGTTTTGAAAGGGTCCTCTTAGTCAAAGAACCAATCACCCTGTGACATTTGCAGTCTATACAGTAGCTAGCCCTTATTTCGATCTCTTGTCTCGATCTAATATGCGTCTTATTGTGTTCTGGTTGAATCTAATTCTAATTAGCGCTTATCTACGTACACGGCCTCTATGTAGACCGATTATGCTAAACGTTGAGCCGGCAAAAAGAATCACGCTTTTTAATGTCACCAGATTGTATAATGAGTGACAGTCATCTATCTTTGTCTCAGCCAAAGATTTTCTTTTATTTCTCCCCACAGTTGCCTCACAACAGTGCAACGTGGGACCCCTTCATTTCACAGAGGGAGAAACCGAAAAAATTAAGTGTGATTTTACAGCCCCTGCTGGTGCAGTCTACTGGTATAAAGATGATAAACTAATCGCCAATGGAACTCAAGGCCTTTATCACAAAGAAGATCAGTTAAATGATGACAAATTTCGCAGCACACTTCATTTCTCCACCGTACGCCTGGAGCACGAAGGGTTTTACAAAAGCTGCACAGCAGACAGTCTTTGCTCAAAACATGAAATAGAAGTCCTTGCTTATTGTGGTGAGTGCTGACCCGGGTACCGACCAAATATCACGTTGCAACAAAACACCACGGGTATTTCAAAACAGAAGACAAACGTAGTGGAGGAGGAGGTTGTTTCTACATTTCTCGAGTGCTATGAAATGGCCCGCCATAATGAAATTTTAGTGTACATTTACCATGTGCGTTCTGTGTACTGTGATAAGCTGCATGATTGCCTGGGCTGAGGTGGGCTGTATAGTCGTTTTTCATTCGCTGTCGTAAAAAGGGTTAGGATTGCGCGGGCTAGGGACTTGAGAAGCAGAAAGATTTTTGCGTAAGTACGACCTAAATGTCGTTGCTTTCGGTCAAAAACATTTGTTCGTCTACTAAAACAACTGGAATGCTTATCACTTGGTGTTTTCTTTTCTTTTCTTTTTTCACGTCTACAATCTTATATATTCATATCTTTACATATTCTTATTCACATAATTAAGGTAATTCAACAATTACCTTTTTTAGTTTCGTTTCGCAGAACATACGTCGAAGACAATTCTAAAGATACCCATGTTTGTTATGCTTTCATTATTTACCAAATGGAAGGTAGCTTTCCATATTCTCTAACAAAATAATGCACGCTTGAGATCTAGAAAAACTGCCAATGGACACACAAGCGGAACGCAAATGCGTTCAGCAGGTCTACTAGACGTCGACAGTCAGAAGCATATGGTATGCTCTTGCGAAAGTGGATTGTTTCTTAGAGGACATGGCAACACTATCTTGTATTTTGGGTAGAATGTAGCATGAAAACCAAGACTTGTGCTCCGAAACGCTCAAAGGGAAAATATTGACGACTGTTAACAAGAAGGATAGTCAATACATACACAAATATGAGGATTCAAGAACCACAACTTCAAATTTTCACAAATGCGGATAAATTTCGCTTTTGATTTTTTAACGTTTTTTTTTTGGAAGGTTTTAAAAAACAAGTTGAGCTGTCGCGTTCAGCTATTCGACGCTGAAAACATGTCTGAATGTTGTATGCTTAGTTTCTACCTCTTAAACCGGGCTTGTGAAGGAAAATTCGTGCGTGACTTTGTTCCCGTTGTAACCCTCGAGTGTAAAGTGGTCTATGTTGCAGATGTAATTGGATGCTTACTTCGATTGCTTCGGAAGTTTGTCATCTGAGTTTGCTGTCAATCGTCGCCGTTATTTGTTGACAAAGCCGCCAATTTGAGCTATATCTGTAACTCTGATAACTCTGATAACTCTTAGCCAATCAGAGCGCACGCAGCAGCTTCCACTTTACGTTATGGTAGGCTTTATTGCAAACTTCACAGCAAGAGTTGACTTTATGTTCCACACAGGACAACGGGGCCACATAACAGCAACAAGGAGAAATGTTACCGCCGAACAATTCTCTAACACAAGTGTACAATGCTCAGCATTGTCGTGGAGGGGCTGTTTGTTTGGTCCTGCATTAACATGGCACCATGGAAACCGCACTCTGCAAAACAACACAAAGTATGTCATAAAGGAACAAAAAAAGCACGAGTGCAAGCACAGGTCACTGCAAGCTGAGTTTATGCTGATGATCACCAATGTGACAGATGAAGATTTTGGCGAGTACCTCTGTCAGATGAAATGCGCCTTTCCCAGTTTAATTGCAAACGACACTATTGAGCTGCTTAATGCCTCTCAGCCAGGTACACAGTACTGTTTTTGTTATGAAAGGGTGCTCACACAAACTGCGTTATTCAATCTCGTACCCAGAGTCCTCAGGTTTCTTGGTCAGCGGGTGGTCGCCGGGAAGGACTGTGGTAATGGGGAAAAAATGATTTTGCAACTGGCTGTTTACTGCAACAAAACTATAAACCGTTAACCGCAGGATTCCTGCAGTAACAAGTTCATTACCCCCAGAGTCTCTCTCGGCGACCACCTGCTGACCAAGAAGCCGTATTGGCATCAATTGGTCGTTACTATCATAGTAACGACCACAACGGAAACCTTCAATTTGCCAGATTTACAGGTTTTGAGTTGCAATGTCAACAAAACACACTGTCTGAGGTTAATTCGCGTTTAGTTGAGCTTATTTGTCTCCGGATTCTGCGCGATCTTACGCTATAGTACAAACCTTTCAGTATTCTCTTACATTTCCCATACATTTTATCAACTACAAGCGGTGTACCACCCTTGTGATATTATACCGTAGCAGAGTAACATGTAAGGGCCCCCGTTATTATGAAATCTAAAGTAAATGCCAACCACCCCTACGGCTAAAAAGGGCCACAGAAGTCAAAAAGTGTGCATGAAGTAAGAAAAGCGACCTTTAGAGTACGGTAAGGTTAGAGTACGGTAAGGTCGCCTTCAGGCCACCACACTGCCGGCGCTTGCTGTACCATGAAAGAAACAGGAATGTTACTCCTCCCCCCTCATAAATAGGACTTTTGCCATTCCTTATTTTGTTAAGTTTGCCAACTGTTCAGTGTTCAAGGCGCTTGCATGCACTCACGCAGACTTGAATGAGCTAACTGGAGCTTGCAAACTTTAGCTTGGCTCGTCCGTTCAAGTTAGTCATCGGTGGTTTAACTGATAAGTGTTGTTTCGCTTTCAATATTTTGACTATATATTTTTTTTATTTCTTGAAAGAAAAAACAGAAATTACCCGTCACAACGAAACTCTCACTGGCTCAACTACAAGTAAGTGTTTGAAAGCTAAATATTCGCTCAAGTTAAAATATACGATAGTGTTCCCAGAGTCAGTAATTATGTAAACTGCCCTGGTGTACGTCAGAATCGCCTACGATATACAGAGAGTTTAAGTACTGGTTATACAGTTATTTTTACAAGGAAGTACAGGTGTTATAGGTATATTATTTGTTCAAAGGAAAGAACTCTAACATTACTCCTGTACGGCATAATATGTTTGCTCGAAGTAACCTTTAGGTATATCGAGTAATTTATTTCAAGTATATTGGTATGCCGTTTGTTCCCCGCTTCCCACCGAAGTAGGCTTGATTACCAGCCGCTTTTCGGGAAATGAGCCTGCACTCACCCCTCCCCTCCCCCGAAAAAGGGAGGGAAGCCGGACCCGAGTGAACGGCGGAAATCGAACCTACCGCCGAAGCTGATTAGGCATTTTTTTCGTGTAACCTGTGCCGCAATTTTGTAGTGAGACAAGCTGCACGAATCGTAACCTGTGATCAGGCTCTGTTTTCATTTCGCTCGGCGAAACACTTAGGCGGAAAAATACGAAACGAGCGACCCAAGTAAGAGAATGAGAGCGATCCTAAAATTCGGCCTGATGGCAGTTTACACTAAATGTCGCCAGACGTTACATAACCTCTAGATATGACACCACATATTTTCCATTAAAAGGCTCTTCGACTTAATTAAATTTTATTACACACGCGCCCACGCGTTACACAATTTATTCGATGAAGCAATCACCCGCAAACGGATAATGAAGACGATCAGACCACACGTTAGTTAGCGATCAAACCGCAGGAAGATTTGAACCGCATCTGTTGGTAAGTGGGTGCTTTTGCGAACGCAAACTGTTGAAAGCTCACGAGGTTCGACAAAAGAATAATAACACTTCGTAGCCTTGTCAACTTTTGTTCTTACGTTTCGTTCAAATTCACATCGTGCAATTTTTCCATTGTTTCTTGACTCCACAGGGCGTCATGTAGGGAAATGGATTATGCCTGTCGGGATTGCTGTTGTTTTGGTAATCATACTCGCCCTGGTGTTTTTACTGGGAAACAAGATCCTTGCAAGACGCTGCAAATGTAAGTTCATTTACACATCATCGTTAACGCTTGACAAATATAAACAACACTGATCTCTAAAGCCGACCATTGGGTACGTCGCCGACCGTCTGTTTTAGAGAAGGTCATGAAATAAAGAAAAAACAGTGAAAATCAATTGTGAGATGTCCATCCGTTCAGAGACGACTCTTATTAGAGAGGTGTAGGATTTAGAGATGTATCCACAAAAGAGGTGTCTTTGTTAGAGAGGTCACTGTCTGTCCGTCTCAAAAACTCCGTTCACATTATAGTGGTGTCCAACTTGGAGAGGTATTGACATTATGTTCTCCATCTCGGAGAGGTTTCCTCATTGGCGACGTCTTAGTCTTGGGGATTAGAGGTGTGCACATTAGAGAGGTGTCTGTCAGTCTCAATAAACTCGGTTCACGTTATAGAGATGTCCAATTTGAAGAGACGGTCTCCGTTTTCGAAAGGTGACCACATTTGTGAGGTTTTAGTCTTGGGGATTGTAGTGTATTTCGCCCAATAGACATCGAGCATGCGCAGCTAGGCACCATTCCTGTCAAAACATGACAGTGGCGACGAGGTAAAATTCGAGAAATTATGACCGCTATTGGCAAGATAGATAGTTTTGATGACACAAACGAGAACTGGGAAACTTATGCGAAACGGCTAGTAAAACAGTTTTTCTTGGCAAACAACATCGATGATGCCCATAAAGTGCCGACCTCGTTGAGCTTGATCGGTGGGAAGACCTACACTCTGCTGAGGGACCTTCTTGCACCGAAGAAGCCAGCTACCAAGTCTTTTCAAGTCGTTTATACAAGAGAGACCAGCATGAAGGAGAAAGTATGTTGTCATACGTGGCCGAGCTAAGGAAGCTTGCGACACACTGCAATTTAGGCGGAAACCTAAACGAAGCGCTACGAGATAGACTGGTCTGTGGACTTCGAAATATGCAGATTCAAAAGCAATTGCTCTCAGAAGCCAGGCTGAAGTATTCCAAAGCTGTGGAGATTGCTGTAGTAATGGAAACTGCCATCCGCGATGCTTCAGTGAGTTCAACCAAGTCCCTCACGTTGGCAAGTTGACTGAAAGCAACAAAGCAATAGCAGCGAAACCGGTAACAAACACCCTATTGTTATCGCTGTGGGGGGAACACACAAATGGCGCACAATTGTTTTTACAAAGATCAAATCTGCCACTATTGTGGAAAACAAGGACATATTCAGCCAGGCAAGCCTAAACAAGCAGCGAGAACCCCAGAGGTACATGCTGTTGAGGTTGAGGTTGATGTTAATGTTGATACTTATGATGATGTCTTAGCCACTTTAGGGGTGCACAACGTGAGTAAACAGAGCAAGGATATTATTTGGGTGGATTTGAATGTTAATAGCAAACCCCTTGGAACAGAACTGGACACAGGTTCGGCTGTGTCGATCATCTCGTTTGATCTCTACCAGCAGAAATTTAACGATAATCCCTTTGACGAAACCGGACAGTTCTTGAAAACCTACACTAGTGAAAACATTACCTCAGTAGGAGTGCTCAAAGTAAACGTGGACTACCAAAACCAAAGAGAATTGCTGGATCTGTATCTGTATGTAGTCAAGAGTAAGGGTCCTGTTTTGATGGGAAGAGATTGGTTACGCAAGATGCACCTAGACCGGTGTTCTATCAAGTCACTGCAAGCTCCACCAGCTACCTTAAGTCCTAAAGAGCGTTTGGACACTATGCTAGACAAGTATCGGATGTCTTTGAAGATAAACTGGGCACATTCACATCAGCCAAATCGAAGTTAACTCTTAAAGAGGATAGCCAACCACGCTTTCTAAAGGCTAGACAAGTGCCGTGTGCGTTGAAGCCGAAGGTGGAGGAGGAATTGCGAAGACTCCAGAATGCAGGTATTCTTACTTAAGTGGAGTGGAGTGAATGGGCCACCCCCATTGTGCTTGTCCCCAAGAAAGATGGTTCGGTTAGATTTTTTGGTGATTACTAGGTCACAGTGAATCCAGAACTACAGGCAGTGTAGGACCCTCTACCTCACATTGAAGACATCTTTGCAAACCCTGCTGGTGGGCAGAAATTCTCAGATTGACCTCCCTCAAGCTTATCACCGATTAGAAATGGAAGAAGTTTCAAAGAAATACCTCACTTTCCATATGGGAATGTTTCAGTACAACCGACTAGTGTTTGGCATCACTTCTGCACCTGCTATCTGGCAACGTATAGTACCATTGATCACGTGTTAGAGGGAACATCTGGCACAAGCTGTATCTTTGATGACATGATCATCACTGAAAAGAATGATGAAGCGCATCTGGCTAACCTAGAAGACGTTTTACGTCGTTTGCAAGTTTATGGCTTAAAAGCAAACAAGGCAAAATGTGAGTTTTTCAAGGAGAGGATAGCCTTCTGAAGACATGATATTGACAGTCATGGTCTCCACAAGTCATTAGAGAACGTAGAAGCAGTTTTGAAATCGCCCCGCCCATGCAATGTAGCTAAAGTTAGATCATTCTTCGCGCTAGTCAATTACTACAACAGATTATTGCTTAATCTGTCAACAGTGGTACACCCCTTGTATCAATTGTTAGAGAATAACCATCAGTGGAAATGGACGGAACAATGCGAAACAGAATTCCACGATGTGAAAGAAATGATCACCTCAGAGCAAGTGTTAACACATTATGATCCCAGTCTGCCCCTTAGGCTTGTTTGTGATGCATCCCTTGTTGGAACTGGTGCAGTGTTATCCCACGTGACGAATGATGGAACTGAGCGACCCATTGCTTTTGCTTCCAGGACACTCACAAAAACTGAGCAAGGGTACGCACAAATTGATAAAGAAGCTTTGGCAATAATCTGGGAAGTCAAGAAGTTCCATGTGTATTTGTTTGGCCGATCCTTCACACTGTACACAGATCATCGGCCATTAACATCCATTTTTCATCCAGATAAGAGCATTCCAGTGGCTACAACAGCCAAACTTCAGCGCTATGCATTATTGCTGGCTGGATGTGAATACAAAATTGAGTACAAGAACACTAAAGTGCATAGCAATACAGATGGACTTTCCCGGTTGTCACCTAAAACTGAAGAGAGAGCAGCAGAAGAAGTTGTAGATCCATTGATTGTTTTCAATGTGATGCAGTTTGAGCCATCACAGTTGACGACGCCAAAGGAGAAGCCCAAAGAAACCCCGTACTGAGTCAGGCACATGAGATGGTCACTAAAGGATGGCTTAACAACCATGTTCCTGTACTAGACTCTTTCTACCTCCTCACAAACTTCGTCCACAAGTACTTGAGGAACTCCATCAAGGACATCTGGGAGTGGTGAAGATGAAGGTCCTAACAAGAAGCCACATCTGGTGGCCAGGAATCAACAACGAAATTGAAGAAACCGCGAAGCCCTGCTCGGGTTGCAAGCTAATGCAGGTGGAGCCTCTTACCGCAACTGTACATCCCTGGGAATGCCCATCGTCACCCTGGCCGCATCCATATTGTTTTTGCTGGCCCTTTTCTTGGCTGCATGTTCTTGATTGTCGTGGATGCTTATTCTAGATGGTTGAAAATAGAGAAAATGGACACCACGATCTCAGCGAAAACCATTGAGAAACTCCAGAACTTATTCGCTAGATATGGTGTTCCAGCCCAGTTAGTGAGTGACAATGGAGCGCAGTACAAACCCGAAGAGTTCAAGCTGTTCCTCAAGAGAAATGGAATCAAACACGTCACGTCAGCACCATGCAGAGTTTCAAAACAGCCATGAAACGTGAAACAGAAGTAAACCTTTGAACATTAAGTTGGCAACGTTCCTGCTAGCTTACAGAAATACCCCCCATTCAACCACCCGAGAACCGCCATTTCAGCTATTTTTGGGAAGAAGATTACGCACTTGACTGAACCTGCAGAGACCAGATCTCCCCATGAAGATAAGTAACCGTCAGATAGACCAAACCATCACGAAGGGTGGTGCTGCAACCAGAGAATTCTCCATTGGCCAGAGAGTGATAGCACGAAATTACACTGGTAGTACAAAGTGGATACCTGGTATCATCCGAACACAACTTGGGCCCCTATCTTACAAGGTAGAAGTCAAGCCTGGCTTATTGTGACGTCGACACACAGACCAACTGAAAGATTCTAGAATTCCAGTGGCAACAAGCGGTACCCCTGTTACCCAGACCTCAGAACATCCAATCCAGCTTGAGAGTCATGGAGACCCAGTGGTTGAAGTCGCTGAGCAGACAGCAGCCGGCATCATGGAGACTGATTTTCCACTACCAAGCCCAGCAGCTGACCTTGCAGCTAGCAGTTCACCAACTCTGAGAGAGCCTGTTCCTGAAAGACGCGTACGATATCCTGTCCGAGTGCGGAAACCCCAGCTAGACTGGATTAATGAACTTTGAACTGACATTAAGACTGTGCTTATTTTAATAAGCATGTTGTATTTGACTTAAATTCTCAGAGCTTTCTCAGTTACGATAGTGCACTGCTAGGGGGGACGAGTTGGGGTGTATTTGGCCAGTGGGCAATGGACATTAAGCATGCTTACCTAGGCACCATTCCGAAACGTGTTCGTTCGAATCAAAGATATGACAGGGATCTTTCTGCAGAAAAGATGTCCTTCTTAGAGGGGTGTTCACATAAAAGGTGACTATCTAGGACAGGACTTCCTCGCTTGCTTGTTAACGAAGAGATGTCAGTCTTGGAAAACTGTCCGCGCGTCTGTATATGGAAGGTGTCCACAAGCAAAGTGTTCACATTAGAGAGGTGATCGTCTTTTGAGAGTGTCTGCAAAATTGAGAGTTTCCTATCCTGGAAAGTTGTCGGTCTTAGAGAACTTTCCATAACAGAGCTTAGAGAGCTAGGTGTCCAAATACAAAGTTGTCCCATGGTCATCAATCAATCAATAATAATATATGTTTTTCATTGCAGGTAATATAAAAGGTGGAGTTACGAGCAACAACGTTTTCATCAGTTTCAGCTCAAAGGACGTTACCTGGGTCACTGAGAATCTGATTCCTCTTCTTGATAAACACTCGATATCCTACAGCATTCACACTAGGGACTTTGAGCTGGGAAGGCCCATCGTCCAAAACATGGCGGACAGTGTGTACCGCAGTCGCCAAGTGCTGATTGTTTTGTCCGACAACTACCTTGCCAGCAACTTCTGCCGGGAAGAGCTGCACATGGCCGTCCAGAGGGAGATAGACGCGGATGATTCGTCAGTGATACTTGTGATGATCGAGAAGTTCAAGAAAAGGCGCTTGCCTCGCGCTTTGAGGAAAAAGAATTTTCTGGATTTTGAGAAACACATGAAGAAGCAAGACTGGGAGGAGAAACTGTTGCATGCCTTATTCGGAGACAAAACTGTCAGTGTGTAGAGGGGTGTGTGTAGAAACATCTTTCACGACGTGTATATATTCTAACCCAATGTCACTTAAGTAGAGTATCCAATTAGCCTTCTCAATCCCACTCCCCGCTGTTAATTGTGTCCTGTCTCGCCATCCCGCACCAGTCAGAATCATCACGGTCGTCCTGCTTAGGGGTGGTACGAGTTGACTAGGGGGAGGGGTCGAGTACTTTTAGGAACCACGTAGCCGATTTAATTCTTGTAGTTCATGCAGTCCTTGTAGTTCAGGTAGTTTATGTAGTTGATGTGCTTCATGTAGTTTTTGTAGTTCATGTGGGCACATTGAAGTTCATGTGTTCTTGTAGCTTATGTAGTTGTGAGTTCTTGTAGTTCATGAGCTTGATGTAGTTCAAGTAGTTCATGTAGTTCATGAGTTCCTGTAGCTCACGTAGTTTCGTAGTTCTTCTAGATCTTGTGTGTAGTTCATGTAGTTCATGTAGTTCATACAGCATGTGTGTAGTTCATGTAGTTAAAGCCGTTCTTTTAGTTCTTGTAGTTTATGCAGCTCTTGTAGTTCAAGTAATTCATTTAGATCCTGTAGTTCTAGTTCATGACGTTCTTGAAATTATTCACGTAGTTCTTCTAGTTCGTCCAGTTCTTGTAGTCCCTGCAATTCATGTAGTTCTTCTAGTTCATGTTAAGTTCTAAATGTAGCTAATGTAGTTCATGCAGGTCTTGTAGTTCATGTAGCTAGTTCTTGTAGTGCAAGTAATTCATGTAGTTCTTTAACTTCTTTAGTTCATGTAGTTCTAATGTAGTTCATGTTAAGTTCTAAATGTAGTTAATGTACTTTATGCAAGTCTTGTAGTTTATGTAGTTCTTCTAGTTCAAGCATTTCATGTAGTTCGTGAGGTTAATGTAGTTTTTATAGTTCTTGTTGTTCTTTTTGTTCATTTAGTTCAAGTAGCATGTTGTTCAAGTAGTTCTTGTAGTTTTTCTAGTTCATGTAGTTTTCGTAGTTTATACAGTTCATGTAGTTCAGGCAGTTCTTGTAGTTCTTCAGTCTTCGAGCTCCTTTAGGTCATGCAGTTCTTGTAGTTCATACAGTTTTTGTAGTTCATGCAGTTCTTATAATTCATGTAGTTCATGTAGCTCTTGTAGTTTATTTAGTTTTTGCAGATCTTCTGTAGTTCACGTTAAGTTCGAAATGTAGTTTATGTAGTTCTTGTAGTTCCTGTACCGTTCATGTAGGTAGTTTTTGTGTAGGTAATGTAGTTCATGCAGGTCTTGTAGTTCATGCAGCTTCTGTAGTTCATCCAGGTCTTGTAGTTCACGTAGTTCATGATCTTGTAGTTTGTGTGATTTACGTAGTTCACGTAGTTCATTTGGGTCATGTAGTCCTTGTACATGTCGTTCATGTAGCTCATATGGTTTATAGTGTACATCACGTAGTTATTGTACTTCTTGTAGTTCAGTGTAGTTGATGTATTTCTTTTTTCTTGTAGTCCAGTGTAGTTGATGTAGTTCTTGTGTAGTCCAGTGTAGTTATTGTACTTCTTGTAGTCCAGTGTAGTTGATGTAGTTCTTGTTTCTTATAGTCCAGTGTATTTGATTTAGTTGATGTAGTTCATGTTTCTTGTAGTCCAGTGTAGTTGATGTAATTCGTGTTTCTTGAAGTCAAGTGTAGTTGATGTAGTTGATGTTTCTTGTAGTCCAGTGTAGTTGATGTAGTTCTTGTTTCTTCAGTGTAGTCCAGTGTAGTTGATGTAGTTATTGTACCTCTTGTAGTCCAGTGTAGTTGATGTAGTTGATGTTTCTTGTAGTTCAGTGTAGTTGATGTAGTTCTTGTTTCTTGCAGTCCAGTGTAGTTGATGTAGTTCTTGTGGCTCTTGTAATTGATGTAGTTGTTTCTTGCAGTTCACAGCAGTTGATATGGTTTATGTAGTTCTTGTTTCTTGTAGTTCAGTGTAGTTGATGTAGTTTTTGTAGTTCCCATAGTTTTTGTAGTCCGTGCATTTATTTATTCATCTATTTATCTCCATTTGTAATGAATTACTTTCTGTCTATTTTACCTTGGAAACTGTTAACTGTTGGTAATTGTGAAACGTCACATTTATTACACCACCCGCTTCCTCTGTCGAATCGCGAAGGCAGAAGAACTCTGACGTGTGATAAGTTGCCCAAGGAAACTTGATGTTCACAACAAATGTTCGAGGGCTTATATGAAGTTTGAACATCACATTTCCCAGGTTAACTATCACGCATAGGGCCTGAGACAGAAGGACTCTATTATGTTTATTGTACAACGATAGATTTTGAGCGAAAATTGCCAAAAACGGACACTATGTTCTTATAGGCGCCCGCTGAGGAGAGACACTGTCGCATCACGTGATCGATTTCGACCAATGGGAGCACGCCAAAATTTTAGCGTTGTACACACTATAAAGGCGGTTATAGCACAACGTTAAATTTTGGCGTGCTCCCATTGGTCGAAATCGATCACGTGACGCGATAGTGTCTCAGCGTATTGTGCCCGTATTTGGAAATTTCCCCTCAAAATTTAACGTTGTAATATTTGTTGAGAACATCAAATTTCCTCGGGCAACCTATTACACGATAGTGCCTTCGACAGAAGAACTCTTTTGTTTTATGCTTGTGTAATTTTCAAGGCAACTTTATACACAAATATTGTAGTTCATATATTACATGTAGTTCATGTGGCTTTTAATTTAAATAATATGGTAATTACTCCTAATCACCGTCAATATTGATTTATACAAATGTAGAACATTTGTAATGTAATACGGAAAGAAACTATAAACGAGAATTGGAAATCGAGTTGAATGAATGTAGAAGGTGGAATTTTGTGTAAGTAAGATGAAGCCAAAGCAAGAAGTGTAAAAGAAACAAGTTCCTTGATGTAAGTTGCAAAATAAAACGTGTGAAGTGAGTGCATGATTTTTAGCCTGTGTTCCACCTCGCGGATCTGGGTAGCCGTTGAGCTAAGCTCATAAGAAAGGACGTTATTAATCAGGATCCCCTCCTGTCTCATACTCTGTCGCTATTAAAAATTCAGAAATGGAATAAGAAAAAATGACGGGGAAAGTCTTTAGGTGGGGGGGGGGGGGGGGGGTCGAATTTGCAAACGCATGGGGATGCTGAGAACGGAAGAAGGAAAAACAGCTATTTTCCCCTTCATTCCTCCCTTTTCACGCACTAATCCATCCTCGTTTTCGGTCTTCTCCCGGCCCGAAAACAAGTAAATAACGACTGGGTACGAGTCAATCCCCCGCCCTGCCCCTTTCACACTGGCGAGAACCTGTGGTCTTTCCTTTCATGTCGATTTTCTTCCACACTGACTTGAAACACTTTGTTTTTTCAATGGTCAATACACCGGTAAATTGTTTTGATTTCTCACTATGCAACCGCTGTAAGTTTGAGTATCCTATATCCTATAGTATGTAACTTCCTTCGGTCTCATCCTTGAAATTCATTAAATCTGAAGCAATTTGCTAAAGTCACTGCCTTATGGATAAATTTCACAAAATTGTACAGCCCCAACCGAATTTGGTTTCGCTATAAATTGAGTCGGAGCCGGAAGGAAACAAGGAAAATTATAAGACAAATATAATTATATTACCTACACTGAAGACGAAACGTTTTTGTTGTAAAAGAGAGGATGATCTGGTTAAACCTGTTATGTACTAAATCGTGATTGATGACCCTGACCTTAGAGTCTCGAAGAGGGTCATTTTACTGGTATTGAAACTGAATAACATCGCCAAGTAATCATTTGCACAGGGGGGGGGGGAGGAGAATTGTCACCACTTTACCACGTGTTCGATAGTTTAGCCCAAGCTGTTGAACCTACATTGTCTTCGCTTAGTTTAGGAGATTTTTGCCCTTGCCCATTTAAGGAAGAGGTAGGTTTAATCGTGATTTCTTTCGTCAAATTGTGCTGTCTGCATATAAATATGTTGCTGCAGCGTCACTTTAAGAATATCACAGACCAAAATTCAGTCAAAAACAATGAAAACCACTGCCTGTACAACTGGCAACAAAGCTACTTAATAGTAGGCTTACTAAATTAACTGCCTGTTGGCAAAAACCACTGCTTGAAATTAAACTTTGAATTGCAAAATTTTGTAAAAGGCGTTTCAAATTTTGTAAGAAGAGCGTACTTATCACAGGTCAGGTCAGGTGCACCCAGGTAAGGTCAGGTGCATCAATCACTTTTCTGTGGTAATTCCCCCTGTGTTTTTAGCTGATCCCACATTCCTTCACATTTGTTTGTCTTTTCGAAGCTAATTAATTTGTGGAAGTTCTGTATTGTAAGGCAACGCGGAACCTCTTAGGAACCGAATGTTGGGCCTAATACTATAAAAAATGTTCATCAATGTCCCTCTATATGTGCACTGCATATTCTTCACGAAGCCTAGGACCAGGAGCACTTGCGCTCCTCCATTGAGTGAAATCATGTCTGCATAAAAGCTATAGAGACTTCAAAAGAAGTTTTTTCGCTTCTCATCTTTTATTTCCTTATCAAAAACTAACATTGTAAAAGCTGCAAAACTTTCCATCTCCCACCAGTTGGGGCTTTTAAAATGTTTGTTTTTCATTTTTCACTGTTTCTTTCAGAGGTTTATAGTGTCCCCAATAGCACTGCCGTGCCTAGCATTCAGACTCTTCATTAATAATAATAATAATAATAATAATAATATTGTTATTGTTGTCAGTATTATTATTGTTATTGTTATTATCATTATTCATTTCGCATGTTTATTTTATTCACAAATTCACAAAAATTACATAAATTAATCGAGGCGGGCGGAGCTACAAGGGTGCAGCAGTCAAATAAGGATAAATAACAATTAATGAGGATAAACAACTATCTCCTGAACTATCTACATTAATTGGCAACTTTTAGGAATTTACAGGCAAGAATTACAGAAAACTAAATACAAAATTAATAGAGGAGAGGAAGAAAGGATACGAAAAATAGGAAAATTGATCAGTTATGCTACATAGTTTGCAATTTTCTGCAATAGAATAGGCGCTTTAACATAATCATCCTCAGCCTCCATTATCAAAAGCATGATATTATGAATATGTTTTTTAAAAGCACTTTTGGGGAGTTGACGAAATTTATCGTGGATGGAGTTCCAAAGTTTAGCTCCAAACTGGCAAAAGACTCTTGAGTTTGACTCAGTCTTAAGGTTGTGATATAAACGTTACCAGAGGAAGAGAACCTGGTCTTCTGCATATGTTTTTCATTAGCTTTGGTGAAGAGGTCACTGATGTTAGACGGTTAACAGTCATACGTAACATACGTGTGACGTCAACATTATAGATGATACTGTTTCAACATATTGGAATCTTTGAATTGTCCACCGACAAAATTAGTTTGTGTTGTACACTCTTTTTTTATAAGAACGCGTACAATTTGGCTGAGCCTAAGGATGTTCTAATTTTAGCCCGTACATTTTCTTAAATTTTGGGGCAAATCTCAGCCTCAACGTTCTTATAAAAAATGGTTCTCATAAAATAAAAAGAGTGTAGTCATAAACTTGAAATGTTTACTGGGATGCCTGGGCTTCTCAGTTGATCCAAGTCCTTTTGTCGTTTAGAGCCACATTTTTTTTATTTTGTCCTCTTTTGTACAACGGAGCAAGATTGCATTTGGGAAATCAATTCCAGCGAAGCGATGAACAAACTGCATTGACGGGAAAAACGGATCAGTAGGATTTTGTTTACTAGTGTATCAGGCTTCTGATTGGACATACGACGTATTTTCACTGTGAAAAAACGTCGTATGTCCAATAGGATTGCTTCATGTCAGTGAAAGACGACTTTTACATCACTGCTTTAGAGTAAATCTCAGTACTTATATAATAAATTTATTTTCGACAAGATATGCTATTTGCATTCAACCACCCAGAATTTTGTTCAGAAACATGCATTCTTATTCAGTGTCAACGTAGGATACGTTTATTCAACGGTAATCATATTCATTTAACTTGAACTAAGGGCATACGACAGAAATATTATTCAACTTCACTTCAACGCATCAATTCAACTTAAATCCAAACTATTGTCATTCAACAAAGATATTGATTCAACTTCAACTTACATTCAAAACGTGGGGATTGAACGAATCGTTCAGCTACAACTCTTTGTAGAGTGCAAACAGTATTTTCGTGAAATACAAATTATAAATTTGTAAAATTTTGTACGATTTAGTTGTTGTACAATTCAGTTCAAAAAATTGCTGAAGCATGAACAACATTTCCAAATTCCATCTGGAGTCAGTGGTCGAAGAGCCACTCTGTGGAGGTGCCATTGCAAATTCCAATTTATTTTATTTATTTATTTTATTTACTTATGAACAGCCGGTAACTTGACTGGATGACTAGGTGAAATTGACCATTCACAAAATTGACCATTTAGAATACAAAATTGCACACAATTGTGCAATTTTGATTTACTGATGTTTCACGGAAATAGTGTTTGCACTCTAATTTCCCGGGCATTTCTAAATATTTCCATTCAACAAAATCTTCCTGTTTCCCTCCGCACTAGCAAGATACCGCCACAGTTTCTTCGAAGGGGGGGGGGGGGGGGGGCAGCACGTGATCAAAATGGCATCGGGTTGTTTTAGCTTGGGGAGAGCTTAGTAAATAGAGAGAGAAATTAGAATGTGCATGCAACCGCAATGTGTGATCACTCAAATGAAAACATCTGTGCATTCTTGCTTCGATTTTGGATGCTGTTTGGAGCCGTTTGGTAAAGGGTTTATTGTTTTTAGCAAGACGTGATACCATGTAAGGAAACGCTGTCTTTTTACTATTTAGTCGCATTTGTTGAATAAACCAACATTGACAGAAATTTCAATGTAAAACGTCTACAGCCTTTGTTTTGCGCAATACCCGTAATAAGTTACAACGTATGTACAGATTGTAACTCAATTGGTTTTTACATTCGTATGTCACTAAATCTGATAGCTTGTATTTCCGACGGGACTTATAGAATCCTCAAAATCCTGCTAAATTGGCCGGTGAAATTTCCGGCGGTAATCTTTTACGATCTGTAAAAACGAAACTAAGAAACATGCAAGCTTATCCTATTCCAAAAACATAGAGTTTAATTAACAATTATTCTACGAGGGCGCGCTGGATATCGAATGATAGATAACCAACGAGGCACGTAGCGCCGAGTTGGTTATAATCATTCGATATCCAGCAAGCCCGAGTAGAATAATTGCCTTATTAAAAACTCAACCACCATAATTGTTATGAAACCAAGAAAGAAAGAAAACAAAATAAGAAAAGTGATAAAAAGGGAAAAAGAATGGGTCACATGACTGAGCGAAAAAGTCGCCAAACTTTGCGAATTGTTGCAGCGTTTCTTTCAAAAGCTGAATGAATCGATGAAACTGCTCCGATGGGGACGACGTGGGACAAGTTTTGGGGAAAAAATCTTCTCATTATTGGCTCTGAAATTTGTGACTTGTTTGATTTTTCTTGAAAAATCGTTGTAATCATCGTTGAAAGCGGATTGAAGCTGTACGATTTTACCATATTAGCTGCGGGAGTTGAACCGAACAAGTTTGTTATCCGTTCGCACAACGGCGCCATCATGTATCGACAAGTGCCTGTTTGATCGAACTGAAGGCAGAATTTGAACTGGAACAGGTAATTTCTATGCAGCTCCGAAACAAGATTACTGTTGTGAGGAACGTCAGAATTCACCACCTTAGTTTGTTAAGCGCGAAGCACAAAACGCAGTTGTTCTCAGTTTAGAGGTTGCGGACGGAATGGCGAAAACGACTGGGAATACCGATTCAACTCATTTTTCATGGCATCCGATTTGTATCTAAACATTTGGAGCTTTTGGAACACAGAGCTACAACGAGTGCAGGTAAACCAGTGTCAATTGTGCGTGGTATAGCCGAAAAAATGTCACCCTTCCTTCTTTTTGGCAGTTTGTCCAGTACTTGTTTAGGTTGCTTATTGATTTTCATACTTACTCGCCATGAATGCGTGACAGTTTTTATTAAATACTTCTCTCCCATTTTACTGTTTTTTAAATTTATGTCTTGTCTTGATATTTCGGAGTTGAAAGCCTTCCTGACTAAACCTACCGTCTATAAAATGTTAATGACGTAATAATTGTAAACACAACGCTAAATGCGAAGCTAAATGCTTAAATTTCTATTTGTACAACAGTTTCTTGTCGTCCTAAGGCAAGTTCTAAGTCAGGCACTCTGGAAGAATTTTAATTTGTCTCAGTGACGCTGTTGGAATTTCTGCTTAATTTAAATTCGCTCCAAGGTGATTTTTCTCGTCCATTTTTCTCGCAGGGTTGCTCACGGGGAAAAAGCTTTCAGCTCACTTTGTTGTTGAGTGTTCATTGACCATATTTGGTCACAGCAAGTATATGAGCTGATAGCCTAGCTCCGTTGAGCCAATCAAAATGCTAGAAATCCAATATACCTAGTCCAGTTTTTAATAAATGTTAATATTACGCGAGGTACATTCCCTTTGTTTGGGTTATTTTTTACGGTCAGTAATGTCTAAGAAACTAACGATCCGTAAAAATGACTAAAATAAAACCCACGCGAAAATGAAGAAGATAAAGGGAACGACACCATTATCCATATTATTTTTAAGCCCCAATAACGAAAAGCATCTACTTTCCGTCCCCACGATATCACAAATTGTTCAGGCATACAGGTAATGAGAATAACGGATATGATCACCAAAGATGAAATATCTTGATATTTCATCAGATTCTCCCAACTACCATCACAGGATATAGAAACCTAAATATTTTTGCTTTTGGGGGGCTTAGGTTTCGCGAAAAACATGAGAAATAAGCCTGTCAAATCAGTTTCTAATCACAGAAGATTTGAAAAAACATTACAAAAAATTTGTCATGAAAACACGACGTTTTAAACTTTCACAATTTTATTTTGGTATATTTCAACTGTCAAACCCCTTTAAATTGATATTTGAAAATTACGACACGGAGTCGGCGAAACGTGGTGTTTTTATCACTAATTTTTGTTTTAAATAAATCAGTTTCGTGGGTTAATTCTCGTGACATTTGATGAGCTTTAAGAGGTAGAAAACTAAGAAAAATTGAAAGTTTTCTGTTACGAAGAGATTCATTAGAATAAACAGATGGCTAGTTTTTTCGTCGAATGTCATAATGTCATCACCCAGTATTTATGTTACAGCATGCAAAGTAAGCAGTATTTTTACGTTTCCTTCCCAAGGATTATTTTTGCAATCTTTTAAAGATATGGCACGAAATTAAAACCCACGCTAAATTATATATTGCTATATTACGACGATAAAATGAAGCATGTGTTGGCAGACAGTTGTGGCACGTTAAGCCACAACTGCACGTTTAGCCTGAATTAGTTTAATTTCAAAATTTATGTAAAGGGATAAACTTTGTTACCGATACCAAAGTTGAACACTGCTTTAATTCCAAGGAAAACCAACTGGAAAAGACTGTCAGCTGCCATGTTTTGGAAGAATTATTTCTTTCATTCCTTTTATCTTCAATTAATTGGCTGTCCAACTGACAAGTAGAATGAACTATTGACGTAAACATCCAAAGTCATAATTGTCATAAGTGCTTGCAATCGATAAAAATGCACATATTCTGAGGCAAAACACCGGAGTTATTACAATTCTGCTTGGCATTCGATTCACTGAGATAAGTTTGGAAGCAAGGTGCCAGTGTCGGATATCCCTCGACTGAAAACATGACGAAATTTTGCCGAGTCAGTTCGTTTTTGCTTTGCCTTTTTTTGCGCAATTTTTACACAGGTAAGTTCAGTTGCACTGCAAAAGTCACTTGGCAACGGCCTCTTTGTTCATTTTTTTAAGACGACAGAATTGTCACAAGCCAGACTAGACACAATATTAACAAAGATGCAATATTAATACGTAAATGAATAGAATGTTTCAAGCCTCTTTTTCTACCGTACATAAGGACAGAATTTAGTACAACCCAACCAAAGGAAAACGGTTGATTCTAGCAGAACACGTCCCAAGGCTGGGAGAGATGCATTACCGAAAGAATAAAAGGCTCTCATTTCGAAAACTTTTTTGTGGCCCCTGGTCTCCTGGGCAGAAAATACTAGAAGGAGCAAGTCACTGTGAAGGAAGTCAAATTTTCTTGCGCTGATTATACCCGTTTTTTACTCTCGGCGGCTGAAAGCGCTTAACTGGGTAGGATATATAAGACGAATGTTGGCAATTTCTTTTAATAATTATCTTTCTCTTCTTTTGGCATTCGGTAATTCAGTGTCTGACCAACAAAGGCGCATCGTGGCCTTGGAATTTAATCACTCTTCACTTCACTCATTTTAAAAAACTAGAAAAGTCAGTCATAATTTACCCTAACTCACTCTCAGTGTTGTCTTTTTGTATGTTTTGCCTAATTGCTATATGATTAAATAAGTGTAAAGAAGATCCTCGCAGTTATTAACGCAACTTATGTAGTTGCGAAAAGAAAGCCTGATTTTTTCAGGCTTTCTTTTCGCAACTGCATAAGTTGCGTTAATAACTGCGAGGATCTTCTTTACACTTATTTCTTCATTTCGCAGTTCAAATATATGAATTTCATATATTCATAATTTCATGCTATATGATTCTTATTTAAATGGCACTCGCCCTTTGTGTCCTTGATATGAGTTTCCTCTGGCGTCTATCTATTTTAAATAGCAGCAAATATGGATTAATGAAACGGTCGACTGTTTAGCCAATTAAGACTGGAGGCAGGTGTTTTTTTTCTCTTAACCTCCTTCTTTTGTAGTATCTAACGACACACATTTAATAGACAGAAAAGGATATTACCGAACAAAAAGAAGAAAAAAATATGAATCCCGCAAGTCGAAGTTCTGCTCACACTTAATTTCAATATTCGCACAAGTTTTGTTCGGATGTGCATCTCGTACTCTGCCTTCGTATGGAATAAACATTTGTTTTTCTTCCTCAAAACATTCTTCTAGCAGGATTCATTAATTCAACCAGACTGTTAATATCGTTCTGTCGTGTTTGGACTTAAGGCCCCTCAAAACGAACACATCTTTGCTTTTCTATGTTCCGTCCAAACAAAACAATTTTGAGAATGGGCTGCGGGGTGGAATCCTTTTTAAAACGCGTGTGAACGGGGAAATTGCAAACTTAAAATGACGAGGCGTTTGTTTGGAGTCATTTGTGGATGGGGGTAATGGTGTTTGGGTTAGTCGGTTCTCGATCGCGTTTCATTTCAATGGATGGGGGTAGCCGGTTCATGATCGCGTTCCATTTAAGTGATGGCTACATTTATGGTTGAATTATAAGTAAGAGTTCATGGGTGAGTTGATGGGTAAATTTGTATTTATAAATGAATTTATGAGGGGATTTGAGGGTGAGATCATGGGAGAGTTCATGGGTGAGTTCATGGGAAAGTTCATGGGAAAGTTCATGGGTGAGTTCATGGGTGAGTTCATGGATGAGTTCATGGGAAAGTTCACGGGAAAGTTCATGGGAAAAGTTCATGGGCGAGTTCATGGGCGAGTTCATGGGAAAGTTCATGGGAAATGTTATGGCTGAGTTCATGGGTATATTGATGGGTATAAATTGTGGGTATGATCATGGTTGAATAATGGGATGAGATCATGGTTGAATAATGGGATGAGATCATGGGTGAATAAAGGGCTGAGTTCATGGGAAAATTCATAGGAGAGTTCATGGGTATAAATTGTGGGTATAAATCATTTGTAAACGATGGGGAAATCAGGGGTGATCGATTAGTTATAGTGGGTGAGTTCGTGGCCTAATACACCTAGTATAGTAATTCACTGAGTTTTGTGATCCCGCTTAAGGCCGAGGGTGAGAAACTAAGTCATCAGTATTTATTTATTCAAAGCGTATGCACGAAGGGCGACGAATGGTAGCGACATTGCGCGAAATATTCATGAATAGGCTCTTCAGTAAAACTTTCAGTTTCTGAATCAATAATTGCACCTGCGTTAAATCGTGTGCTACGGAATTGTGACTTCTAGGGATTTTTAAATAAAAAAAGTGTCGAAGTCCGGCCTTTTTGTACGTTCCAACGTTAATAGAAACTTTTTAGAAGTTTTCCGACAAAACAAAACAAAAACTACAGTAATACTCCTTATAGCTAACATAGAGCTTGGGAAAGGCTTATAATCTTCAATCCTAAATTTTGCGATCTCTAAATTGCAACGTATTGTTCTTTTCTCGGCAGTGAACAATAGCTGCTTGAATTTAATTTCCATAATTTGCATAATCTTACTTTAAACATTCGTGTTTATTTGGTAAGCCTTCGGAAGCCCTAAAACCACCAATTTTGTGTCCAAGAATACAGCGCAGATCCCCAGGGGGGAGGGATCCCATATGAAAGTGACGTGGATGCTCGTCGTCTCGCTTAGGGGTGTAAATTGAAGATTTTTGTCTCGCTCAGGGTTCACAGGACTTAAAGCCAATACTTTTACCTGTACAGGTATCGCTTAGGGTTGTGCGTAAAGAAATATCTAGATGAAAAAACCAAACGCCGTCAATCTTTAGCGTCAATCTTTAGCGCAATTAAAAATCACTGTAACTTTGATTTGGTTGTCTGTTTGGCGTGGTCTCCTTTAGGGTTCAAATAACGCTTGAGCCACGCCCAGATTGGTCTCCATTAGGGGTTTAATTCTAATTTTCCGACGAGCATCCCCGTGAGTTTCATATGGGAGTCCCCCCCTCCCCCCGGGGCGCAGATATAGAATTTCCTGAACAGACACAACAGGCAGACAAACTAGGTGTATTGTAGATTGTCACAACGGAAGCCTTTTTTTCAAACAGGCTTTTTAACAAAAGATCGAGGGATTCAAATTTAAACAAGGACGATTTTACTCATTTAAAAGCTAACAACTTTCAATGGAACTCAAAATCCTATAATCGGCTTCTGTTGTGACACAATAAAGGTTTTAACTGATCAATGAGTGGTAAAATCAAGAAGTGTTGTCTTCTCCACGAGGAGAAAACTTGGACACGGAGTCGCGTTTTACAAAATCTTAACTTTGGGAACTCATAGTATCGCAAAGAAGCGCAATCTATCAAACCAAAAACAACCTTGTTGCACTTTCACCATTGCCCAAACTCTCTGTTAAGTTTCAATGGAATCGGCTCCCAAACGTTCAAGATATAACGTTTTTAGCGCAAGACCTCCACCAAACTTTTGCCTTATAAATTTATTCATGAGCAGCTTGTCACCCGTGGCCTTAAACCATCCGGGTGGTGTCGGACTTATATATAGCAAAATAACAATTGAGAGCCAATTGAAAGAAAGCAAATGAATTTAATTACTTGGGAAATTTAAAATGCAAAAATACATTAAACATGATTTCAAGCGAGAGAAGGTTTCCTAGATAGATAAATGATTTGCCATAATTATTTGCGCATTTATTTAGAAGTTTCGTTATTCGCGTTGGAAATGATTACGTCCGAATCACTTTTTATAAGAAAAATAGTTTTATCTAATTTTTGCGCTGGAAATCTTGAGTCGCTTGCGCTTTCTCGTTGTTGGTATACATAAGTTCGTAGGCAGACTTAATCAAGGTCCTAGCTTTGCCGTTCAGTTTGCTATTTTACTGGAAAATGTCAACGCTATTTTGCCGGAAGGTTTTCAATTTTTTCCAATCAAAATGGATCATACGCGATGTTGAATGTACTGGAGTTGACGTCTAAAGATTTGTTTATTTAAAAAGTTGTAACTCAAAGGGCAAGATACAATATTTGTTTTAATTTCGAGCACATTATGTATGCAAAGCTCAATAAATGTTTAGTCGTGTAATGATTGGATGGTCTTTAAGGCAGTCTAAAAAGAACTCGAGTATAATTTTACATTCCCTATAAACTACACAGCGCCTATTATTAAACATGTCTTTGTCGATTTATTTGAATTTTTTGTTGCTTCCAATAAAAAATATTTGAGACAATTGTTACAATGGTTTTCCTGAAGTTAATCAACACTTTTTAACTGATCTTTTTGTAATGTTCTCGCTCATATAATTATTCCACACAATGTAATTGTTCCAGCTTTCAACTTGACAAAGAGTTCCCCTTTAGGAACGTAAATGTTGATAGCGCTTAAGTGTTGTTCTCAGAGGCGTGTCAGCACAAAGGGCTACTAGGGCCTTCAAGTGTGAAGTTCTTTAGTTCTTTCTCCTCCTTTTTTTCACACGATGTCCACATTATCCATTATTAGTGGGTCTGTGCATTTTATACAATGGACAGAAATGAGTATCATTTTCTAGAAGCTGAAAGACCGTTAAATTAATTTTTCATGTCTCCGAAACGAGAGCTCAGTTGCAACTTTCAACCCTGAAAATGTTTAAACATTTAACTGTGATCAAACTGAGTTGAAGTCAAACATTTTCTATCCTGAACGTACGTATTCTGTAACCTTGATTGTGTGTTGCAGTGACAAGGAATCAAAAGCGAAAAGAAATTAGTTGAAGCGAATATCAGGTTGCAAGGAAGCGGTATTGTTAAAATTCTTAAGACTTGATTCTACGAAACTGCAACTAATACCGGAAATTGAAGGTGCGAATTGTAAAACCTCTCACGGCTGTTGAAACTGTTGAAACAAAACCCGGAAATATCGTAAAGACTGACTCTGTAATCTTAAACTTTATGCATGATCAGTGCAACTACTATATAGTTACTGCCGAGTAGTCAACACAAATTTACGCGGTTTAAAGAAACCATAATGCAGTGTAATATCCTATGACCACAAGCAACGGAGGAGTCTCTTTAGAGAAAAAAGCATTCTGAACGGCGCTTAAACTGCAAAACGCTAGAGAAAGGCTGCAGAGAGTTGGATGATAGACTTTTTGAGAAGACAGCCTTTATGCTACATAATTCTCGGTATTTTCGTACACAGATGCTGCGTTTCAGGTAAATATGATGCGATATTTTGTCCGCTGAGGCTGGAGTGCTACTCTGAAGCAGAGCGGGTTTCAGTTAATTAAGTGTGTTTCCTTAAAAACTCTGGCGCCACTTTCTCCAACAATCAGAGGTAAAACTGAAAATTATCGTGAATTCATCGCGCGCGTTTTCCCTCGCTTGATGCCATTTACTGGTATTTGTTACGAGTTCTGATTGGTTCTTGCTGTTGTTTGTTTTTTGCTGCGGTGATTGGTTAGAGAAATTACTTTCATTTTGGTGTATATTACCACCCTAAATTTTAGTTAAAGCTGTTAAGTGAGTAATGCTTCCTTACTTCCTCTGTCTGGATTAATTCGAGGTAAAAATGTTCGAAAACTATTAACGATACGCTCAAATAATGAAAAATAAAATCCAGTTGGATTAGGTATTTAATAGAGCACTGTTTAATAGGGTATTATATCTACTCCGTTTAAACGTTGGATGCTAATTGCCTAGCACATAGTTTATTCAAATATTAACAGCACGTCAGCATGTCTGACAGCCGTTAAAAACTTAATGAAAGAGGAAAATAGGGCAACATATACATAATGCCTTTTTGGCAGAAGGCAGATTTCGCGAATTCTCATTAGTAAAATTTGCGCAATAGTTCATGAGCCAAACTGAGAAGTGAAAGCTCTCTGTTAAAAAAAAAGAAAAAAATCGCGCAATAACAGGGGGATTTTAAGAAGAAAATAAATTAAACAGGTGTTAACGGGCGATTCTTACAGTTTAGTCAGTGAAAATAAGCAACATTTTAACCCTTTAAGCCCAGGCATCATTATTCAAATTCTCCTTACTGGTCTCCATGCATTTCAGTGACTACTAATTGGGAGAACTTGTTAAGAAATAAAGACAATTCACCTTTGGTGTTCACTTCCCGAATTCTCATGACCTTTATGTGTTATGATGCACTGATATGATGAGGAGAAGATTGATGCTGATCACTATTGGGGCTTTAAGGGCTAACATTTGCATGCCTAAGATGGTCACTATTTCAATCCATGAAAAACAAAAACAAAAAAACAAAAAGCCGGATAGCTGCTCTGCTGCGGGAAATTTCTTTCTTCCATCTGCTATTAATTGGGTCTACCACTGAGAATAAGGAAAGCTATTACTGCATTATTGATTAAAACAATGTAAATAGTTAATGTCAAAAGATCGGTTATTACACTTCTAAATGTTAATCCGAAACAAGATGTGAAGATGATGCTAGTGTTTGATTGTTAAGCCTTAAAACATGAAGAAAATTTGTCGAGTCAGTTGTTTTCTGCTTTGCTGTCTTATGCACAATTTTTTCACAGGTAAGTTGAAGTACAATGATTATTTGCGGGTTTCGGGATGTTTTTCCTGGTGGAAATTAAGACAGACCTTGACCGACAACGGAAGCAGACGAAATCGGTCGATTCCAACGACAGACGATAATTGAAAGGAAATTAAAGTGCCTCCCCCATAGAAGAAAATGCTCTTACCTCCAAAATCTTTACTTACATTCGTCCTCTTTTCCGGAAACCAGGGGCAGAAAATACTTGTCGGAAGGGAGGAACTGATCTGATTTGCACTCGCACCGAGTTTTATCCGTCTTCGCAAAATTGGTGGAAAACTTTAGTCGGGTAAAACAGATTTTGACATAACTCTTTTTAGCTAACTTTACCTTCGTCTGCAATATATCTGGGCAAAACACCTTGGCTTACAAGTAAAAGTAAAATCACTCTTTACTAAGAAGGGGTACTAATTTATCGCAACTCACAATGTGGTCTTATTACATGTTCTAGCTTGTTATGTTACTATTTAATGCTTGCATAAATTGCAATCGCACATTCTTTACTGGTAACGATTTTCTCTTGACGTTTAATGTCTTAAAACGTGCTTTGAATATACAATACGAAATGTGAATTAATGACACGGGGGTTTAACAAATTAAGAGCTAGCTACCGCACAACAGATGTTTTTCTTTCGGGTTATTAGTTATTTCTTTTTATCTGCTTTTAAAGCATCTAACGCTTACGTGGCCCACATTTCAGATAAGCCACAAAATTTTAAGTAGTCTTGGACTAATTGACATATTTTATCGAGCTTTATCCCCTAATATCTTACAATAACAAAAATTAATACTTTCAGGTTAAGTTAACAACGCTTTAAAAACTAGCGAATAAATATAAACCATCTTGTTTTCTTTCTGGCTTTCGTAAGGCTGGAAATTCAGACTTTTTTCAGGTTTCACATATATTTTGTTTGAGTGTTCGAGTTACTCTTCCATAAACATTTCATAATAATAAATAATGAAAAAGAGCACATTTTGAACTCTCGGAGCTCATTTTTAAATAAAAATAATAATAATCAAAATCAGCATATGTACATCATTGTAAGCTAATTGTTACTAGCTGAGAAAATGATGAGTGAAAAAGTGTCACATTACAAGTTGCTTGTCACTCTCTTGCCTTATGGCTTTGTTTTAGAATAACTGATCTCGAACTGTTTGTGTGCCACATATCTGAATTTTGCCTTGCTCAACGGTTGAGCAAGGCAAAATTCGGTCATAAGAACATGTGTACATACATACTTATAAGGTTTACTGGGAAAACCACAAAGGAGACGTCAAAAGATTATCGGCCTTCGATAAGTTTTCACTTTTAAGTTAGATCTTACTCTGGAGATCATTTGTGGGCGAAGCAGCCTTTTGTTATTTTATAAATAGGACAAGAAACGTGTGTTTGTTATTGTTATCCCGAATCCTGTGCGATCTACTGAATATTATTTTGTTATTACTCGAAGTTTATATATTTCCATTTACTAGTTGACGGTTGCAGTTAAAGGACCGAAGATTGAAGAACTAACTGTCGCTAGCCATAATCTAGATCTAATAAACGTGACTGTGTTCAGGTTTTGAGTCTAATCCCAAATCTAGTCCCTAACTAAAGCCAGTTAGTCAGCAGATAGCCTGCGTTCTTCGCACGTTTGACTCAGCTTGACGCATTTTTTGCTTTTTGGCCGCGAGAAAATTGGGGCAGGGCAAAAATATAGTTTTTCATCGCCCCAGTTTTCGCGGGGCAAAAAAGCGAAAACTGCTGCAAACGTGCTGAAAAGGCGACAGAAACGCTTGCTACGAGGACTAGTCTGCATTCTCTAGTCGAAGAGGGGATACCCGAACCATCAAGTCCCGCATTAAGTGTCGTCAGCAATCTTAGTCAGCCAAACGTTTTCTCTCATTTTGCCCTGATTTTCCCCACAGTCGCGCCACAAGAATGCCCCGGATGGGGACCCTTGCCTTTCACAAGGAGCCAAACCAGAAAACTTGAGTGCGACTTTACCGCTCCTACACGCGCAGTCTACTGGTACAAGGATGATAAACCAATCACTAATGGAACTCAAGGCCTTTATCAAACAGACGATCGGTTAAGTGATGACAAACTTCGCAGCACGCTTCATTTCCCCACGGTACGCCTGGAGCACGAAGGGTTTTACACCTGCAAAGCAGATACCAGTCCTGACAAAAGTTGTCAAAACTACACAACGGAAGTCCTTGTTGACTGTAAGTACTGAATCTAGATACAGTTGATCGTCCTGTAAGCAGTTAACCAAATCATCAAGAGAAGGCATCTTTTAGATCGCTCACAAGAGGTCAGACAACAGTGAGTTAAAATTAATATTGGCTCTTAGTTTTATGACCCAAATGCAAGGCTGATCGAACCGATAAAAACGAACTTTTAAGAATTACCCAATATATGGGCAAGGCAAAACTAACCTTCGTCAGAGGCTGGCAAAAGCTAAGTGCGGAAACAAAGGGCTACAAATTCTAAAAAGACTTAAGATATTGTGTTTGGATAATTTCCCGATAAGAATAAACCAAAACAAGCGGTGGGAGAGGAGGGATAAATACGATAACAACAAATATGGGTAATTTATTAGCGATTTCTTGTACCACGTATAAGGACCACTTGGAGAAACAGAAGCAAATCGCAGCCGGATCTTTGTGTAGGTCAGATACAGTATTAAGGATTAGTTTTTCTAAAGCCATACACAAATAGATAAATAAGTACCTTTCCTTGAGTAAGCACATTCCTTCCCCTCTTCTGTTTTTTTTTTCCCTGTTTTTTTTTTATGCGAGAGGACGGAGACAACAAAGGCTGACTATTGTTTTTGCCGTGTTTTACGCTAGTCTTTTTTTTAAATCAGGCTCTTGTCTACATGTACTCTGGAAAAATTAAATAAACACACCCCCCGCACCGAGTAAGCACCTCCAAAACTGAAAACGCGTAAGACGTGTGCCGCAATTAGAGCTATACAAACAGCTTTGTATATTTAGATCAGTTTTCAACTAAATGTCGTAAAACCAGAATCCAAATAATTACTGTGGCCAATCACAGCAGACGCAAACAAGACGATAAACCAATCAGAACTCGAATCAACTACATGTAACGGGCGCCAACCGCGGGAAAACATGTGGGATCAAGTTAGGTAGTTTTAGATTTGCTGCTGGTTGGTTGGTTACACCGTTTACGGTCCTCCCCTACTAAGGCGGGGAGGGGAGGGGGTTGAGAACTTCCTAGAAAGAGTTGACTTTGTTTTGTGCACAGGTGAAAAAGGCCACATAACAGCAGCAGTAAAAAATGTTTCCGCCGTGAAATTCTCCAACACAAGGTTAGAATGCTCAGCACTGTCGTGGGCGAGCTGTTATTTTGGTCCTGTCATCCTAACTTGGCACCATGGAAACCACACTCTGCAAAACAACACGAAGTACGTCATAAAGGAACAAGTAAAGGACGAGTGCAAGGGGCGGTTACTGCAAGCTGAGTTTGTTCTGGAGATTTCCAATGTGACAGATGAAGATGTTGGCGAGTACTTCTGTGAGATGTATTGCGAGTATGACGAGATAATCGCAAAAGACGCCATTGAGCTGCTTACTGTTTTTCAGCTAGGTACGAAGTACTATTTATAACCCAGTGGGTTTACTCCACTATATATGCGGGGATGTGCCGCCCAACCAGGTATAGTTTTTGAACCTAAATTCGCAAATCAGGTGTGGGTTTTTCCCCTGATACTGTCAAAGACAGGCCCGTAGACAGGGTACATTAGGTGCCCTTCAATTACAGAGAAGACGCACCAGCAAATATTTTCCTGACTTTCGCCGGCATTTTCTGCAGTCCAACTTTGCGTCCGACCTTGTAACAATAGATTATTGTTAGTAATCAAGTGCCCAAATGTAAACACCTAGGTATGGTTAAGGGAGGATAGGGGGAATGTCAATTTTTTTGTCATATAGAGGATCATTGTTCAGCACCCCTATACCCAAACTTAGGTTGAGTTGCCGCCCCTAGGGCTATATATGCCGTTGAACTCGTTACCGTAGGCGAGAACCCAAATTGTGCTTATAAATATAACAGCTCATAACACAGGAGGTCTAAGTTTTAAAGTACTACTGGGACCAGAATTTTGGTATTCCATATTTTTACATTTTCTAACATAGTTTGTGGTTCTTAGTCACCATGCCAAATTTCAGCTTAATACGACAACTAGAAGTCGCTTTTTTCGGACGGTTTTTGTCGAGATTTTGCGGCCGCCATTACCGACCCTTGTTCCGGAAGTTGGCTTGCGAATGAGCGGAAGTGACGTCAGAGGCTCACCTCAAAGCTAGTGCCTTCACGTGGTTACTTTCCACGGGAAATTAAACTTTCCTCGAGGAAAGATTTCTTGCCCAGTGTTTGTTGCACGACTTTGAAATCTTCCTTGCTGCAGCAGTAATGACAGGTAGTACTTGTATTGTACAATGCTACAACAATAAATCCAACCACCGAGCTGGTATTTCGCTTCATCGAAGCCCTGCGAGCGGACCCGCAATAGAAAACATAGGCACGCAATGCGCGCAGAGCCAATGACGTTTTTTTTCACAATATGGTGAAATTTATCCTGACAACCTATGGGACTTTACATCTCCGGTAAGTCCCAGCCTAACCCCTCAGAAAAGATCAAAAAGATCTTGTGGTTATCCACTATAAAACCTGGTAATGATTCAGCAGCGTGACTACGCGGAGTAAAAAAAACCGAAGAAAGCTCTTTGTTTCACGGTTCTTCAAAGAACACAGACAAAAACAAGTAAACTTAAACTTAAACTCGCCGTCGAAAAATATTGCATACATAATTTAGGCAAAGATCAGTGGAAAGTTAACAATTTTACTTCAGAAATAAATGCAAGTTGCAGTTGAACCTTTTAATTTCTTACTTCTACCGGCGAATATCCAATACTTTTCAGTGCTCATAAACGGTCAACTTTAATTTCTAAAGGGTGCCGTTTTGACGCTCTGCGTGATTTGCGTGACACGCGACTCACTTTACTTTGTTTAATTTGTAAGGTTTCAGACGTTTCAGTCAACCACTTACGTTCTTAGTACATTGTATTGTAAAAACAGGAGTCTGCCATCAAACGGCGTTCCTTGTATCCACAATATTTTCGTTCGAAATCGGTTTGAACTAGCGTTTATAAACACGACTGAAATAGTTTTGCAACTATATTTATTTCCCCTGTTAATTGAAGTTGCTTGCTTTGTAATCAAGTCGGCTATAATAATTTTCGTCTTTTTGCTTCACAAATCGACCAAAGTATGTTTACATTTGTAACTTTCCCACGGTACGAAGTTATTTTTAGCTCACGTGTTTATTTTGAGTCTCAACCTACAGCCGAATAAATTTCGTTTGCTTTGCCTTCGAACAGTACGAAAATGTTCAAATTCAGCTCGCTCTCCAGTAGATCCAACAGGTCTCTATTAGAATGCTTTGTCACATATCTGTTGTTGTTAATCTTTCGGTACTGTTTCGGTCGGTTCGAGATGTTTTAAGTGTTGCGTTACATTCCTTATAAGGCTGAAATTACAGCTGTCAACTATGCAAATTTGCTCAACATACGCTTTACACTTTGAGGTATGAATAACCCCGAACTAACGTTTAGTATCTTGTTAAGATTTTACTACATCCATCCTCTAATTCCTTGATTACCACTGTGACTTGGATTTTAATACTAGTTTCATTCACGTTTTTCAGTTTTAAGAATAGCTAGCAACAAGCCGCGCAATTTCCGATTTAGTTTTAAATGGGTTCATGTTTTATAACACGCGCTCAAAAATGACACTGCAAATTTTAGATTCGCTGTTACCGAGAGATAATCCCGAAAAATTTTATGCTGTTTTACTCTAGTCTTTTCACTATCGTTATAAACTTGGGCTTTAAATATTGTTCCTTTCACTGTTAATTAGGGATCGATGTAACGTTAATTTCCACGTTCTGTTCATACAACATCTCAAATTGGCAAGTCCGTCTTGTATTTGCTGCTGTGGAAATTTGTACTTCAGCTAAGTAAACACAGGACTACAACGCGAATAAAATCCTGCCAGACCTCACGTACACAAAAGCCCGGGGGTCTTACTCCCATAACATTAGCTGTATGGGTTTGTGCCGCTGATAAGGTAAGAGTTTCAGTCTCCCGGTGCACACCCCTACCCATCGTCTCACAGAATATCCCCCCAGCCTCACAAATCGTAAGACAGACACGACACTGTCGTCTATCGTTGATTTTTAGGCTCTGACAGTAGCCATATGACGTCACTAACGTGACGTCATTGGCTAAAAAGGACAACGTTCATACTCACACACAGTTTGAATTTCAACCTGAGAGGTATTTTGATCACTTCACGGATGAGTTTTTTCAGAGGGCTGTTCATGTCGCAAGATCCCAGAGGTCGATCATTCCATTGCCCATTCCAACTATATGGAAAAAAGAACCGGAAAAAACATTGTCTGCGCGAAGAAGACGAAAGGTAGCTAATCTTTTAACGCAGTTGAAGTGATAGTTTGTTTCTTTTTCAACGCATCCACCATTGTGCAAAACTGATTTTCTTTTAACGTATTTTAAAATTTATTATCGTCGTGGAAAACCCTTTCAGTTCTGCCGTCTGCTAGCGCGAAGATCCTCGGCGAATGCAGTCCTGACCGCCGTGATTAATTAGCCGATATAGTTTGTACTGCTTATCTTTTCCATTTTTTAATTCCACATGTGTTAATTTCAGAGCAGTAATCGCTTAGAAGCATGGACATTTATTTTATAACATACCATCCTGAATGTGTAGAAACTTTTCTCTCTTTATTCCCCGTCGGTGAAAAGTCGATTGACATTATTGTTCGGGCAGTAACAAAAACTTAGGTAAGGTAATTACAACCTAAGAATTGAAAATGGCAGACATTCCACCCCTAAACTCCCTGAGCATCTGAGAATTTGTCAATGCTGCAGTTCAAATGAAGTTGAAAACGAAGTACACTTCCTCTTATCTTACAATAGACATGATGCAATTACAAAATCTTAAATGGAAGATATTGTTAGTAAATATTCCGATTTCGATTCTTAAATGCTCATGACAAAATTGTACTTCTCTTAAATAGCATTGACGCTTTCACTTGTAAAAAATTAGGTTACTTCATTTACCAAGCTTTTGCATTAAGAAATGGATTAATAGATACAGGAATTGTAAATTAATCGATTTCGCAACTGTTTTTTTCTTTCTCTTCTCTATGTGCAATGGCATTTGTAATTGGGAATGCGAATAAAATGTTGCTGTTGTTGTTCGAGATAAAGCTTTAATAGATCGGATCGTTGGTGCGTGGAAATTGAAGTTGGGAAAAAATATCACACGCCACTATTTGCCTAAGGGTTTAACATGTTATTTCTTGTAACTGTCATAGCAATCTTAGTAAATGAACTACAAGGAAAAATGATTAAATATCAAGTTATTATTTTTATGCAGCGAAGAAAGCAAGCGAAAGCTTCGCTTTCTCGGCGGTCTGCATGTTGTTGTTGAGCAGCGGAAAATTTCCTTGTGGCTTTTAATTTTGACTATAAATATTTAGATTCCCGTCACCCAAGGCCTCCAGTTCTTGAAAAAAGGTTTTGATTTATTTCACTTCTTTCGGCTCGGAAAAAGAATTCTATAAAAACTGTTTAAAATATTTAGCAGCGCCACGGCACTTGTGTTTCAATGTGTTAAGTGACCACTGTACTATGATAGCTATGATTCTAAGTTTAAGCATTTAAACTGTTGTTAATGTTCTCTGTGGTTTATGTCAAACCCATAACTCATTTGTGACTGGCTTTGTTATCTCAAGCTTTCAGTTATTGGGCAATAGTCTGGGGGCAATGTCTAACCGGAAGTATTTTGTTACCCTCTAAACCTGTATGACAAAGCTCCCAGTATTTTTCCCCTCACGCTTCCATGTGATCTCGGCATGCAATCACCAGTTAGTAAAATCCCCTTGTCTTGTGACCCTGTCTCAGTTGTAAGCTACTCTTCAAGCTAGGTTGTTCTTTGCTTTCCCTCCCTCCCTCCCTGTATTGGTAGCTTTGTCATTCCTCATCTTCTCAATTGTAAATTTGGAACTACCATTCACAAGTAAGCAAGGAGCCCTTATTTAAGGTTATGTTATCTACTTGGAGCTGTTTCATTTATTACTGTTGTCAGTTAACCTTGTTGGTTAGTTAATAAAGTTAATGGTGGCAGGGAAGTACACCCTAGGCTGCACTTTTCCTGGGAAATAGGTCCGGATCTCTTCCAGGATGGTACCATCGTACCATCTGACCTATTGTCCTCCCAGAAGGGCACCCCTCTTCTGGTCCATCCTAAGTCACACCCTAACATGGGTTCCCCTAGAGATGCCACTACTCTAGGGGAGATAGGCTCTGCCTTTCCTGCCACCCAAGGTTTGCCACAATAATCAATTTTTCTCATTGTTTTCCTGTGTCCAGTCCAATATTCCCCCCCCCCCCCCCTCTAGTGCAACCAAGGGATTTTAATCATAGTTGCGAGCATCATCAAAATCCGCCTCTATGGTTTTGGCGTGTATTCCTTACAGTACAAACCGCAGGGACTCATTAACAGCTGACTACAACAATTACGGTTTTTCAAGAAAGTTTCCCAGACTATGCCAAGAATGGCCAAAAATCTCAATGCTTTTTTATAATATATAATGCACATACCATAAACAACGCAGACAAAGCATAGCCTCTTTTATTTTCTCCCACACCAACAATACCATCGACCCATTGTTGAGAATTCGCGAGCATCAAAGTCTAAAGTTTTTATAGGCGTTTTGTCTAAATTTCCTCAGCTTAAAAGATCAATTCTTCGAATAGCCATGTTTATTTTGCTACAGGTTTATTCAGTGGATGAAATTTACACATTGTACCTTGGAATGGACAATTTTATGCGCTGGATAGCGGCTGAACAGCTGGCTGGATAGCGCTATCCAAGCTCTGAACAACCGAGATGAAGCAAGCGATAAATATTATCCGCCGGACAGCGACTTATCCGTTGAAAAAGAGTTATCCACTTTTTGAGCAACTGGGGCCTGAACTACAATCATTGTATAAGCATATTTCACTTATGTTTTGAACTCCCGCCAAACAACTCAAATAATATGGCGAGAAAAAAAACTTTAAACAGTTTATTGACAAGATTATTAGTTGAAACCTCACGTCAGTTCTTGCATCGTACTGTAAGAAAAATTCTTCATTTGCCAGATGAAACGAATCCTCAGATGCTTTGGAAGCTAAAGACTGTTCCGAATCGTAGAAATACTCTTCGGAGGTTTCGCAGTCGACGGTAGACATCTTCAGTCAAAACACAAGGAAACGCGACTGAGGTGAGCCTCTGACGTCACAAGCTATTAAATTGCGCAATCACCAAGGAACACGTTTTCAGTAATGGCGGACACATTTTACGCGACTTTGGAGCTAAAAAATATTAGGAAGGAAGGTTTGTTGTTCAGTTTTCTGGGAAAATATAGACACAACGCGATATTCTGCGACAGAATTTGGCCGAAATAAACCTATGAATTTTCGTCCCAGTGGCACTTTAACTCCTTACGTTGTAGTAGTTTAATCTATACACAAATCCCTATCCATCCCAAAATGCTACGTGGCACCTTTTAATCGGAAACAAAAATGTTTTAACATTACATATACACAGTACATGGTGCGTAACTAGGTGCTTTCAACTTCATTGGAGGTTTGACATTCATGCATGTGCTTATTGAGGTCGTGAGGTTCCTTGGTTTTAGATAAGGCGCATTGACATGTGTATAGTTCTGCTCTCAGTATTTTCATTAATATGTTTTTTTCTTGGAAGAAAAACAAGAAAATATGCTTTCCACAGAAATAAATTTACAGTCACCAACCCTTGAGGACTCTACGACAAGTAAGTGTTTACGGTGAAGAATTGTATACTTAAGGTAAAATATACGAGAACGTTTTTTCAGTTGGTTAAAACGGCCCTCACCTTTCACAGCGGTCAAACGTAAAAAACGTCACTTCCGGTTTTTCAGAACCTTGAAGTTTGAATGAGTTCAGACTTTCACGAGCGCGAAGTTCGTATGAAAACGATACATCAAATGTCCCGATAAACAAAATTTCGCGCTGATAAAACTTGTGGATGCCAGTTACTTCATTCTGAAGACATGCTCGAAGTAAAAAGCTTAAGTTTTCAGAAATGGCGTTAAGTTTTCGGTTAAAGTGAAACTTTCGACATTTGTCTGTATTTTTCTTTTGTAAAATTTTGGCGGGAACTGTGCACACGTTATGCGTTTGACCGCTGTGAACCCTAGTCTACTTTGTGACGTGATGACGCA